>CM051004.1:20875118-20877618 GCA_027704905.1 Muraenolepis orangiensis
ACAAATGACCTATAATAAGACTTGGCTTGTGGACTGGATTGTTTCATAGTTCACTGGTCAATAACTGAATGAGCTGAACTGTATCACCCAATGAGATTGCATGGATTTCATGCATTCAGTTGATGCTCAGTTAAAATAAAAATATTGAGGTTGATACGAGACTATGGCCTAATAAAACCATTGGCTCACTATATTGACCCAACAAGGGGAAAAGAAAAACAGTTTTCATGGTTTAAGACTCCATTACATCAGAGCATTACAATCTATAAGGCTGTGTTAGGATTACAACTCGACACAATTTCTAATATACTTTCTGGCTGAGAATATTGTAGTTTCAGAAAGCAGAGAGACCCCTTAATTGCTGTTATTGATAATCAATAACCATGAACGTGAATAATATTTTAAAATAAACATTTCATATTTGACTATATTTAATGATGCTACGTTTTTTACGCAAAGTGTAAAAACCTTCTGGATGTTTCCAAAGTTTGCTTCAAAAGGGGCAGTCCACATATTTAACACTATTTGTTCATTTGTCTTATTCTTTGTAATGTTGTTGGTTGGTGGAAAAAGAGTATTCTGCTGTCGTATACACACAGAAATACACACAGAAACAGCAGTGCTGTTTGCCGAGACTCACTGTTAGTTTGCAGGCTGAGCCTGATCTGCATAATGCTTCATTTTAATAATTTATTGAACAAAAACACAACGGCTTGTCATCAAAAAACCTCCTTCCTTCCTTCTGCCAACCGATACAAAAAAGTGCTGCAAAAAAACACGTCATTGGTGGCAGCAATCGTAAACTGCATCTTAATACACTTTTACACTTTTATATATTTATAATTACACGATTATATTGGAATGTCGCACAAGACTCCCCCTTTCAGGAAGAGGCCTATATTATGATCCAGCTCATATATGAACACGGCTCTCTCACAACAAAATGTACTCATCTGTCACCTGGCTCTCGTTTATCAACACCTGAAAGGCATGCTTAGGACGGACTGACCTTCAGTCCAGACCCGTGGAAGAAAGTGTAAAATAGCACAGGTGTTTTTTTTGGATTATCAGAGACAAATTATATTCAATGTATAGTTGAGTTAGTTAGTCCAGTATACTTTAATTAATATTTTGATATGATCATATTAATATGTAACGTCACAATATGAGCATCATTCTAAAACTTGCAAAACAATGTTGTATTTACCATCCCTGAGAGAAACACAGCAATGTTCCTCCAAAATACCCTTCAGCATGACCACATGACCAGAAGTACAATCCCTTGAAGAAGACCAAATGAAAATGCTCACCAACCGTACACCAAATTACAGTATGTTACAATAAAGGGAAGAAACCCTGTTGTGGGTTATTTCACTGATGCCACAGTTACCAACAATAATTAGATATTAGTTGCTTTCATCAAATAACGTTATTGGGTTGTTTTTAATCGCTTTAATCAGCTGAAATTTAAATATCCTTCTGCGGGGCTCTGAGCATTTTTTTGGCGTTGTCAGGGAAACATCCAACTGATTGTTGTGCTCATCCGTTGTTGTTGCTAATGTTAGATTTGAAGCGCATTGAAACTGTTAAAAAATATATTATTTTGTTGGTTAATTGTCACTTAAGAGTTAGTACTAGAGCAGCAGTAGGAACAGTATGTAACAACAAGTGAGACTAAATCTACCGACTCCCTCATCTGTCCTGTAGGCTTAGCGCGCGTTGCTTAGCCGAATCCAATTAAACGGCGTGCTCTGCACAGCCTGGAGTTACAGATGGCGCTAAGGAAAACCAAGCGGTGCTGCACGTTCCATCTTCCCACCGTGAGCAGGTGGGGTGAAGTGACAGCCGAG
Organism: Muraenolepis orangiensis; assembly: GCA_027704905.1. Lineage (NCBI taxonomy): Eukaryota > Metazoa > Chordata > Actinopteri > Gadiformes > Muraenolepididae > Muraenolepis > Muraenolepis orangiensis. Next base: position 20,876,969 of record CM051004.1, read on the forward strand.
ATGCACCGCCTATCAGATTCCCGGGCTCTGTCACCAGGGGAACCTCCCCTCTCCTCTCCTCTCCCACCACCACCACCACCTCCGCCACGGCCGCCCGTTTCTCTGCTTTACCCTCAGGTCCCATCACAGCATCCCACTTCCCTCCCTATGTAAATGCCCCTAATGGTGCCTCGTGGACCTCAAAACATCTCCAGCTCTCCCCTCCAAGGAAATGCCACAGAATGAGCGGATGCTGTCGCATCGATCCTGCTGTACTCCTGGAGCTCCGGCGCCGCGAAAAACGGGGTCAAGAGGCACGCTGCTATTTCTGGAGCAGGCCTTGTTGTCATCTCTCACCCTTATTTTGTTCCCCCGATGGTTAATCACGACCCAGCGGCTGACACGCTGAGAGACAGATGCAGCGTGGAGAGGAGGAAAGAAAATATAAACAAAATAATAAGGAGGGGAAAACTAAAATCAGACTGCCTCTCTGTTCTATCTCCCGGCACACACACACACACACACACACACACACAGACACACACACACACACACACACACACACACACACACACACACACACACACACACACACACACACACACACACACACAGACACACACACACACACACACAGAAGGGCTTGGTGGCGTAGATTAATGGCTCGCTTA
>CM051004.1:20880118-20885118 GCA_027704905.1 Muraenolepis orangiensis
CCTTTCCGCAGATGCAGTGGCGACGGGGATTGTTAAAACATTTTTATAATGTCCATATTTACACTGAGTGGTCGTCTTGAAAAGGGTACTAACAACAATTCCGCAACAACATCATCTTCACCTGCCATTTCGACGTAAAAAACCTACGTAGAAAAAAAACAACGTAGCACTACGCTAGATCTGAGCCAGTGAACCTTCTAGGGCACTATGGAACTGTGGGGAAATCTGAAAGAATACACCCATTGGCTACAAATCACAATATGATTGGTTGAGCAAATTGTCAATCCAAACGTACGCTCTCATTCAGTCTAAGGGCCAAAGCAATCGGGAATACTTTGGTTGAAGGATATTCTTCTCAGCAACCTAGAAAAATATCTGATTGGTTGCATTGTTTTTCCAACACAAAACCACTCAAATGCGTAGTGCATGGACCGAGAAAGACAAACAAATCAACGTAACACTGTAATATAACAGATCAACAACACAGATACGATTGTCATTTATTCATTTTATTTAAATTGTATTAAATTGTATTACATTTTATTAACACAATTAATTCAATTTTTTTTGTTTCATCTGAGAGTTCCAGGGTCTTCTCTGAATACCTTGAAGGCCCTGACGCTTCACCACTGGTATCATATCACCGACATGCCCACTGTCTTTCTGTTTTTCATTTTTAGGAATCTGGAACTTTAAGGGGGGGACCGATTGTATAAATCTGTCATTTTCTTGCCCTTGCAGGGAGGAAACTGGAAACATTAAGCCTGCCGTGTCCCTCCGTCATCCCGCTGTGAGCTCGCTAGCCAGGAAACTCACCAAATGATATTTGAACCAGTAGTGAAGCAGCTCTCTGACGGCAGCAGAAGCACTTCTGCTGTGTAATTCACAAAGAGATGAGGCAGAGATCACAAATAAAAAGAAAGACCATCAATTGCTGTACCATCTTCCATAAAAACAAAATTAACAATCACCAATGGAGAGAACCGCAAGGATACACACCACAAATGATGGATTGACCCCACATTGTTTCACGATGCATTCAGAATCCTTGATAAAAAGGTTAATAGTTCTACAATAGGTCCCCTTAAACAGTTTGAAAATAATATATATGTAGCAGACGACGCTGCCACCAGCCGTTAACATGGCTACTTGCGGGCTCCTCCTGAAGACAAAGACACAGGTTGATGAGGAATCCGGTTTATTGCAAGAGTGTGTGTCTGTTTTAACCTGTGGGCCTTGATTAACCCACAGGTGGATTAATCAAGGACCCACAGGTGTGCAATCTCACCAGCCAATCAGTCCAATTCATGCTATGCTGCCTTAACCAGCCACCAACCACACATACACTCCACAATATACCAAGCAGGAATAGAGGCGGAAGCCCTGAAATGACAAACCTTGTTGGCCTATTTGCATAAGCCTCTAACTGACAGAGGGCCCCCGTATTCAGAAGGCTATTTCAGTTTGATTCGTTATTTCACCTGGATAACCAGCAGCTTAAGATGCTCCATGCTGTTGCATGGATACCTCTACTTACAAGATTGAGCGCACAAAGTTGAAATTGCAATACATTTCTCACTTCCACCTTGCTTGTTGACATTTCTTGTTGACATTATTTATTTTGTGTGAGCATGAGCAGCAGGCTAGCATTAAACAAATTAAACAAAGAGAAAATGATCCAAGCTTAGCACTTCTACAATCTCTACTTGCGAATGTGAATGTTTTAACTGACTACAAACACATACTGGCTTTATCTGAAGTAGGAATATTTTACACAGTTCTCCTTGAAAGTGGAACTGGAGCACAATTTGAAGAGAAGGTCAATGTAGGTATGTGTGTCCTCTTTACTGTGGTGCGATGCCCCAACTGCGGTTGTAGTCAATACTGAATAAATGTTTGTAGAGAGTGTGTGTGTGTGTGGGGGGGGGGGGGGGGGTATGTGTGTGTGGTTGGTGGCTGGTTGAAACAGCCTGATTAGACTCTGGGGCTGCTGGGTGAGGCTGCACACCAGGGGGTCCCCGGGTTCATGCTGACAGTACATAACCTATAACCTATACAGCCATACATACAGTACATGTGTTTCTGTTGCACTATATTATGCTTCAAACGATTTGTTTTACCCAGTTGTCCACCCAGTGGATGGAAATTAAATGTTACATCAAAAGCATGTTACATCAAAACATTGGGCAATGCATGAGGAGAACATGGAGAACATTGGAGAACATTGGAGAACATTGGAGAACATGTGGTCGCTGAATTAAGACCTCATTCCCATATTTGATTAATGCGTCTTCCAGGCTGTGACCAATCTCTGCATGTTGTCCAGGGCACCTACAGGTGTGCCTATAGGTATCAGCCCATATAGTATTTGATGTTGCCCACCTACCCTGGGCCTAGCCTGTATCCTGTTGCTAACCCTCTGGCAGTCAGCTGTCTCTTTCTCTCTCTCTCTCTCTCTCTCTCTCTCTCTCTCTCTCTCTCTCTCTCTCTCTCTCTCTCTCTCTCTCTCTCTCTCTGGCCGCCAGCTATGTGAGAGAACATCAAGACCAGATTCCCCCTTGGTGTCTTGAATTTTACACTGGCTCACCCACTAGTCCACTTCACCCATACCACCACACTGTTATTCACTGTGGCTCGGAGATTCAATCTCACGACTGACCATCATTCCACGAGTCATCTCAAGATCACACAACTATATTTCCGATCTATGATTTTGTATGTTGTTCTTAGTGCTCTGTTCTGATCCATCTGATCGAATCAAATCGAATCTAACCTACTATCTCTCAAATGTCTTATCTTGGATCATTAACGTACTATCAGTCTCATGTCTTGATTGATTGGTATTTTTCATAACTTTTCATTCATTCATTGTTTTTTTTGCAATTGGGGTTGGGGTTGTCTAGTTCTCAAAAGTAATCTGCGTGTAGTAAAGTCATGAACAATGGAACGCTAACTTCCCATTTCCTCCCTCAGTATGAATGTCCCGCGTCCACAGCACTCGTCCAGGTGGCCACGGCCCCTTATCACATCCCGCATTCATGTCACCTCGTTTCCACAGCCCTCGGCCAGGTAGCCACGCCCCCTTATCACGTCCCGCATTCATGTCACCTCGTTTCCACAGCACTCGCCCGGATAGCCCTGCAGCGCGCCACAGTGATTTTCACAGTGATCTTCCCCCTCATGTTTTCCTGCCTGTCTGATTGGCTGCCCCACACCTGATTGTTTCCACCTGTTCTGTTACCTTGTGTTTAAATAGTCTGCGTCTTCCTTTGTTCTGGGCCAGTTTGTGCTTGTTTCATGGTAGAGAGTTTGTGCTTGTTTCATGGTAGAGAGTTTGTGCTTGTTTCATGGTAGAGAGTTTGTGCTTGTTTCATGGTAGAGAGTTTGTGCTTGTTTCATGGTAGAGAGTTTGTGCTTGTTTCATGGTAGAGAGTTCGTGCTTGTTTCATGGTAGAGAGTTCGTGCTTGTGTCATGGTAGAGAGTTCGTACTTGTGTCATGTTAAAGAGTTCGTACTTGTGTCATGTTAGAGAGTTCGTAACGAGAGTAACGATCTACTATACGTATGCTATACAACACTATACTATAACAATTCTGTACACAATGAAAATAACAAGAACAAGATCAATAAAGTGACTGATGGATGATATATACATGGGTTGAATTGTGCAAAAAAGTGCACACCTGATGATCTTTTCTGCTGTACTCCTAACCCTCTGGATGGCAAAAATATAGCAAAATATCTATACATTTCCTGGTTTAAGATAATATTGTTTTTTATTCAATTGTTTTCAGTAGTTACCCTTGTACCTTAAGCCTGTCCAAGCCTGTGTGTGTGTATACTTACCGTATATGCCACTCAAAAGGCTTCTACGGGCTCTACTTGAACAACAAAGGACACATGGGATGATGAGTAATCTGGTTTATTGTAGAGTTTGTGGTGTAGTTCTCTTGGTGGCAGTATAGCTCAGGAGGTAGAGCGGTCGCCTCACAACCGAAAGGTTGCTGGTTGGATCCCCCGGCTCCTCCTAGCAAAAACCGTCGGTGTCCTTGAGCAAGACTCCCTAACCCTTAAACTGCTCCTGGCTGTCTCCTTGCATGGCTGACTCCGCCGTCGATGTATGAATGGGTGATGTGAGGCATGACTTGTAAAGCGCTTTGGATGAAAGCGCTATGGCGGCATTATTATTATTATAGTTTGTCGTAGCAGAGCAGATGCTACATGCTAGCGCTCTCCTTGGGTGATGGCTGGTTAAACCCACTTAGGGGAGACTTGTACTTAGGGTAAGGGTTAGGGTCAGGGCAAATAAAAACATCTTGTATCTTGGAGTCTAGAATCTTGAATTTGTTGGACAGCGGCGTCTTTCATCAAAAAGTGTTTTTGTGGCAGGATTCTTGCTCTGCAGTCGCACGCAGGCAAGGCTAATGCTAATTACTAGATGTGGATTGGAAGGTGGGCTCATTAGGGTCCTGTGAAGCTTTCCATAGGGTGTATGTTGGGTGTTAATCAGGAAACAATTTCATGGTCCCTCTTCATTACCGACAAAAGCCTCTGTGTAATTATCTCAACGCTTTGATCTGAACACGCTTACAATCTAAGACAATGAAGTACACCACTGTTTTATCTGCCAGCCTTAAACATGTTAGTGGCCCTGCAGGGCCCTGTCTAAGCCCTGGGGTGGGAGAACCAATTAGAAGGCAATATTAAAGGCTAGTAAATCTTAAAGGCTACTTGTCTTTTACATTCTATGTCCATGTTATGTAGCGATTACAAAATATGAGGATGTTTTTTTTTTCCAGGCTCCGTTAGCGATGCATGAACAATGACAAGACCTCCTATAGCTCCGGGAATGATCACTCACAACTCAAAGGACATTTTAATTGCAAGGAGTCTAGTCAAGAATAAGGCCTTCTCAAGGCCGCATGCATTCTGTTGCATGTTTTTGGAACATAAGCCCCAGGTTCAAATAGGTCCACTGGCTTCTTTTGTGAGCAATGTGC
>CM051004.1:20887618-20897618 GCA_027704905.1 Muraenolepis orangiensis
TGTAAGTGTGTTTGTTTCTGTGTTTGTGTGTGTCACATGTGTTTCTTCTTTAATTCTTTGGCGTGTGTGTGTTTCTGCATGATTGTGTGTGTGTGTGTGTGTGTGTGTGTGTGTGTGTGTGTGTCGGTGTGTGCATTGTCCGCATTTGTGTGTTTTTCCTGCTTCTGTGTGTGTGCGTGGGGCGCGTGTGTGTCTGTGTATGCTTGCGTGACGCGTGTTTTTCAAAGCCCATTCTCCTCCAGCCCTTTGAGGCCCACCGGCGGGGAGGTCCGACCAAGGGGTGCAGATCAATGAACCGCTCTATGCCGCTCTCAGTCAGAGCAGGGTCTGATAGAGAGATAGAGAGAGAGAGACAGAGAGAGAGAGAGAGAGAGAGAGAGAGAGAGAGAGAGAGAGAGAGAGAGAGAGAGAGAGAGAGAGAGAGAGAGAGAGAGAGAGAGAGAGAGAGAGAGAGAGAGAGAGAGAGAGAGAGAGAGAGAGAATGTGAGAGCGTGAGGGTGATTGAGAAAGACAAAGAGGGGATTCAAAGAGAGAGGGAGAGAGAGTGATTGAGAGGAAGACAGATTAAGAGAGGGATTGAGAGAAAGAGAGATAGAGATAAAGAGAGAGAGAGTGAGAGAAGGGAAGGGGGGTGATTGAGAAAGAGAGAGAGGTTTTCAAAGAGAGCGGGAGAGAGAGATGGATTCAAAGAGAGAGGGAGAAAGAGAGTGATTGAGAGGAAAATAGAGAAAGAGTGAGATAGTGAGAGGAAGTGAGAGTGAGAGATATAGATCGAGAATGAGAGAGGGAGGACGAATGAGAGAGAGAAAGAGAGAGAGAGTGAGAGGGAGGGAAAGTGATTGAACGAGAGAGGGAGAGAGAGAGAGAGAGAAAGATAAATGGAGAGAGAGGAAGAGACAGAGAGACAGGGAGACAAAGCTCTGCTGTTAAATTATTTATTCTCATTTGGCAGCCTGCTTCCTTGCCGACTTGGGTTTGTTCGACAGAGGCACAATAAGTTTAATTTTGGCAAAGGCTGGTTGAGTGTGGGGGCGGGGCCAAAATTGGGTCCACGGGGGGACTTTATAAGATTCCTTAGGCTGGGGAAGGATGAGGAGAGGTATGGGGGAGGGGTCAGGTGAGGTGATGTAGGGGAGAGATGCTGTGAACAGATCTCTCTCTCTCTCTCTCTCTCTCTCTCTCTCTCTCTCTCTCTCTCTCTCTCTCTCTCTCTCTCTCTCTCTCTCTCTCTCTCTCTCTCTCTCTCTCTCTCTCGACGTCTGTCCTCGACTTAAAGAGCAGCGCTTGGCAATGGTGCAAAAATAAAACAAATAAAACAAGTAGAGAGCCCTCAAATCAACCCCAGGGCCTGTTTACTTATTTCATTAGAAGAAGGGAGGGCATCCAAACCTCACATATAGAGATTGGATATTATTTTGTCCAGGTGTAAGGTGGGACCCGCCCACTGGATTTATTATAGCCAATCACAACAGTTCTGCTTCTCTGAGTTCTAATTATTGGTCCTGTGCTCAGGGACAGAACCCAGGACATGGTTAGAAGCATGGAAGAGCTGTTGTTTGGAAATAATGCACACATGGATTTTCTCTCTCTCTCTCTCTCTCTCTCTCTCTCTCTCTCTCTCTCTCTCTCTCTCTCTCTCTCTCTCTCTCTCTCTCTCTCTCTCTCTCTCTCTCTCTCTCTCAAAGTCTCTTGTTAACGGCCTCTTCGGGCACTATGTGTTCAGATCTCCCTCTCTCACTATATTTCAACCGTTTTGTCGGTCTACTGAAAATCAGCAGCGTTGAAGATTCCCAAAGTGGTTTACCAAGCAGAGCACCTATAGCCGTTATTAACACAATATGACACAAATTTCATATTACGATACATTGCTCAATTTACTTTCCCCCCGGAAGCCTAGAGCAGGGCTTCATAAAACCTTAAAAATACTATAGGTTATTACATGCATTTAGCACTTTACCGCAACACATGGGAGACCTGCATGGAAGCCCACATACATAGATGCATCTGCATGCATGTACACACTCTATGTATATACACACACACAAACACACACTTGTATTTAAATCACACATCCCTGTCTTGAAGTTGGCTGTCAAAGCAGGTGATGCTGTGCTCATTTACAGCCTTATCATGCCAACCAGTGTGTATGTGCATAACACATCCACATATCCATCCCACTATCCCAATATCCCAATATTACATTACATTACAGTCATTTAGCAGAGTATTTTGTCCAAAGTGACCTACAATAGTGTGTTTAACAAAATGTATGAGAACAACTTGTCACCAGAAGTCTGAAGTTTCCAAGAACTGAACCAGTGGTCAGGTAAAAAGTAAAATAAGTTGGCAAACAATAGAACAATATCTAACTAACTGACAAGCAAAAAAATCAACTTAGTAAGACGCTAGTATGCTAGTAAAGCTAGTAGAAAGTGATAAGAGGACGCACTAGGCAGAAGGATCCGGGGTAGTGTTCGCAATATGCCAAACCTTGGCCATCCAAGGAAGAATGTGTTCTGGAGGACGCAGGGCTTGGAAAGAGAGAGCACACACGCAGATATTAATTTCTCAGAGGGCAACCCTTGCTACGGGGCATCAGGTGAAATGTAATAAAGGCCGGCATTGTATCGAGCGCTCTGGCTGCTACGCAAACACTGCATCCGCAGAGCTGAAGGATGCCACTGTGATGATAAGCAATATCCGATGCCAAATAATATTGCAATTATGCCTGAAGTCTGCTCTAGCCTTGATTCAGAGTCCCAGACTCCCCAGCAAGCCCCAGACTATGCGATTAATGAGGCCAAGTCTACCAAGTATGAGAAAGAATGGCTGTGTTCTCAATGGCTCACACAGTGTTAGTAGTTATAGTAGCACAGCTTAAGAGATTGAGATCTGCATCTCTTGGCTCCTGTTACACTTTTGGCCACCTAACGACTTTAAGCTGAAGTGATGTGGACCATAAACACACAATAAAATGTCAATGAAAAGAGTTTGAACGAGGAGATGATGTGCTGTATTTTTGACGAGACACACTGAGCTGCTTCCCGTGTGTTTGGACGAACGATGGAGGTCTCATTGAGGACTGGAGGACAGTGCCCCCGAGAGGGAGGACTGAGGGCTGGAGGACAGTGCCCCCGAGAGGGAGGACTGAGGGCTGGAGGACAGTGCTCCCGAGAGGGAGGACTGAGGACTGGAGGACAGTGCCCCCGAGAGGGAGGACTGAGGGCTGGAGGACAGTGCCCCCGAGAGGGAGGACTGAGGGCTGGAGGACAGTGCCCCCGAGAGGGAGGACTGAGGACTGGAGGACAGTGCCCCCGAGAGGGAGGACTGAGGGCTTTGGTCTGGGAGAGAACTTTGGAACAGATCAGCGAGCAGGCAAACAATCAGCCCCGAGAGAACTCAGGGTCTATTAGCACCAAGGAACGTGTTGAACTCTACTGTGAAAGTAGTAAAGTCAAGTAAAGTCAAGTCAAGTTTATTGTCACTTCACAGTTTACGCAGTGGTGTGAAAATCTTATGTGCAATACCCAACGTCAGACAGCAGTTATACAAATAGGATAAAAATAGATAAAAATAGAATACAAATAGAATAGAATAAAGATAAAAATAAAAATAAAATGCAATTTATAAAATGCAATATATTGGCACAGAAAAAGAGCAATATGTATATATAAATCAATGTAATAAAATATACATTGTTATATGCTATACGCCCTTGTTCAGCAGCCTGATGGCCTGATTTGTACGGCACTTGATACTGCGGTATCGCCTGCCTGACGGTAACAGTGAGTACAGTTGGTGGCTGGGGTGGGCAATGTCTTTTATGATGCGTTTGGCCTTGGCCACGCACCGCTGGTTGTATAGGGGAGGGAGGGGAGCTCACCTCCAACGATATACTGGGCCGTCCGCACCACCCTTTGAAGCGCTCTGCGCTCGAGTGCGGTGCAGTTCCCGTACCAGGCGGTGATACACCCTGTAAGAACACTCTCGATGGTGCCGTTATAGAATGTTCTCAGGATGCGGGGGCCCATGCTGAATTTTCTCAGACGCCTGAGGAAATACAGGCATTGTTGGGCCACGCACACCACGTGTGTGGTGTGCGTGGACCATGTGAGGTCCTCGGAGATGTGCACGCCGAGGAACTTGAACTCCTGGACAGGAGGTCCAGTATCCAGCTGCACGTGGATGGGGGAATGCCTAGACCTCTAAGCTTGGTGTCGAGCTTGGCAGGAACTATCGTGTTGAACGCTGAGCTGTAGTCCACAAACAGCATTTGCACATAACAGTTCTTTCCCCCCAGGTGAGAAATGGCAGTGTGGAGGGCCATGGCAATTGCGTCGTCCGTGGATCTGTTTTGACGATATGCAAATTGCCATGGGTCCAGCGTGGCAGGTAACACGGAGCAAATAAAGTCCTTGACCAACCTCTTGAGCTCATTCATCTGCCAAAGTTTAACAACACATCTGGAGGATTGAATCCTCTTTATTGGTCACATACATTCAAGATTCAAGATTCAAGATAACTTTATTTATCCCGAGGGAAATTAAGGTGCAATAGTTGAAACAGGGGGGGGAATAAATGAAGACAAAATATACTAATACCTAAAATCGAAATAACAACAAACTAAACTAAACTAAACTAGTATAAACAAAATATAACTAAATGAAATCTAAATGAAATCTAAATGTATTGACAGATGAATTGCACAATTTACAGTATTGTTACAGTAATACGTAGGTATATACAATATACAAACATTACGTATAGTGCAAATTGGCAGTAATAAAATACTAATAAATAACTCATAACAGATGAATACTGAAAAAGTGACATGTGAAAAGTGAAAAGTGAAATTGAATTTACAGTGCAAAATTACAGTGAGAGGAGTTACAGTGCGTTGACCAAAAAAATAATACTCAGTGACAAACATAACATAACAAACATGTACAAACATACAGTGAAAAAGCTATTTATACAGCGCCCGGGGTGCAGTTAGGGTTGGGGTTAGGTGTCTTGCTCAAGGACACCGACAGTTTTTGCTAGGAGGAGCCGGGGGATGGAACCAGAGGGAGGGGGAGGGGGAGGCGACCGCTCTACCTCCTGAGCTATACTTCCGCCTTCCTCAGTCATATCGGAATTCATATGTCACTCTAGATCAACATTTCGCCGCGGGCGGGAGTCACTCAGTTAAGAATTTAATATGTTGCAGTGATACCATATAGTCACCACCCAACCACTCATGGTGCCCAATCCCCTCCACACACACACACACACACACACACACACACACACACATACACACACACACACACACACACACACACACACACACACACACACACACACACACACACACACACACACACACACACACACACACAATCATACCTCTGTTCTCAAGTAGCAGCCATTGCTCCATAAAAAGACACAATTACAAAAATGTGTCTCTCTTTCTCGTCATCCTTGTTCTGCTCATCTGCTCACAAATTCACTGGCTTCCGCCGCACATCAACTTATAAATGAGACTGTAGACGGTGATTTCAGTGGTCTTTGTGTGTTTACTACCGTGTGATATATGTTGTTGTTGCAATATATATATATTTGTGCACTGCAGAAAACTGCTGTGCACAGTTCAGGACGGTGACCAGTTTGATCTGATATTGACCACATTTAAAAAAAAATTGATGTCAACAGCAAAACAATAAATCCAAATTAAACACTAATGCTTGTAGTGTGAACGTAGCTATGTCAGTTATCTTTATAGAATAGTATAGGCTCTTGCTTCCACCACTGAGGTCTTAGTCTGCTCTTCTTCTGGATTCACTATTCATTTGTACGCTCAACAGGGAAAAGGCATCACGCTAAGCATTGTCAAGCATAATTGTGTAAGCGGCAAAAACAAATCAATTGAGATCCAATAGAAATGTGTTATGAATTCCATTGTGCTTAAGTTAGGAATTATGAATATTCAACTCATGCGTGAATCATTTCTTGTTAGTGTACATTCTACTGTTGACAAAAAGCCAATTCACTGTCATGACTTTGTTGAATTGTTGTGACCAGAATAAAGTTAACTTCAGCATATGAGCTAATTTGCAGTCTTGACTCTTTTGTCGGAAGCACTAATGAGACACATCTCAAAGTGATCAAGTGCAGGCCTGCCTTTAGATTAGCCTGCCAGGTGAGCACAGCTGCTGGCACCCAGGGACAGGAGGGCTGTTGGTTACCACCAGAGGCCCCCTGCCGTTAAAGCTACAGAAAGGAGCTTTGAGCCAGACAAGCATTACATGGGCAACTACATACAGTACATACATACATACAGCGCCCTGACGTGTATTCAAGTGCCCCTAGATTACCACCAGGTGTGAGTGTGAGTAGCAGTTACAAGCCGTTTCAAAATTGCCACTTGCTGGTGAAATAGGGGCCATTTGAAAAGGAAGGCAGAGATGAGTCAATGGCGACACCTGCCACTAAATGATCAACTTCTAATGTTGTCCTCAGAGCCACGCCCCCTCCCATCTCCCGCCTTTCAGACGACACTTGCACATTGGTTTACATTAGGTGACTCCCTCTATAGGTTACACACACGCGTTTGCACGCATAACCTCTGTTTGGCTGATATGGTCGCCCGGTGCTGATGCAACACACGTCTTATTGAGACTGAAGTGAACTGGCCCAAAATTACACAACCTGAAAGCTTTTCTTAAATGCCAGAGTCAGGGGGTTTGGTTCCTCTTTTACGACACACACACACATACACACACACAAACACAAACCCACACATACATTCATACACATACATATACATACAGATTTTTATGTTCGCGTACCTCAGTACAAGGTGTACAACTAATGTACACCTTGTAAGTCGCTTTGGATAAAAGCGTCTGCCAAATGCCCTAAATGTAAATGTAAATGTACAGAGATACACACAAAAACAAACACACACACACAATACACCGCCCCCCCCCCCACACACACACACACACATTTACACACACACATATACAGACACACACACACACATGCACATGCACGCACACACACACGCACACACACAACATAACACATAACATAGCACATATCCAGCAATGCTTCCAATGTGGGCTCCTCCCAACATCTCCAGAAGCTAAAAAGAGAGAGATCACTATCATATTGAAACTTGGATCGGAAGTTAAGATTCAAACAATGATTAAAAAAAAAGTAGTACTGAAAGTAGTACTGAAGAGCAACTAAACAACTAAACACCCCACAATCCAAACTAAACAATCCTGTTACTATTTATTGTCATGAAAATAGCACTATCAACATCTCAGAATACGCACCAACTACCAACTAAATACCAATTGTCACCAGAATGATGTACCTGCAAAAAACATTATGTTTTGGAACTTACTTATTCTTAAAAGTAATTGTAGCCAACATTATCCCACTGAAGGTAAAACATTTTCATAGACTTAGGCAGTAATTGTCTTCAATATCTATACATTATTATAAATTATATATATATACATTTATTATTATTATTTTATTTTATTTTATTATACATATTTATACATATATGTTAATTTAATAAGCAGTTACATATTACTTTCTTACTAATAAGACATAATTGGCAGATGTGTGTTTCTGGCAATACATATGCTATTCCAAAGCAATTTTGCTCAAAGAAATATATATAAAATATAAAATAGAGGCCTCCCTGCAACCCCCTGTATAATGAGACATCTTTGTTCTTTGACTTTAATAAATGTGTTTTTAATATAAAACACATTCATTCCAGTGCAAATATTGACATAAAACAAAGAAACATACAATTTTCCACAGGATGTGGCAGGTAATTGTTTACCTACTACAACCAAAACATGGCTCCAGTTGCCATGGATTCTTGTAGAAGCAGGTGTACTTCCCTTGGAGTAGATAACTCAATCCTTTGTTCAGGTAAAGCAGCCCCTTGTCCTTTCCTTGTTGCTCTAACTTGTTCCGATCACATCTTGACCAGTGAGCTGTAAGTAAGAGAAAATGAGAAGAAGAGAAAAGAAGAAGAAGAGAGACAGTAAGAATAAATGCTAAAGTTGACTCTTAATACAAAGTATACAGTTACATACCTTATGGCTTTGATCCAACTGTAAACACTAACCAGCCTTTATGTTATCATATTGCACTGGACCAGTTAACACATATGTAACAAATAAACTAAAAACAAAATCAAGTCAAGCACTTTTGATGTGTATGTATCTTAATCAGTCTTTAATGATCAAGGAAGAAACCTCGAGAAGAAAAGCAGAGTGGGGGATCCTTCCTTCCATGGAGAGTTAGGAGTGCAATGGGTTCCATAAGTGACAAACATAGTAGAATTGCAAGAAAACAGTTTAAAAATAGTTTAAAAAGATGGAACAATTTGTATTGTCCATGGTAATGAGGTGCTGTCTGGTGAGCAAGCTGGTAGGCTTCAGGTTGGGTATCCAGGCATACAGGGTAGGGTGGCCAAGCAACATCTAGGAAACCTCTAGTCTAGTACCAATCAGCAGCAGGGGTAGGCTAGTGAAGGATAAAAGGGCCATTTAGCTGTAATGAGAGCTGAGGGAAACTCCTAGGAGCCAAACGAGAGAGAAAATAGGTATATTTTAAGTTAGAATTTTAGTTTTTCAGCAGAGTCAGCTTCCCTGATTACAGGTTGCAGAGTGCTCTACAGATGCTACAGATACAGGGCGCACGGTAAGAGACTGCCCTGATTCCTGCTGATTTATTTTGAACTTTTGTAATTTAAAGTAACTCCTGAAGACCGGAGGGGCCGAAAAGGACAATAAGTAACAATAAGGTCCTTCAGGTAGGATGCTGCCGATCCATGCATGATTTTATAGGTAATTAGTGGTACCTTAACACCTGACCTGGCATTAATTGGAAGCCAGTGGAGGAAGGAGTGGAAAAGTAGCAATGTGATCAAATTGTCTGGTTCTAGTTATTGAGTCTAGAAGCGGCGTTCTGCACAAGCTGGATGCTTTTCGTAGTGGAGTTCTGTAAACCAGAGAACACTGCATTACAGTAATCTCGTCCAGATGATGAACATGCTGACTTAATAATATGTAGCTGAAGCACATCGCCCCCCTGTTTTTTCACCCTATTCCTCTGAACAACAGAATACATTATGTAAATGTTACATAACATATATTATTTTTTCACTTCAACTCAACCTTGTGTCTCTCGCTGTTCCTTCCTGCCCACACCATGTTTCTCACAATATGTTTTACAAAATGCATATGCAAAAAAATATATACATAGATAAAATAAAGTATGATGAATAATCTGCAAGTTGCAAAATACAAAACCCTGACTACGATTATTATTGTTATATTCCCCCTAGTTATTAAAAATAGATATATTTATATATTCTTAGGGTAATGAATATCACTGTGCATTATATATATATATATATATATATATACTGTATATACTGTATATATATATAGCAGATGGTGGGAGGAACAGGCTCTTTGTGAGTGGTTGAGGGGATTTGCTTGCCCATCAAACATAAAGTGTTGGTCTCAGGATGATAGTCACGCTGCCTGTCAAACCTCCATCTCCAGCCTTTATCGGCAAGTATTCTGCCCTTAAGTTGCTTTGAGTGGCAACAGATGACCCACGTGGATCACACAAGGACAGCCCCATCCCTCTCCTTCAGCCACAGCTGTGTGGTCCAGCCAGACACACACTATAATTTCCAGATCCATAGCATTATAACAAATGCACAATAGGTAGGATGTAAGAAAGACAACAGGAGCATCATTTACATCTTAAGTGGCCGAGGCAATGTTAACTTGTTATTGATTAAGTTGTGTTTCCTTGTAAAAGGCACCAACATAATGTGGACTCGGTGGTTTGGACTCACTAACTACGTTGTTAAGGTCACTGATGGGACACCAATTATATGCCCATTTTACTAACTGCTGCAGCTTCAGCCGGCGAGAGAATGTACGTGAAGTGAAGTGGGATTTGGACA
>CM051004.1:20902618-20907829 GCA_027704905.1 Muraenolepis orangiensis
TCTCCTCCTCCTCCCTCCTCCCCCCACTTCCCCCTCCCCTCATCCTCCTTCTCCTCCTTCCTCCTCTTTCTTCTCCTCCTTCCACCTCTCCTCCTCCCTTCTCCCTCCTCCTCTCCCCTCCTCCTCCTCCTCCTTCTCCCCCTCCTCCTCCCCCTCCTCCTACTTCTCCTCCTTCCTCCTCCTGCCTCCTCCATCCTGCTCCACCTCCTCCTTCCTCTTCCTTCTTTCTCCTCCCTCCTCCTTCCCCCGTACGGCACAGATAACTCCCCGGCAAGGTTTACCTGTGCGGAGGCATAAGCGACGAGCGGTCGGAGGCTGAATTTATCTGCTGGCGTGTTTGGATGATAGGTTAACAAGTTCTCCATGAACACCTTTCCAGCAGTGTTCTGAACAGAGGTTTGAATTATTCACAAAAGGGAAAACCGCTCAAAAGGCACAAATACTCTTGTAGCACACATTGCATGCATTGAAAGGTGCAGTCTGTGGTGTTGGCGGAGTCACACGCTGTTTATGGTGACGGAGGCATCTCGCACTAAAGGAGGAAGCCCATGGTGTATTTATTGTCCGCCGAGGGAGAACCTTAAATACAATCACGGTTCTCCCCGCTGGACCATAAACACATCTTGAGTTTCCTCCTTTAGTGAGATGCGGTTCTTTCCTGGTGTGCTTACATGTGAATCACCCTCCTGTGTGTCTGTCTGTGTGTGTGTCTGTCTGTGTGTGTGTGTGTGTCTGTGTGTGTGTATGTGTCTAAATGAGTTGTCTAAATGCTTGTGAACTGCTCTATTTTTATGTTTGCGTACCTCAGCGTTATGCTATTGTCTACTTCAACAAATGTACTCCTTGTAAGTCGCTTTGGATTAAAGCATCTGCCAAATGTCCTAAATGTAAATGTAAATGTAAATGTAAATGTATCTCTGTGTAAAGGAGCCTTTATATTTCTGCTGGCCTGTCCTGGCTGGGCGTTATGACACACGTCCCTCCATTGCATGATGCCATCCCAGCCCAGCCTGGCTGCCTGTTTTTTTTAATGGCGGTAGAAGCTGGAAGAGGCATAGGCAGGCTGGATGCTGGGATGGGGAGATGATGAGGCCTCGGGAGTTGGCTGCAGGTGTCCCCTCCGGCCTTTTCTCCGTCATGCTTGTTTGCCAACGAGCCAGGCACCTCTTCTGGGGGATGAACTGCCTCTCCCTGTCTGCAGCAAGGAATGTCCCAGGGAAATAAAATAAAATAAATTAATACATAAATACGGGATAAGCATGGATTTAGCTCCAGTCCGGGTGGGCGGAGTCAGGGAAAAGCAGCCCAACATGGCAACCTCTGTGTGTGTTGATGGCACGGAAAACACATGAAGCCATCTAGATTATGTATTTCATGTACAGCTACGCTCTTATGTCATAGCAACACTGTACAGTATACAGTACAGTTAGATGTGTTTATGTTACAGTCACAGTACAGTATTCTGTACAGTTTGATGTGTTTTGATGGGGGGTGACAGTAGCTCAGTCTGCTGGGACTTGGCTTGGGAACCGGAATGTTGCCGGTTCAATTCCTGGAAACACCTGGTCACTGCCAAGGTGCCCTTGAGCAAGGCACCAGACCCCTACACACGCACCCGGGCACCGTATATACAATAGCTGCCCATTGCTCCAAATACTAGGATGGGTTAAATGCAGAGAAACACATTGTGTGTTTACATGTATGTGACCAGTAAAAAGGATTCAATCCTCCAGATTTAGATTTTGTTGTGTACAGTACAGTTAGATGTGTTCATGTGAAAGTAACACAATACAATAAATAGTACAGTTATATGTGTATATGTTATGGTCACAGTACAGCATACAGTACATTAATATGTGTTTAAGTTACGGTCACAGTACAGTGTACAGTACAGTAAGATGTGTTTATGTTACGGTCACAGTACAGTTTACAGTAGAGTTATATGCGTTTAAGTTACGGTCACAGTACAGGATACAGTACAGTTAGTTACGGTCACAGTACAGGTTACAGTACAGTTATATGTGATTATGTTACGGTCACAGAACAGTATACAGTACAGATATATGTGTTTATGTTACAGTCACAGTACAGTATACAGTACAGTTAGCTGTGTTTAAGTGACGGTCACAGTACAGTATACAGTACAGTCACATGTGTTTATGGGTTGTTTTTGTTGATTTTTGGACATCACTGCAGCTTTTTCTAAACAGAATATCTTGTGCTGAATGTGCTGATTGGAGATCAGCTCATTTCAATGTCTGTGTTTATTGTTTCTCTTCCCAGTGTGGGGAAGACTTTTCACATCTACATTTCAGCAGCTTTTTCTCTCTTGAACGTGCCTCTGCAGAAACTGCCAGGGCATGAAATTCTTCACTATTTGGTGTGCCGTGTGAGGAATCAGTTTCTTGCTCAATGAACTTAAGTTTGGCTCATAACCCTTATTGTTATTCACATGCTGTTACAGAGTTGAAAGGGCCATCTGAAAAAGAACAACTTCACAAAGTATTTTTTCAACTAATTGTGTTTGTAAAGAAACAAAATTACTTTTATCTACAGCTAAATTAAAATATGTGGAATAAGAAACGGTTCTAACTCATCCATTATATTAATGAAACTATACATAATAAATGTATTCCATTTTATCTGTGTGTGTGTGTGTCTGCATGTGTGTAATTGTGCATGTATGTGTGTGTGTGTTTGTGTTTGTGTGTGTGTGTGTGTGTGTGTGTGTGTGTGTGTGTGTGTGTGTGTGTGTGTGTGTGTGTGTGTGTGCAGGCATATATGTAGGCATGCACGTGCATGAGTGTAGGTATGTTTGTCTCTTGATGGATTGAAAAAAGCCTCATATTCAAATGTCAAATGACGTAATTTGTAAAACACAATGCAGATTCAAGATTCAAGATTTGTATTTGTCACAAGTACAATGGAATGCTTACCCCATTCCCTGTTCTCTTGTGCCTGCAATCCCATAGTATGTATGTATGTGTGTGTGTGTGTGTGTGTGTGTGTGTATGTGTATGTGTATGTGTGTGTGTGTGTGTGTTGTGTGTGTGTGTGTGTGTGTTTGTATGTGTGTGTGTGTGTGTGTGTGTGTGTTTGTGTCCTGGTAAACAGGGAGCACAGAGTTTGCAGACCGATCAGTTTTTGCTGTTTTATATAGGTCTAGTGTGGAGGATGTCAACCCACCGGGGGGGGGGGAGGGGGGGGGGGGGGCAGTGTGTCAGAGGCAGCGTGGAGGAGCACGCCTGTGGGTTGCAAGCACACAAGGCCATGGGCACACTCTTATGTTGTTTGAGCTTCTGTTCGGGTGTGTGTGTGTGTGTGTGTGTGTGTGTGTGTGTGTGTGTGTGTGTGTGTGAGTGTGTGTGTGTGCATGCATGTGTTTGTACGTGCAAAAGTGTGTGTGTGTGTGTGTGTGTGTGTGTCTGTGGGTCTGTGTGTGTTGGGTGGGTGTAGTGCAGGGTGTGTGCCAATGAATGATGTCTCCTGACTGTTACTTAAAGCTGCCGTCTGCTCAGGGTTGAGCTACGATCAACACCGTGGTGTGATGTGGAAGGAATCTCTTTACCAAGTCACCCTCGTTCCCCAGGAAGGTAGCGGTAGTCGGTAAACAGGGAGCAGGGAG
This sequence comes from Muraenolepis orangiensis, assembly GCA_027704905.1. Classification (NCBI taxonomy): domain Eukaryota; kingdom Metazoa; phylum Chordata; class Actinopteri; order Gadiformes; family Muraenolepididae; genus Muraenolepis; species Muraenolepis orangiensis. The sequence goes on from CM051004.1 coordinate 20,906,244, forward strand.
GGAGGGATGAGGGAGAGACAGAGGGAGGGAGGGATGAGGGACAGACAGAGGGAGGGAGGGAAGGAGCGAAATCTCTGCTTGACATTCAATGAGTAATCAGCATCATCTCAGCAGGGGCTCAACCTCCCGTGTGGATAATGGAAATGGCGTGTGTGGCAAATTGGTGAGGCAAAAAAAACCTAAACAAACAAGCTTGTCTGTGTCCGGTGGGAGACAACCACTTACAGCCACACTGGGATTTACATCTGGATTGAGATGGGGGGCTTCCATTCACTGCGTCTACTGGTGAAGGTCTACTTCTGTAGGTCTACTGCAGGCCTACTGGTGTAACGCTACTATACGCGCTACTCTACAGGTGTAGGGCTACTGTAGGTCTTCTGGTATATGTCTAGTAATGTAGGTCTGCTGCTGTAGGTCTGCTGCTGTCGGGCTCCTGGCTTGGTCTACTGTAGGTATACTGGTGTAGGTCTACTACTGTAGGTCTTCTGTAGGTCTACTGGTCTAGGTCTAGTAATGTAGGTCTACTGCTTAGGTCTACTGGTGTAGGTTTACTTCTGTAGGTATACTGCCGTAGGTCTACTGTATGTCTACTGGTGTAGGTTTACTGACGTAGATCTACTGCCGTAGGTCTACTGCCGTAGGTATACTGTAGGTCTACTGGTGTAGGTCTACTGGTGTAGGGTCACTGTAGGTCTACTCGTGTAGGTCTACTGCTGTATGTCTACTGGTCTACACCACTTGCATTTCTAAAGCACAAAAAATATAAATGAAGGTAGAGGATGTGTGTGTATGTGTGTGTGTGTGCGCCTGTGTGTGTGTGTGTGTGTGTGTGTGTGTGTGTGTGTGTGTGTGTGTGTGTGTGTGTGTGTGTGTGTGTGTGTGTGTGTGTGTGTGTGTGTGCGCGTGTGTGTGTGTGTGTGTGCGCGTGTGTCTGTGTGTATGTGACCGCGCGTGTGTGTCTGTGTGTCTGTGCACCTGTCTGTGAGTGTGTGAGCACTGTGGGAAAGTGGAGACTTGGTCTTATTGAGAAACACACACACACTCCAACAACAGACGTTTTGGTCTTTGCCGCCCCTGTTGAACCCAAACGACATGGCCGGCCATTAGTCCTCACAAAATGTACTGGAACCAGTGGAACACGGGCAAAGATCGGCTCTAATGATCTCCTCCCATGTCCTCCAGCGTGAGAATCAATCACTCGGTGTCTGCGAGAAGCTGCCTGGTGTTGGCTGAGCAAAGTGGTTCAGACTGATGACGGCCTCCAGGACGGTGACCCGCTCTCTAACAAAACGTTGCACACACATGTTCTTTGTGGGCAAAGTTTGTTTTCCTAAAATATTGAATGCAAGAGAATCCAATGTGTTCATTGGCATTAAAGCGATACATAAACACAAGATAAACACTGTAAAGTACCGCTCAAGAAAACATTGACTTGTGGCATAAGTGCATTTTTGAAATGATGCATAATTGTCATGGAAGAAGAAGAAGAAGAAGACTTTTTTGCAAAACCACTTTATTTACACTAGATCAATTGTGATCAAATAAAGTGCTTCATTGTGCAAAAACAAAAAAACAGCCAGATCGCT
>CM051004.1:20908829-20963829 GCA_027704905.1 Muraenolepis orangiensis
TTCTACTCTGTTTTTCCTTCTTAAATAAATGGCCATTTTTACATCGCCAGAGAGGTAGTTCAGGAGCTACCACTTTTCTTTATTTGTTTTTTTTGCATGGAGCTCCCATGATAAAAACACTCTCGGTAAAAACTATACCAAAAAGACTAAAGACCCATGTTAAAAGAGAGAAGAAACCTGTGAGTCTCTTGCACTCTATAAAGACATGGAACACAGTCTCTCTTAAACCACAAAATGGACACTTGTTAAAAACAGCAGGATTAATAGTGGAGATAAAGGAATTGCAGGCAATGGCACCGTGTAAAATTCTCCACTGAAGGTCGGCAGTACGTTTTTTTATGAGAGGTTTGTATAAAATCATCCACTATGGGCCTGGTCCACTTCCTGCGCCCAGTCTGGTGCGCCACACAGTGGAGGCCCTGTCCTTCAGCATATTCTTATTGGTCGTCTTTACAATGTTCATGTAGAGTGTTCTCTTGTCAGCTCTGTGTATTGTCATCTTTACAGAGTTTGCGACCTGGAGCAGGGGGACGGTCAGTTCTCCGAGCCCTGAGCTCAGGTAGATCTCCGGGAACGGGTCTGCTGGGTCCGGCCTGGCTCCTCCCTGTCCGTAGCTCCTCAGCAGTCTCTTTTCTTCAGGGCAGAGGATCTGGCTCCAGAGCTGAAGAATCCTCTGGGCCACCCGGACAGAGTGCAGACCCAGCAGAGAGCCCAGGGCCTGGGCATCGCTCAGCTCCGGCCCCACTGCATCCACCAGCTGCTGAAGGCACAGGGTCTTGGATCGGCACAGCGCCACCGTCAGGCCGGGTGTTTCGCTGCTGCTGATGTCCAACCTGGCTTTGTGAACCAGAGGCTCTCTCAACAACCAGTACAGAGAGTCAGTCTTTGGACACCTTTTATGGTTAAAAAGGGCCCAAGACATAAAAACACCCTGATAAAAAGGAGGTAGCCCACTTAACTTTAAGATGTTTAAATCTGTTAAAAACAGAGCAGCATCCAGCCCCAGGTTACTCACGTGTCTGAGAATGCAGCTGCTCACATCTCTCCACACCAAATCAGCCGGGCCGGTCAGATATCTCTGTAAAAATTGTATCCTAAAAGTGGCCATTCGGCTGGCCAGGTGGATAAGGCCCTGTCCCCCCTCCTCTCTAGATAAAAACAGCACCCCCTGTGGCACCCAGTGTAGACCCTCCCAAAAAAAATCCACCAATTTTTTTGGTATTTGGGCAAGTAGCCCTGAGGGAGGGTCCACACAGGTAAGACGGTGCCACAGTTGGGATGCCACAAGGTTATTTAAAACCAACACTCTACCTTTAAAAGACATCTGAGGGAGCAGCCATTTCCACTTGGAAAGCTTCCCTTCTATCTTTTCTGTGACGTCCTCCCAGTTCTTCAGGACTACAATTCCCTTCCCCAAGAACACACCCAGCTACTTGAAACCATCCTTTCTCCAGACCATGTTCTGGGGAAGAACTGGGAGACCGCCACTCCACTCACCGACAGCGAGGGCCTCACTTTTCTTCCAATTCACCCTCGCTGCCGATGCTGAACTAAACTCCCTTACGATGTCAACTAAAACGTCTATGTCAGTCTGGTCCCTAACAAAAACAACAACATCATCTGCATACACTGATAAAACCATGTTTCCATTAAAACCAGGTAAAAACAGCCCTTGCAGTTTCGAGCGTATTTTGTTGAGGAGGGGTTCTAGGGAGAGTGCATAGAGCATGCCAGACAGAGCACAGCCCTGCCGGACCCCTCTACACACTCTAAAAGGAGCACACAACCCACCGTTGAACTTCAGCACACTCTCAATGTTATTATACAACACCTTGATCTTGGCTATGAAATCAGCGCTGAACCCAAACTTCTCCATTACTTTCCAGAGGAAGCTATGCTCAACGCGGTCGAAAGCCTTTTCCTGATCTAGAGAAATCAGACCAGTATTAATGTCCAATGAGCTGGAGACCTCCAAAACATCTCGAATTAGGTGGACATTGTCCACCATGGACCTGCCGGGCACACAGTAGGTCTGGTCCCGGTGGATGACCTGCTCCACAGCCCTCCCCAGCCTGGTGGCCAAAGCCTTGGACAGAAGTTTGTAATCCACACACAGCAGAGACACAGGGCGCCAGTTCTTGATGTCCTGCAGGTTTCCTTTTTTTGGAAGCAGTGTGATCACCGCTCTCCTGCAGGACACTGGCATAGAGCCAGAGGCCAGACTCTCATTAAAAACATCTAGAAGGTCATTTGACAAGACGTCCCAGTAGGCTCTATAAAACTCCACGGAGAGGCCATCGATACCAGGAGCCCGCCGTCCCTGCATGCCTTGCAGGGCAGTCTGCAACTCCTGGATCGTTAACGGCCCTTCGAGCTGTGAGTTGGCCTCCTCGGAGACCTGAGGTAGTCCATTACAGAGCCCCTCGGACAGAGTTTCCCCCTCCTCATGCTCACTTGTGTATAGGGTGGAATAAAAACTCACAGCTCACCTCCTGATCTGGCTTGGCTCTGTTATTTCCTGCCCTGTGCCTGACAGCAGCGAGTGGATCACTCGCCTCTGCCCATTCTTTTTTTCCAGGCCGAAGAAGAAGCTAGTGGGAGCATCCATCTCATTTATGTTTAAAAACCGGGACCTCACTAGTGCACCCTGAACTTTTACATCCAGCAGGTTGGCTAAAGCCATCTTTTTCTCTTTGAGGATTTCAATATATCCTCGATCTCCTGTGGTCTCACGTATTGTTTCTAGTTCCACTATATCACTCTCCAGGTCTTTCATAGACCTAATGATGTCTTGTGTGACACTGAGGGTGTGCTGTTGGCAGAGTAACCTTATCTCGGTCTTACCATGGTCCCACCACTGCCTAAGACTGCTAAAATCTCCCTTCCTCTGCCTAAAAACACTCCAAAAATAAATAAGGGCCTCTTTAAAATGTTTATCAAATGTTAAAACCGAGTTAAAATGCCAATATGCACTTCTGGGTAAAACATTTCTAATAAAAACATCACATAAAAGCAAAGAATGATCCGTAAAACCAGCAGGTGATATACTGCACAATTTAAAAGTGTTAAAATGATGCTTAAAACAATAAAAACGATCTAACCTAGCTGAAGAAATTATATTCTCACTGATGTGGGACCAGGTGTACTGCTTGTTGTCTGCGTGCATCCTTCTCCATACATCCACCTCCTGCCTCAGAGCATGCTGGGATGCTGGATGCGGCTCTGCATGGTTGCGATCTAAAAATGCATTTTCTGTACAATTAAAATTAAAAACACCTTCCTCTCTGTACCGTTTGTTGGAGCATACACATTTAAAAAAACCACTGTAAAAAGGTCAAACCGTGCTTTTATTAAAAGCAACCTCCCATTGATAAAATGCTCGACCTCCAGTGAGACAGGCTTAAAAGACTTGGAGAGGAGGAAGCCCACCCCCCCACTGAGAGAGGTGTTGTGGCTTAAAATGACTTCCCCCTCCCACTCCTTCTTCCAGTCCGTCTCATTAAAACCATCGCTGTGAGTCTCTTGTAAAAAGAGGACATCGACGAAAAATTAGAGCCCTCTTCCTTTCCTCTCTGGCTCCGTTTACTTTCAAACTTCCTACTCTAAATGTGTCCATTAAGAGTGAGATATTAAAAATAAAATAAAATAAAATAAAAACAAATAAATTAAACACACACATTGAGTTTTCTGAACTCACCGCTACCCATTTGCCTCCTTATTTTGGTCACCATTCTTTTGAGCCTATATATCTCCAGCTCGTCCAATACAGACAGCTCCCTTCTGTTCATATGGAACCTTGCTGATGCACAAAAAATGGCCAAATCTGGGAAATATTCCTCTACTACCACGTTATGTTGGTTTTTTGTCTGCACCAGGTAATTTTTTATCATCTCAGCCGTGTACATTTTTTTTTGTTGGCTACTGCTCAAAACACCTGGCACATCACTGCTGTCAGACATACAATCATCCCAACTCTCCTCCGCCTGTCCTTGCTCTCTTCCTTCCTTTCCCTCACTCTCCACTTTACTGCTCTTTGCAACGGTTGATACATTTTTTTTATTACTCCTGCGTTTAGTAGCAGTCTTTTTTTTATTTATCATTTCTGTTGCCACCTCCTCTTCCTCCATCTCAGCAACCTCCACCTGCTCCCCCCATGTTTTCTGCTCCTCTCCCGTTTTTCCCATATATGTTTCACTCTCCATATCTTCCTCCTGTGTTTTACTGACTTCACCTGTCTCTACACTTTCTTTTGCCGAATCACCTTGTGGTTCGTTGCTTATCTCAGGGGTTTCACCCCATCCAATGATGTTGCAAAAATCACGTAGTCATAATCATCTACTTTAACGTAAAAACGGAGGTTAAGCTCTGCATTCCGATTGTTCAGTATCATATACACCTGTCTGCGGTGAGACACTACGTGTTTCAGTAACTGAGACATACATCCAGACAGCATCTTTTTCATTGGAGAAACAAGTTTCCCATGCCTGGACAGTTCTCTACTGAGGAACTCATCAGTTATGAAGGGGGGAACATTTGAAAGTATAACTTTGGTTGCGGGCAGCATCAGCGGCTGCACCTGTACAAACATCTCTCTCACCGTGATGCCCGTCTCGATGACGCAGTTCACCTTCTCCACCTGATCCAGAAAGATCACCACCGCGCTGTTCATCCGCGCCAAAGACTTGATACTTCCGTGTCCGACCTTCTCCCCCACGGCCAGCCCGATCTCCTCCACAGTGCACGCGAAGCCGGCGGAGATCTTAATGCCATGCTTCCGCGTGAGCTTGGCAAAGTCTCCATTTACCATGGCGCCGTCAGACGCCGGCCGGCGAGACGCCGGCAGGAGAAGCCCACACAACACCCCACACACCACCCAAAAGCACGAAAAGTAACGCAAAACAAACTACCACCTATAAACTATATTAAATTATTACACAAAAAATAAACGGTAAATATAACGAGAAACGTCTCGCTCCTCTCTCTCTTTCACCCTCCGAAAATCCCAGCATGCACCAGGAAAGAAGAAGAAGAAGAAGAAGAAGAAGATGAAGAAGAAGAAGAAGAAGAAGAAGAAGAAGAAGAAGAAGAAGAAGAAGAAGAAGAAGAAGAAGAAGAAGACTTTTGACTTTTGCAAAAACACTTTATTTACACTAGATCAATTGTGATCAAATAAAAGTGCTTCATTGTGCAAAAACACAAAACAAAAAAATAAAAAACAAAAAAAACAGAACAAAGAAAAAACCAAATCACTCAAAATAGTACATTAAAAACTAGGTTTTAAAAGCTTGTGCAAAGTGCAAATCCTCATCCACAACAGAACACACAATGTCTCCGTGACACCATCGCTGTTTAAAAGCATCCAGATCCCCAACGTGTTTATAAAAACGATGCTCCAACCAGAGTCTGGCTCTGATGTTGCACAGCCAGATCGCTTTTGCCTCTTCCCCTTTCCTATTTTCTACTCTGTTTTTCCTACTTAAATAAATGGCCATTTTTGCTTCACCAGAGAGGTAGTTCAGGAGCTGCCACTTTTCTTTATTTGTTTTTTTACATGGAGCTCCCATGATAAAAACACTCTCGGTAAAAACTATACCAAAAAGACTAAAGACCCATGTTAAAAGAGAGAAGAAACCCGTGAGTCTCTTGCACTCTGTAAAGACATGGAACACAGTCTCTCTAAAACCACAAAATGGACACTTGTTAAAAACAGCAGGATTAATATTAGAGATAAAGGAATTGCAGGCAATGGCACCGTGCAAAATTCTCCACTGAAGGTCGGCAGTACGTTTTTTTATGGGAGGTTTGTATAAAATCCTCCACTGTGGGCCTGGTCCACTTCCTGCGCCCAGTCTAGTGCGCCACACAGTGGAGGCCCTGTCCTTCAGCACATTCTTATTGGTCGTCTTTACAATGTTCATGTAGAGTGTTCTCTTGTCAGCTCTGTGTATTGTCATCTTTACAGAGTTTGCGACCTGGAGCAGGGGGCCGGTCAGTTCTCCGAGCCCTGGGCTCAGGTAGATCTCCGGGAAAGGGTCTGCTGGGTCCGGCCTGGCTCTTCCCTGTCCGTAGCTCCTTAGCAGTCTTTTTTCCTCAGGGCAGAGGATCTGGCTCCAGAGCTGAAGAATCCTCTGGGCCACCCGGACCGAGTGCAGACCCAGCAGAGAGCCCAGGGCCTGGGCATCGCTCAGCTCCGGCCCCACTGCATCCACCAGCTGCTGAAGGCACAGGGTTTTGGATCGGCACAGCGCCACCGTCAGGCCGGGCGTTTCGCTGCTGCTGACGTCCAACCTGGCTTTGTGGATCAGAGGCTCTCTCAACAACCAGTACAAAGAGTCAGTCTTTGGACACCTTTTATGGTTAAAAAGGGCCCAAGACTTAAAAACGCCCTGATAAAAAGGAGGTAGCCCACTTAACTTTAAGATGTTTAAATCTGTTAAAAACAGAGCAGCATCCAGCCCCAGGTTACTCACGCGTCTGAGAATGCAGCTGCTCACCTCTCTCCACACCAAATCAGCCGGGCCGGTCAGATATCTCTGTAAAAATTGCATCCTAAAAGTGGCCATTCGGCTGGCCAGGTGGATAAGGCCCTGTCCCCCCTCCTCTCTAGATAAAAACAGCACCCCCTGTGGCACCCAGTGTAGACCCTCCCAAAAAAAATCCACCAATTTTTTTTGTATTTGGGCTAGTAACCCTGAGGGGGGGTCCACACAGGTAAGACGGTGCCACAGTTGGGATGCCACAAGGTTATTTAAAACCAACACTCTACCTTTAAAAGACATCTGAGGGAGCAGCCATTTCCACTTGGAAAGCTTTCCCTCTATCTTTTCTATGACGTCCTCCCAGTTCTTCAGGACTACAGTTTCCTTCCCCAAGAACACACCCAGGTACTTAAAACCATCTTTTTTCCAGACCATGTTCTGGGGAAGAACTGGGAGACCGCCACTCCACTCACCGACAGCGAGGGCCTCACTTTTCTTCCAATTCACCCTCGCTGCCGATGCTGAACTAAAATCCCTCACGATGTCAACTAAAATGTCTGTATCCTTCTGGTCCCTAACGAAAACAACGACATCATCTGCATACACTGATAAAACCATGTTTCCATTAAGACCAGGTAAAAACAGCCCTTGCAGTTTCGAGCGTATTTTGCTGAGGAGGGGTTCTAGGGAGAGTGCATAGAGCATGCCAGACAGAGCACACCCCTGCCGGACCCCTCTACACACTCTAAAAGGAGCACACAACCCACCGTTGAACTTCAGCACACTCTCAATCTTATTGTACAACACCTTGATCTTGGCTATGAAACCAGCGCTGAACCCAAACTTCTCCATTACTTTCCAGAGGAAGCTGTGCTCAACGCGGTCAAAAGCCTTTTCCTGATCTAGAGAAATCAGACCAGTATTAATGTCCAATGAGCTGGAGACCTCCAAAACATCTCGAATTAGGTGGACATTGTCCACCATGGACCTGCCGGGCACACAGTAGGTCTGGTCCCGGTGGATGACCTGCTCCACAGCCTTCCCCAGCCTGGTGGCCAAAGCCTTGGACAGAATTTTGTAATCCACACACAGCAGAGACACAGGACGCCAGTTCTTGATGTCCTGCAGGTTTCCTTTTTTTGGGAGCAGTGTGATCACCGCTCTCCTGCAGGACACTGGCATAGAGCCAGAGGCCAGACTCTCATTAAAAACGTCTAAAAGATCATGTGACAAGACGTCCCAGTAGGCTTTGTAAAACTCCACGGAGAGGCCATCGATACCAGGAGCCCGCCGTCCCTGCATGCCTTGCAGGGCAGTCTGTAACTCCTGGATCGTTAACGGCCCCTCGAGCTGTGAGTTGGCCTCCTCGGAGACCTGAGGTAGCCCATTGCAGAACCCCTCGGACAGAGTTTCCCCCTCCTCATACTCACTTGTATAGAGGGTGGAATAAAAACTCACAGCTCGCCTCCGGATCTGGCTTGGCTCTGTTATTTCCTGCCCCGTGCCTGACAGCAGCGAGTGGATCACTCGCCTCTGCCCATTCTTTTTTTCCAGGCCGAAGAAGAAGCTAGTGGGAGCATCCATCTCATTTGTGTTTAAAAACCGGGACCTCACTAGTGCACCCTGAACTTTTACATCCAGCAGGTTGGCTAAAGCCATCTTTTTCTCTTTGAGGATTTCAATATATCCTCGATCTCCTGTGGTCTCACTTATTGTTTCAAGTTCCACTATATCACTCTCCAGGTCTTTCATAGATCTAATGATGTCTTGTGTGACATTGAGGGTGTGCTGTTGGCAGAGTAATCTTATCTCGGTCTTACCGTGGTCCCACCACTGCCTAAGACTGCTAAACTCTCCCTTCCTCTGCCTAAAAACACTCCAGAAATAAAATAGGGCCTCTTTAAAATGTTTATCAAATGTTAAAACCGAGTTAAAATGCCAATATGCACTTCTGGGTAAAACATTTCTAATAAAAACATCACATAAAAGCAAAGAATGATCCGTAAAACCAGCAGGTGATATACTGCACAATTTAAAAGTGTTAAAATGATGCTTAAAACAATAAAAACGATCCAACCTAGCTGATGATATTCTATTCTCCCTGATGTGGGACCAGGTGTACTGCCTGTTGTCTGCGTGCATCCTTCTCCATACATCCACCAGGCCGTGGGAGTGGACCAGCTGCCTCAGAGCATGCTGGGATGCTGGATGCGGCTCTGCATGGTTGCGATCTAAAGATGCATTTTCTGTACAATTAAAATCCCCGCCCAAGAATAAAAAATCCTCCGTGGCACAACCGTTTAAAACATCATTCACTTTGAGTAAAAACAGCTTCCTCTCTGTACCGTTTGTTGGAGCATACACATTTATAAAAACAACTGTAAAAAGGTCAAACCGTGCTTTTATTAAAAGCAACCTCCCATTGATACAATGCTCGACCTCCAGTGAGACAGGCTTAAAAGACTTGGAGAGGAGGAAGCCCACCCCCCCACTGAGAGAGGTGTTGTGGCTTAAAATGACTTCCCCCTCCCACTCCTTCTTCCAGTCCGTCTCATTAAAAACATCACTGTGAGTCTCTTGTAAAAAGAGGACATCGACATGTTTTATTTTTGCAGTTTGAAATATTAGAGCCCTCTTTCTTTCCTCTCTGGCTCCGTTTACATTCAAACTTCCCACTCTAAAAGTATCCATTGCGAGTGAGATATTAAAAGCAAAAATAAAAACAAATAAATTAAACACACACATTGAGTTTTTTGAACTCACCGCTACCCATTTGCTTCCTTATTTTAGTCACCATTCTTTTGAGTCTATATACTTCCAGCTCATCCAAGACAGACTGCTCCCTTCGGTTCATATGGAACCTTGCTGAGGCACAAAAAATGGCCAAATCTGGGAAATATTCCTCTATTATCACGTTATGTTGGTTTTTTGTCTGCACCAGGTAATTTTTTATCATCTCAGCCGTGTACATTTTTTTTTGTTGGCTACTGCTCAAAACACCTGACACATCGCTGCTGTCAGACATACAATCATCCCAGCTCTCCTCCGCCTGTCCTTGCTCTCTTCCTTCCTTTCCCTCACTCTCCACTTTACTGCTCTTTGCAACGGTTGATGCATTTCTTTTATTATTCCTGCGTTTAGTAGCAGTCTTTTTTTTATTTAGCATTTCTGTTGCCACCTCCTCTTCCTCCATCTCAGCAACCTCCACCTGCTCCCCCCATGTTTTCTGCTCCTCTCCTGTTTTTCCCATATATGTTTCACTCTCCATATCTTCCTCCTGTGTTTTATTGACTTCACCTGTCTCTACACTTTCTTTTGCCAAATCACCTTGTGGTTCATTGTTTATCTCAGGGGTTTCACCCTTTTTTTTTGTTTTTTTATCTTTTTTTCCCCCATCCCCCTTTTCTTCTGCTTCACACAAAACCACCACCTCATCCTCCTGAACGTAACCACCTACACCCTCACCCTGTGCAACACCACAGTCCCCCAAGCCGGACACATCACCAGAAACGCGCTGTATACCTCGCCCTCGTCCGCGCCCGCTCCGCGTCCGAGACGTCACACCGCGCGCCACCGCCGACTGCTCAGGAGCAGCGCTGCCGTCAGCAGCAGCGGCCGCCTCCGGAGGGGGGCCCCCCCCCACCGCAGCGGCCGCGTTAGCGGCCGCCACCGTGGGAGACACCCCTCCCTCAGCAGCAGCCACCTGCTGCTCCATTGCAACCGGCGCATCAGCCGCTGGCGCGGCAGTCCGCCCCGGCGCAGCCACGGGCGGTTTCGGCGCAACAGCCGCGGGTGGGCCTGGCGCAGCGGCGGACGACCCCGCCGCTGGCTCATTAGACGGCCCAGCCGGCGCCGCGTTGGACGGCCCAGCCGGCGCCGCGTTAGACGGCCCCGCCGGCGGCGCGTCATCCGGACCAGGCGGAGCCGGGTCCCCGCGCTTCGGACAGGCACTCACGGTGTGCCCCTCTTCCCCGCAACCAAAACACTTCATAACCGATGATGTTGCAAAAATCACGTAGTCATAATCATCCACCTTAACGTAAAAACGGAGGTTAAGCTCCGCATTCCGATTGTTCAGAATCATATACACCTGTCTACGGTGAGACACTACGTGTTTCAGCAACTGAGACTTACATCCAGACAGCATCTTTTTCATTGGGGAAACAAGTTTCCCATGCCTGGACAGTTCTCTACTGAGGAACTCATCAGTTATGAAGGGGGGACATTTGAAAGTATAACTTTAGTTGCGGGCAGCATCAGCGGCTGCACCTGTACAAACATCTCTCTCACCGTGATGCCCGTCTCGATGACGCAGTTCACCTTCTCCACCTGATCCAGAAAGATCACCACCGCGCTGTTCATCCGCGCCAAGGACTTAATACTTCCGTGTCCGACCTTCTCCCCCACGGCCAGCCCGATCTCCTCCACAGTGCACGCGAAGCCGGCGGAGATCTTAATGCCATGCTTCCGCGTGAGCTTGGCAAAGTCTCCATTTACCATGGCGCCGTCAGACGCCGGCCGGCGAGACGCCGGCAGGAGAAGCCCACACAAACACCCCACACACCACCCAAAAGCACGCAAAGTCACGCAAAACAAACTACCACCTATAAACTATATTAAATTATTACACAAAAAATAAACGGTAAATATAACGAGAAACGTCTCGCTCCTCTCTCTCTTTCACCCTCCGAAAATCCCAGCATGCACCAGGAAAGAAGAAGAAGAAGAAGAAGAAGAAGATGAAGAAGAAGAAGAAGAAGAAGAAGAAGAAGAAGAAGAAGAAGAAGAAGAAGAAGAAGAAGAAGAAGAAGAAGAAGAAGAAGAAGAAGAAGAAGAAGAAGAAGAAGAAGACAAAGCCCTTTACAACCACAGAGCTACAGTGTTGTAAGAGATAGTCTTCAAATAGTGCTAGTAAAAGCGCTGGCATTCCACACTGAAAGCTGTGACATTTTTAAGACTTTAAAGGCCCTCACACGGTGCTCCTTAAACAACACACACACTAACTCAGAGTCAGAGTCTGTTATAAAAGTGCAGGCAGCAGCAGCAGAGCTCTCACAACTGTAACTCATTTCACTGGGGAGAACTTTTGCACAGCTACTCATGGCTGTGTGTGTGTGTGTGTGTGTGTGTGTGTGTGTGTGTGTGCATGTGTGCATGTGTGTGGGTGCGTGTGTGTGTGTGTGTGTGTGTGTGTGTGTGTGTGTGTGTGTGTGTGTGTGTGTGTGTGTGTGTGTGTGTGTGTGTGCGTGTGTGTGTGTGTGTGTGTGTGTGTGTGTGTTCATGTGTGTGGGTGCGTGTGTGTGTGTGTGTGTGTGTGTGTGTGTGTGTGTGTGTGCATGTATGTGGGTGTGTGTGTGTGTGTGTGTGTGTGTGTGTGTGTGTGTGTGTGTGTGTGTGTGTGTGTGTGTGTGTGTGTGTGTGTGTGTGTGTGTGTGTGTGTGTGTGTGTGTGTGTGTGTGTGTGAGAAAGCAACAGAGACAACAATATAAATTGAATGTATCATATATCAACAAACAAAGGTATTGGTTTGTTGATATGAGAGAATATATGTGTGTCTGTGTGGGTGTGGGTGTGCGTGTTTGTATGTGTGCGAGTGCGTGTTTGTGTGTGTGTGTGTGTCTGTTTGCGTTTGTGTTTGTGTGGGCATGTTTGTGTGTGTCCATGTGTGCATGCATGCCTGCATGGGTGTGTGTATGTTTGTGTGTGTGTTACCTCTAATCCAGAAGACTTTAGTCAAATGGCTGGCCAGCTATCTTTGCAGTCCACTCACACACGGGCCAAGCTCCTGGCCTCTCCTCTCCTCTTGGACAAACACAGCAGTCTCTTCTCCCATGGCTGTAGAGTCTAAGTACCACCACTGTTTAAAGCCCCCTCAATATTTCTCTTCTTGTACTCAAAGCCTCCTGCGCTTGACACGGCCTCCTTTGTCTGCTGTGCAACACGAGCACCTGTTCCAAGCTCCACTTACAGCGCAAATTCTTCTTCTGCCTTTCGCCTCGCCACCGGCTCTGTTTCACGTCTTCTCGGCTCCACGGTGGACGAAGAAGAACATCCACAGAAAACCACTGTGGCAGCTATGCAAAATACACCCACATTGGTGCAGCCAAACAAATTGCTCATTATGGATGGAAGTGTGTGTGTGTGTGTGTGTGTGTGTGTGTGTGTGTGTGTGTGTGTGTGTGTGTGTGTGTGTGTGTGTGTGTGTGTGTGTGTGTGTGTGTGTGCGTGTGTGTGTGTGTATGAGAGTGTGTTCTCCTCTTGCTCATACCTCCTCCGTATGTAAATGTATTTTGCATACTGTATACCTGCTTCCCAGAGCACAGTTTTAGGCCAGTGTGCCGTGAACGAGGAGAGATGGTTCTGGTAGGTTCTATGGCCTCAGCAGCTCCTAGCTAAAACGCCTCTTGGAGGGACTTGTGTGACTGAACAGAGGGAAAAGGCACCACAGAACAAGAGAGATGAGAGGTTAAACTGTGGCCTGATTCAGAACACAACAGCAGAGGTTTCCTCCAGCAATTGGCTTTGGAAGCTGCATCCTTCATCTTGTAGAAAAGTTTGAAACCTCCAGTTACCAGAGACCTGAGAACACAGATGACAGTACTGTACTACACTAACAGATGACCGGGTACTGTTGTACTACAATAAGAGATGACTGTACTGATGTACTACACTAACAGATTACCGGGTACTGTTGTACTACACTAACAGATACTATGTACAATAAAAATGAACATACAAAGAACAATTTAGTGACGGAAGATATTTACATGTTTTGAATTGTGAAAAAATATTTAAAAGCATTTAAAGTGCCAGTAGTGCAGCAGCATCTGGCATCTGGAGTATGGCACCGTACGAGATGGCTGCCGTGTTGCGAGCTCCCGCACGACTACGCAGTTTTTAGTTTTTTATTATTTGTATCACGATTATCTTACAGAATGTTAGCAGCGCGTTCATTTATGACTTTTGCACACTTCTGGAGATCAGATCGACAGTCGCGGAGGGGGGGGGTATGTCTCATGATAAACAGATCTTGGTGCAACCAAAGTCATGTACATCCCCTCAAGTCCTTCTGTTCCCCGGACCTGGAGTACCTGATGCTTATGTGCCATCCATTCTGGCGACCTCGGGAGTTTACAGCGTGTACACTGTGACCGCTGTTTACATTCCCCCACAGACACAGCGCTGAAGGAACTGTATGGGGTTATCAGCGAACAGGAGTCGGCACACCCTGAGGCTGCTCTCATCCTGGCGGGGGACTTCAACAAGGCCAATCTGAAGAAGGTTCTCCCAAAGATCTACCAACACATAACGAGCAACACACGGGGTGAGCGGATCCTCGACCACTGCTACATTCCCTTCCGTGATTGCTACAAGGCCCTCCTCCGCCCACCGTTCAGCAAATCAGACCACCGCTCTATCCAGCTACTCCCCGCCTATAGGCAGAGACTGAAGCAGCAACCAATCGCTGTGAGGGAGATTCAATGCTGGTTGGACCAATCAGACGCTATGCTACAGGATTGTTTTGATCGTGCTGACTGGGACATGTTCCGGGTTGCCTTGGAGAATAACATCAACGAGTACGCGTCCTCGGTCACCGGGTTCATCAAGAAGTGCATAGATGACATTGTTCTGACCATGTCTGTTTGGATATATTCCAACCAGAAACCGTGGATTAACGGCGATGTTCGCGCTGCCCTCCACGCGCGTAATTCCGCCTTTGGCTCCGTGAATATGGAGGAATATACGAGAGCCCGCAACGACCTCCGTAAGACCATCGTCGAGTGGAGGAGAAATTCAAGAGCCACGACGCGAGGGGTATGTGGCAGGGGTTACAGACAATAACGAACTTCAGAGGGAAAAACAGTTGTGTAGAGAACTCCGCTACCTCCCTCCCAGGAGAGGGGACTAAATCGTTTTTTTGCTCAGTTCGACGTGAACGGCAGCCCGCCGAAGCCAGCGCTGCCTGAGGAGACCAGCCTGCTGAACATCTCGGAGGCGGATGTGCACTGCACCTTCAAGCGGTTGAACATCCGTAAGGCGGCAGGCCCCGACGACATCCCGGGCCGCTTCCGCAGAGCATGCGCAGACCAGTTGGCAGGAGTCTTTGCAGACATCTTCAACCTCTCCCTGTCCCAGGCTGTTATTCCCGCAGTCTTCAAGATGTCCACCATCGTGCCTGTCCCTAAACAACCCAAGGTAACATGCCTGAACAACTATAGACCTATAGCCCTCACCTCGATTGTCAGCAAATGCTTCGAGAGGTCAAGGACTTTATTTGCTCCTTGTTACCTGCCACGCTGGACCCAAGGCAATTTGCATATCGTCAAAACAGATCTACGGACGACGGAATTGCCATGCCCCTCCACACTGCCCTTTCCCACCTGGAGGGAAGAACTGTTATGTGCGGATGTAGTTTGTGGACTACAGCTCAGCATTTAACACGATAGTTCCTGCCAAGCTCGACACCAAGCTTAGCGGTCTAGGCGTGCCCCCATCCACGTGCAGCTGGATACTGGACCTCCTGTCGGACCGCCGCCAGTTGGTGAGTATGGGCAGAACCACCTCAGAGCCACTGACCCTCAACACGGGAGCCCCCCAGGGATGTGTGCCTCTCCTCTACTCCCTGTACACCCACGACTGCATGGCTATGCACAGCTCCAACGTCATCATCAAGTTTGCTGACGACACGACAGTGATGGGCCTGATCGCCGGCGACGATGAGACAGCCTACAGGGAGGAGGTTGGATCACTGGAGCAGTGGTGCCAGGAGAACAGCCTCGCCCTCAACATCAAGAAGACCAAGGAGCTGATCGTGGACTACAGGAAGCAGAGAGGAGAGCACACCCCTATCTCCATCGACGGTGTTGCAGTAGAGAGGGTCAGCAGCTTCAAGTTCCTCGGCGTGCACATCTCCGAGGACCTCTCATGGTCCACGCACACCACACATGTGGTGAAAAGGGCCCAACAACACCTGAATTTCCTCAGGCGTCTAAGGAAATTCAGCATGGGCCCCCGCATCCTAAGAACATTCTACACCGGCACAATTGAGAGTGTTCTTACAGGGTGTATCACCGCCTGGTATGGGAACTGCACCGCACTTGAGCGCAGAGCACTTCAAAGGGTGGTGCTGACGGCCCAGTATATCGTTGGAGGTAAACTTCCCTCCCTCCTGGATATATACATCAAGCGGTGCGTGGCCAAGGCCAAACGCATCATAAAAGACAATGCCCACCCCAGCCATGTACTGTACTCACTTTTACTGTCAGGCAGGCGATACCGCAGTATCAAGTGCCGCACACACAGACTTATAGACAGCTTCCACAGTCAGGCCATCAAGCTGCTGAACAAGGGTGTATAGCATATAACAATGTATTAATGAGTAATTAGTGGTAATCATTACCTGACTTGTGTGTTGGGAGGGATTTGGGTAATTTGCTGAACAATCCTTCAGAGAATGCAATGGACTCTTGGTTTAATATTCTCCTGTCAAGGGTGAGTGAGTGCCTGTGAGTGATGGATGATTTCATAATGGGCTACTTAATAATGGATTCTCCGTTCAAGCAAACAGTGCTGAATGTTTGTTGATTTAATAATGTATTCAGGGTCCTGGGTTACCGTAGTCGACGCAAAAAGAGAGGGAAATTGAGTCCCATTTCCTGGAAGTCAAAATGTTGACACATGTTTCGACACACACATCGGCAAACATCATTTAGTTTAGGCTTGCCCCTGATCATTTGAAGATTTGAATAAATAACACATTTAAATACTTTAAATACTTTTTTAAATACGTTTTCATTATTTGAATGACAGCTGATAGCGTATTGACTGATATATGTGGTGGCTGTGTCTGTGACACTAGCAGTTTGTGCTGACTCTTTAACACAGATACATGATTCCAGTCACATGACCAAAACGTCCCACTGAGGACCAGAGATTTATGAGCGTACATAGCGTACGCTGAATGTCAGGTGTACATAGCTTCTTATTTCATTTATCTTTATTTATTAGTGCGTGTGTGTGTGTGTGTGTGTGTGTGTGTGTGTGTGTGTGTGTGTGTGTGTGTGTGTGTGTGTGTGTGTGTGTGTGTGTGTGTGTGTGTGTGTGTGTGAGAGTGTGTGTGCATGTGTGTGCATGTGCGTGTGTGTGCACATATGTGTATGTGGTCTATGTTGACTTGTTTTGGCATGTGTATCATGACATCATGCATGAAGCACAAAGAATGTATTTCCTCGACTAATGGTCGACTAATGGCGCATGCGCATGCATGAAACGACAAGTACCGTATTGACCCGAATATAAGACGGGTTTTTTTTCCTAGAAAAAAATCTGAAAAAGAGGGGTCGTCTTATAATCGGGGTTTAGACTTTTCGATGTACCGTAATTGCACATGTAATTGCGCAACAACAGATCGCGCCAAACGAGTGTTCCGAGACACCGCGCGACACTTAAAGTAACTCAAAGTCTTAAAGTAACAGTACATAAAAACAGTTACCTGGAGAGATAGAAATGGAGAGACAGCGACCAACTTGAAAAAAGTGGCTCAAAAGTAGGGCAAGTTAATAAACAGAAGAGACGAAGTTACGATGCCAATTTTAAGATAATGGTGATAAACGAAGCAGAGACATCAGACACCTGTCATTGCGACACAGGACAAGCCCAGCGCCTGCCCTCAGACTTCAGAGGGAAGCTACTGTCTTATTAGCGATATGTGATCAAGTTAAGGAAGAAGCACTCATACCCCCTTGATCAGATGGGCAATGCTGATCAAACGCCTGGCCTGTGTATTTTGACATGCCAACATCTGTCACTGTGCATAAGAAAGGCGACAAATCAGTGATCTACTGATCTACGGGAAACGAGAAGAGCCGAGTAACTGTCATGTTAACGCGCCTCGCAGATGGCCCCCGTACGTGGGGGATTATCGTAGTGCCCAGGCAAAGGGCTGGATGGAGACGGAGCTTGTGGTGGACTGGATCAAGGTGGCGTGGGGGACTCAGAAAGAAGAGGAACATGTTGATTCTGGATGCTTTCCGTGGACACTTGACTGAGCCAGTCAAAACCTAGTGACCTAGTGATCATACCGGGCGGAATGACAAGCCAGCTGCAGGTGTTGGATGTGGTCGTTAACAAACCATTCAAGGTTCATCTGCGCAAGAGATCCACAGAGTGGCTCCTGGCTGCTAATCACGCACTGACACCGTCTGGAAAAATCCAAAAGCCTGCAGTACGTTTGCTCTGTGAATGGATCTTGCAAGCATGGGCTTACGTTTCCCCAGAAAGCATTAATGGGTTTAAGAAATGTTGCGCATCAAATGCCATGGATGGCAGCGAGGATGACGTGATGTGGGAGGAGACGGGGAGCAGACACCGTGAGTGACGATAGCGGGAGTGAGAGGAACAACCAGCGACGTAGAAGACGAGCTGAATGAGAAGACTTGATATGACCAATAGACTGATGTTCTGTTTCATTGCTCTACTATTTGATTGCACTACTGTTTTATTGCACTACTGTTTCATTGCAATCTATCTAGCCTGTTTTGTTTTTGTTTGCCAAGTTAGGCAAAATTGAACACAATGTGTGATGTGTGTTATCATTATTTTCCAAAAAAATTATTTTCTTTCTAAAAAAAAGATTTGGTCTTCAAAAAAAATACATTTTTTTTTCCAAAAATGAGTCTTGAAAAAGAGGGGTCGTCTTATAATCGGGGTCGTCTTATATTCGGGTCAATACGGTAATTTAATTATGATTCTGAATGTGTCGGAAAAATCAATAAGGAGACTGTCTGAACATTTTGTTAATTTATTTCAACACAACACAGCATATAACTTCAACAGCACACAACTTATGAACTTTTAAGACCAACACAATAACTTTATAAAACAAACAATAAGTAAAAACAGTCTTTTGTTAAAAAACTCAATTGAAACTATATTTTTTGTTTCTTTTAACAAAAAAATATATAAATGAAATAAACAAACAAATAAATAAATATAGGCTTAAGCTAACTTTGTCTACGTTGTCCGGGAGAAGTGTGCTCCGTGTCTTGCTCACAATGAAGCCGGCTTTTGAAAATATGCGCTCCGATGGTGTGGATGTGGAAGGGATGGGTGGATGAGGAAGGATGGGTAGATGAGGAAGGGATGGAGTGATGAGGGATGGGTAGATGAGGAAGGGATGGAGTGGATGAGGAAGGGATGGAGTGGATGTCAGGCCAAGTCAGTGGGCCCTTATCAACTTTGGTTCGGTCCTCCAAGTATCCTTCATTTCATTGTTCCCAGCTTCCGTCTGTTGCTCTTCACCAGAAGCCAACAAGATCAGCAGGATCGTCAGGAAGGCTGGCGCTGTCCTGGGGGTCTAGCTGGACTCCTTGTTGGTGGTGTCTGAGAGGAGGATGCTGCGCAAGCTGCGTAGTATCCTTGACAACAACTCTCACCCTCTCCATCAGGTGCTGACCTCATACAGAAGCACCTTCAGCAACAGACTCATTCCACCCAGGTGTACCACAGAACGCCACAGGAAGTCCTTTCTTCCTGTGGCCATCAGACTCTTTAATTCATCTACCTCGGGTCATGAGAGGGATAGTGGAGACTCAGTGACCTGAGGCCAACGCACTGTTATTATTATTTTTTTTTAGTCAACGCACTGTAAATCCTTTAATTGTGCACTGTAAATTAAATTTCAATTTCACTTTTCACTTTTCACTTTTCACATGTCACTTTTTCAGTATTCATCTGAGTTATTTATTAGTATTTTATTACTGCCAATTTGCACTATACGTATTGTTGTGTATTGTATATACCTACGTATTACTGTAATAATACTGTAAATTGTGCAATTCATCTATCAATACATTTAGATTTCATTTAGAGTTCATTTAGATATATTTTGTTTATACTAGTTTTGTTTTGTTAGTTTGTTGTTATTTAGTTTTTAGTTTTTAGGTATTAGTATATTTTTGTGTGCATTTATTCCCCCTGTTTCAAACTGTTGCACCTTAATTTCCCTCGGGATAAATAAAGATTCTTGAATCTTGAATCTTGAATCAGCATTGATATCTCTTGCTGCTTTTCCCTTTGCTTCTTTGGTGCAAGCTCACTTTTCTCTCCGCCGCTGCTGTCTTCTCTCAAGTGTCCTCTCGTACGTGTCCGAAAAATTCTTCTTATTATTATTATTATGTATTTTTTTCCTTCGATTAACGACCAATGAAAACTTGATTGACTAATGACTCTTTGGTCGATTAACCTTTGGTCAACTAATAGGGGGCAGCCCTACTGGACAGAAAACTGGAGAAAAAACTGGACAGACAACTGGACAGACAATATCGTAGGCTAAACAAGATATGAAAGCACAAATAAAATTATTATTATTATTATTATTATTATTATATTAAATTATTAAATTATTAAAACTGTTAAAAAGCTGATCAGAAACATTTAACACAGAACAGTAACACAATAACAGGGATTGGGCAACTCATCGCACGCAGATATCTTGAGTTATGTAAGCCTTACGTTCCTTTCTGCCACTCTAGGCTGAACCTCCAGCCTCAGGCCCATCCGAAGCCTCCTTCAGGTCACCTCCTGAAGGAGGATAGCGATGATAGCGATGAATAGCAGCTTTAAATGAATAATGAAGGTGAAATGCTGCCGTAACAGATATTTTAGTCGGCCATACTGGTCAAGGGTTATATTATGTTTGAGAAGTGTCCCTCTGAGATTGCCATAGGAGTGGTTGCCTATGGAAATGGTTCATGCTTTAATTCATAGAACATTAAACAGAACACTTTAAATACATTTTGCATATTCATTATCATACTTGGGACAAATTACCTATTTTATAGCCTACGGGTCCTTTGAGATAGCATATGAGCAATATAGATTTTACTCTTTGCAAAAGAGGATAAATATGTATATATATAAATATAAATAAATGGCAGTCTTCCCTGGATTATTTGGGCTCCTCCCGACGACAAAGACACAGGTCAATTAGAGTAAACAGGTTTATTGTAGAGTTTGAGACTGGTGAGCAAGCAGAGCAGCTAGATCTCTTCCTCGAGTGTGTGTGTGTGTGTGTTGGTGGCTGGTGATTAACTTGTGTGGCCTTGATTACCAAGGACCCACTGGTGTGCAGCCGCTTCAACCAGCAACCAACCACACACACTATTATAAACAGTATATATATATATATTTGAGAAGAGAGAAGAGAATATAAATGCATTTGTAGAGATATGAATCTTCCAAATAGGTAGTCTATTGTGAGAGTATCTTAAATGATAGTCCAGCTCTGATTCGAAGTAGGCAAATTATGAACTTCTTTGTTCATTCTTGCCTAGCTCACTGATATGCTAACCCTTACTAACGCGACCTGAACCAAACATATACTGTTTGTTGGTATCTTAACTTTCTGTGAGCGATTGTATGGAAACATAATGCTTATACACTTGCTTTAACCCAAGTCGGTAGCAAAAATGAGAATTACGAATTAGTTGACGACCAGGACATAGGGTGAGGAGTAAACAAAAGCATCTGCTAAATGTTATGTGGAACTGGACTGTATGTGTTCTGCCACCAGCCAGATATCACACTCATCTGTCGACCAGGACTCAAACAGCTGGCAGCTGCTAATGGGTTGCTAATGCTATAAACAAGGGTTATTTTTAGTGGGAAGCTAGCGCGCCATCAGATCAGGTAGGATATTCATTAGCATATAACAGGAAAATCATGCACACTTCCATTTTTTCTTTCAGTGCATGATGAAAAAAATCAAAGTATCATTATATATTTATTTATTGTGTGTGTCTTTGTGTGTATGTGTGTTTGTGTGTGTTTGGCTCTGTGTGTTTGTGTATGTATGTGTCTCTGTGTGTTTAAGTGTGTGTGTGTGTGTGTGTGTGTGTGTGTGTGTGTGTGTGTGTGTGTGTGTGTTTGGCGGTGTGTGTGTGTGTGTGTGTGTGTTTGGTTATGTGTGTGTGTTTGTGTGTACGTGTGTGTGTGTTTGGCTGTGTGTGTTTGTGTGTGTGTGTACGCGTGTCGCGGTGTGTGTGTGTGTGTGTGTGTGTGTTGGCTATGTGTGTGTGTTTGTGTGTACGTGTCTGTGTGTTTGGCTATGTGTGTGTGTGTGTGCGTGTCTTTGTTGTGTGTGTGTTTGGCTGTGTGTGTGTGTGTGTGTTTACGTGTGTGTGTGTGTGTGTGTGTGTGTGTGTGTGTGTGTGTGTGTGTTTGGCTGTGTGTGTGTGTGTCTCTCTCTGTCTTTGTGTGTGTGTGTGTGTGTGTGTGTGTGTGTGTGTGTGTGTGTGTGTGTGTGTGTGTGTGTTGTGTGTGTGTGTGTGTGTGTGTGTGTGTGTGTCCCAGAGGCAGCTGACAATGTCTTGCAGAGTCAAGCCTTTTACAGGTCCCAGACCAGCACCTGGCCCTGGTTGGCTGAATGGCACACAGCCAGACACACACTTAAGCGCACGCATCCATACATAAATATACGCACAGAACATCACACACAAACACACACAAGCATGCACAATACACACACACCAACGTAAATGAATAGCAGAAACACATATTAAATTGTAAGCTTTCGTCCATTCATAGCTATTCCATGTTATCTCTGGCGAGTGGTGTCTTCTCTTGTCATTAAGTCATTTTAAAAGGACAGAGACAAAAATCAGCTCCTGACTTGGACTCTGCTGAACTCTGCGATGATGTGACTATTGATCTACGACTAATGATCTATTGCAGTGTGATGTCAAAACCTAATGACTCTGGGTAAGATTCAAGATTCTAGATTTGTATGTGCCATATGCAACAAGTACAATGGAATGCTTACTCCCCATTCCCTCCCGCATTATGCATTTTCTAAAACAATATACTATAAAATAAAATATGAATTAAAATTTAAATACTGTTCACCATAAAAAAGAACAATAAAAAGAAGAATAAAGTGATAATATGTACATGTTTGGAATTGTGCATTGAAAGACTGAAAAGGTTGCTTGCATATAAAACGACCGGGCCTTGTGTGTGTGTCACAGAGTTTCATTAGTGGATGATAACAGATGTGGCTCATAATGATGTGCCTGTATAGGCACGCCAGTGTCCATAATTAACATCACGAGATACACCTGTGTTGGCCACCTACAATTACAATTACACCTGTTATTAGTTTGCTGGTTGGATTTTCCATTCATCAAGAGCCCATTAGGCTGCAATGATGGTGGTGATGGGGAATTGTGGCTGCTGGATACCAGCGGTAGTGCTGAAGATGACCTGTTCCTTAACAGACATTTTGTCTGGATTCTGCGTGAATTTCTTCTTTCTATCCCTTCCACTTTTATCCTGCGGGGCGGATTGTTTCATATTTTCATTTGTGAAATGATTATTTGTGGGCGTTTATGTTTTTTTGTTGTAAATTAACCAGAAAAAGAGAGTACACATCACCTGGGTGTTTATAACACAAAGGTGGCAGCAATAGTGATTACCACCGCTGATCAATGAACACCGGAAGCCTGTCTGCGGCATTCGACACAGTGAACCACCAGATCCTTCTCTCCACTCTCGCCGAGCTGGGAATCGATGGAACTGCGTTATCCTGGTTCACCTCCTACCTCGCAGATCCCACTTATCAGGTCACATGGAACGGTTCCCTGTCCAGACCCTGCACCCTGGACACCGGAGTCCCCCAAGGCTCAGTATTGGGACCCCTTCTGTTTTCTCTTTACACTAAATCTCTAGGCTCTGTAATCACATCTCATGGCTTCTCCTATCACTGCTATACAGATGACACTCAACTGTTTCTCTCCTTTCACCCCTCAGAAACCCAAATCGCAACACGCATCTCTAAATGGCTGTCCGACATCAGCAGATGGACAGCCGCCAACCACCTGAAGCTCAACCTTGACAAGACTGAGCTCCTTTTCATACCGGGGAAAGACGGACGGACGGACCAGTAGGATGGACCTACTGGTCACCGTCGAGAACACCCAAGTCTCCCCCTCAACCACAACAAGAGACCTTGGTGTGGTGCTAGATGACCAGCTGTCCTGCAATGCCAACGTCAACGCGGTGGCCCGATCTTGCAGAATTGCCCTCTACAACATCCGCAGGATCCGGCCCTTCCTCACACGTGAAGTGGCGCAGATCCTGGTCCAAGCACTCGTCATCACCCGCCTCGACTACTGCAACTCTCTCCTGGCGGGACTCCCCGCCTCTGCAACCAAGCCCCTCCAACGCATCCAGAACGCAGCAGCACGCCTGGTATTCAACCTACCAAAATTCTCCCACGTGACCCCTCTCTTCCACGATCTCCACTGGCTTCCGGTAAATGCTCGCATCAAGTTCAAGACTCTGGTACTGACCTTCAGGGCAGTCAATGGAACTAAACCCAACCTATCTCCAATTGTTGGTCAAGCCCTACATCCCAGCAAGAGCGCTCCGCTCAACTTCTGCCAGGCGACTTGTTTGACCTTCACTGAAAACAACCAAGCATCACTCTTCCAAGACCCAGCTCTTCACGGCTCTGGCTCCACAGTGGTGGAATGAACTCCCGTCTCATGTCAGGACGGCAGAGTCCCTCGCCAGCTTCCGCAAGAGACTCAAGACCCACCAGTCCACCTGGACTCTCCATGAACCCTCCTTCTCCTTTGTGAACCCCTAACTTGCTTAAGTCCTGACATTAATAGCTCTTAGCATGTTGTATATTCTAGCAAGTCTATATCCTTAATGTTGATAACACGCTCTTATCACAGCTACTAAAGCAGGTGACCTGGCAGTACGAAATTGTGTGATTCATCTTGTTAATATGAATGCTTGTGAACTGCTCTATTTTTTTGTTTTGCAGTTTGAAAAATTAGAGCCCTCTTCCTTTCCTCTCTGGCTCCGTTTACATTCAAACTTCCCACTCTAAAAGTGTCCATTGCGAGTGAGATATTAAAAATAAAATAATATAAAATAATATAAAATAAATTAAACACACACATTGAGTTTTCTGTACTCACCGCTACCCATTTGCTTCCTTATTTTGGTCACCATTCTTTTGAGTCTATATATTTCCAGCTCGTCCAATACAGACTGCTCACTTCGGTTCATATGGAACCTTGCTGATGCACAAAAAATGGCCAAATCTGGGAAATATTCCTCTACTATCACGTTATGTTGGTTTTTTGTCTGCACCAGGTAATTCTTTATCATCTCAGCCGTGTACATTTTGTTTTGTTGGCTACTGCTCAAAACACCTGGCACATCGCTGCTGTCAGACATACAATCATCCCAACTCTCCTCCGCCTGTCCTTGCTCTCTTCCTTCCTTTCCCTCACTCTCTACTTTACTGCTTTTTGCAACGGTTGATACATTTTTTTTATTACTCTTGCATTTAGTAGCAGTCTTTTTTTTATTCATCATTTCTGTTGCCACCTCCTCTTCCTCCATCTCAGCAACCTCCACCTGCTCCCCCCATGTTTTCTGCTCCTCTCCTGTTTTTTCCATATATGTTTCACTCTCCATATCTTCCTCCTGTGTTTTACTGACTTCACCTGTCTCTACACTTTCTTTTGCCGAATCACCTTGTGGTTCATTGCTTATCTCAGGAGTTTCACCTTTTTTTTAGTTTTTTTATCTTTTTTTCCCCCATCCCCCTTTTCTTCTGCTTCACACAAAAACACCACCACTTCTTCCTGAACGTAGTCACCCACACCCACACCTTGTGCAACACCACAGTCCCCCAAGCCGGACACATCAGCAGAAACGCGTTGTATACCTCGCCCGCGTCCGAGACGTCACACCGCGCGCCACCGCCGACTGCTCAGGAGCAGCGTCGCTGTCAGCAGCAGCGGCCGCCACAGTGGGAGACACCCCTCCCTCAGCAGCAGCCACCTGCTGCTCCTTTGCAACCGGCGCATCAGCCGCTTGCGCGTTAGACGGCCCAGCCGGCGGCGCGTTAGACGGCCCAGCCGCTGGCGCGTTAGCGGCCCAGCCGCTGGCGCGTTAGACGGCCCAGCCGCTGGCGCGTTAGACGACCCAGCCGCTGGCGCGTTAGACGGCCCAGCCGGCGGCGCGTTAGACGGCCCAGCCGGCGGCGCGTTAGACGGCCCAGCCGCTGGCGCGTTAGACGGCCCAGCCGCTGGCGCGTTAGACGACCCAGCCGCTGGCGCGTCATCCGGACCAGGCGGAGCCGGGTCCCCGCGCTTCGGACAGGTACTCACGGTGTGCCCCTCTTCCCCGCAACCAAAACACTTCATAACCGATGATGTTGCAAAAATCACGTAGTCATAATCATCTACTTTAACGTAAAAACAGAGGTTAAGCTCCGCATTCCGATTGTTCAGTATCATATACACCTGTCTGCGGTAAGACACTACGTGTTTCAGTAACTGAGACTTACATCCAGCATCTTTTTCATTGGAGAAACAAGTCAACAGCAGTCCTCACCTGTCCTGCTACATCATCTCGCCCCCGTTTACCTGTTTCCAAATGTTTCCCTCTCACACTCACTGCACTCTCTACAGTCCCTGCTTCATCTCTCACGATATTCATCCCTACTTCCTCCGCAGCCCCCGGGGCCCCGGCGGGTGCAACAGCAGCCCCCGCGACACCGGGTTCCGCAGCCACGGACCCAGCCGCCCCGGCTGCTCCGGGCTCAGTGGCCCCGGCCACCCCGGGCCCGGCGGCCCCGGGCTCGGCGCCCCGGGTCGGCGGCCCCGGGCTCGGCGGCCCCGGGTTCGGCGCCCCGGGCTCGGCCGCCCCGGGCTCGGCCGCCCCGGGCTCGGCCGCCCCGGGCTCGGCCGCCCGGGCCCAGCCGCACCCGGCGGAGCGGCGTGCCGTCTCCGTGGACATGCAACACGTTTGTGACCCGACTCCCCGCACTCAAAACACTTTACGTTCCCTGAGCTCGCATAGACCATATAAAAACCCTCCTCATGCCTCACCCGGAAAGACACATCTAGTGTCTGAGTGGGACAATTCAGAAACATGAAAACCTGTCTCCGCAGAGATTGGACATGTTTTAGCTTTTCATCCTTACACCCCAGAGCAACAGTGCGGAGATTACTTGCAAACTTACCAAAACGCTTCAGCTCCCGTTCCAGCGCCTCATTCGGGATGAACGGAGGAACGCCAGACACAGTGATCCGCGTGGACGGTGTCGCCAGCGGTGAAACTTGAACATAGGAAGCATAGGAGATGTTTACATGACCGACCTGATCCCCCACAGCCAGCAGCACCTGCTCCACTGTGCTTGCGGCCTGAGCCACCAACTGCACTCCGTGTCTCAGAGACACCGGCGGCGCCCCGAAGGACGCCATCCCCGCCCCGAGGCACGGAAAAAACACTAAATGAAACGATTAACCGTACTCGCAAAGAGTACAACTATCCCAACGGAAGATCATACAGTTAAAGAAACCATTAAAACAAAAACAACCGAAAAAAAAGTGAAAAATCCCTCTTCCCTCTTTAAACACACCTCCACCACAGAAGAAGAAGAAGAAGAAGAAGAAGAAGAAGAAGAAGAAGAAGAAGAAGAAGAAGAAGAAGAAGAAGAAGAAGAAGAAGAAGAAGAAGAAGAAGAAGAAGAAGAAGAAGAAGAAGAAGAAGAAGAAGAAGAAGAGATAACAGAAGGCAGGTAGAGTGTTTATCAGGGCCATTTCACACTACAACGCCATCAGGGGAAATTAATTGACAAAAGAAAGAGGAATGGAAGTGTGGGTCATTGATTGTGGAGGCGGTGCAATCAAAAGTCACATTTAGAAACCCTAAAGCTGTCCGCTTTGTGGCGACGCCCCGGAGATGACTCTAACAGAGAGCTCGGTGGACACTCGGTTTGAGATACAGAGATCCAATCAGGATCCTACACAACTCACACACACAAACACACACACACACACACACACATGCATGCATGCATGCATGCATGCACATAAACACAGAAAGCCGACTGAGAACAAAGTAAGATCCGGAAATTTTCCAGAGCTGTGCGCAGACCGAGGGCTGGAGGCTTATTGGTCGAGGTCATTTATCAAGAGACAACTGCCTCTAACAAAGGCTAAGCAATTTCTACACATGACCTGTGCTCCATAAAGCCTGAGCAATGCCTCAGATACTCTAGG
Organism: Muraenolepis orangiensis; assembly: GCA_027704905.1. Lineage (NCBI taxonomy): Eukaryota > Metazoa > Chordata > Actinopteri > Gadiformes > Muraenolepididae > Muraenolepis > Muraenolepis orangiensis. The sequence goes on from CM051004.1 coordinate 20,936,398, forward strand.
CTTTAATTCTCATTAGCATTGTAATTCAAGGTGGAGTGACAACATTTATGTATAAATAAAGGTATCTCTATTACCATTGGAGCCGTTTCTTTGATTATATTTTTATTTTATTTTATTTTTCTAAAAGGGTGTGGAGATGATTTGTACCTGGCCTTTGAGGGGAAGCAGGGCCCACCCTAAAGCAGAGTAACTCTGGTGGTGCAGCAAAATCAACATCAACAAGGTTGTAATGCAGTATTTATTACAGCCAGGACAACTCCCCTGCACACAAGAGGGGACTGGAACACACACTCTCACGTTTTGCACAAGTAAACACCCAAAACCAAGAGTATAAATAATATATTGGAGCTGCTAGGGACATGTGTGGCACTGGATAGGTTACTTTGTATTGGATATCCATGTCTCTCAAAAACACCATCGAGACAAGACGGCCTCCTATCTGGTTCCATAGTTCAATAACCCCACATATTGTATTAATGATGACATTACCCGGGCTAAACCAAGGGATCTTCCTGTTAGTCCCGGGTTTCCTTCCGCTGAATAGGCAATAACTGTTTACTTTTATTATGCAACATGGTACACATTTCAATCTGTGAAGTTAATGGCTTTTCAACTGGAGCAGCTACAGTATATTTGGAAATAACAATTTTCCCCGACCTGTTTAACAGTGGGGTGTCTCCTTATGAATTTACTGCACACAACGCAATACACGCACGCATGCACAGTGTGTGTTTGTGCATATGTGTGTGCATGCACGCATGCACACACATATGCACAAACACACACACGCATGCACACACACACACGCACTTGCACACACACACACACACACACACACACACACACACACACACACACACACACACACACACACACACACACACACACACACACACACACAGAAACAAACACGCATGCACACATGCACACACGCACACATACACAGAGACAAACACATGCACACACACACAAACAAATCCACGCACAGACACACACACACAAACACACACACACACACGCATGCGCGCACCCACGCACGCACACACAAACAAACACACACAGACACACACACACAAACACATACATAGACACAAACACTTCACACACACTTTTATAATTGATTACACGCACGTCTACACACACAAACAGTGAGTATAACTAGATGTCTTGTCTGTATATTTGAATGTCTGAATAACTTTAAAGGAGAGGTGTCAAATAGAAAAAGACTTAAACCACAGGAGATGGCGTAGGGAAGCACAAGCCCACTCCATTCAGTGTTTGGTCTGACACTTTTCTTTATGCTCCATTAGCCTCTCTCTCTGTCTTCTCTCTGTCTCTCTGTCTCTCTCTCTGTCTCTCTGTCTCTCTGTCTCTTTCTCTGTCTCTCATGCTCTTTCTGTCTCTCTCTCTCTATCTATCTATCCATCAAGTCAAGTCAAGTCAAGTTTATCATTTATGTCACTTTACAGTTTACACAAGTGTGAGCTATTGTACTTTTTCCCTTACACTTTTGCCTGAATTATTGTACTTTTACCTGAAAACTGGTTCAGTTATTGGAGACTTGTTAGAAATGAAATGCACTTTTGACTTCTGGTGACGAGTTGTTCTCTTACCTTCCTTTGTAGAAACACACCGCTGGCTTCGGCGGGCTGCCGTTCACGTCATTCCAAGCAAAAAAAGTATTTAGCTCTTCTGGGAGGGAGGTAGAGGAGTTCTCTACACAACTGGTTCTCCCTCTGAAGTTCGTTATAGTCTGTAAACCCTGCCACATACCCCTGACGTCGTGGCTCTTGAATTTCTCCAATGCATCCATCCATCCATCCATCCATCCATCCATCCATCCATCCATCCATCCATCCATCCATCCATCCATCGTCTACTGCTTATCCGTGGTCGGGTCGCGGAGGTTGCAGCTTCAGCAGGGGACTCCAAACTTCCCTCTCCCTGGCAACATCGACTAGCTCTGACTAGGGGATCCCGAGGCGTTCCCAGGCCAGCGTGGAGATGTAATCACCCTACCTGTACCTTGGTCTGCCCCGTGGTCTCAATGCCCAAACCACCTCAACTGTCTCCTTTCTACGCGAAGGAGCAGCGGCTCTACACTCTACGAGTCTCTCACAAGTGACTGAGCTTCTCACCCTATCCCTAAGGGAGATACCAGCCACCCTCCTGAGGGTGGCTGGTATCTCAATCTCAAACTCATTTTGGCTGCTTGCATTCGAAGCTATGGTTCATGACCATAGGTGAGGGTAGGAATGAAGACTGATCAGTCGATCGAGAGCTTTTCTTTCTGGCTCAGCTCTCCTTTGGTTACAATGGTGCGGTAATGGGCACCCAATACCACTACCACTGCACCTACTCTCCTGTCAATCTCACCCTCCATCCTCCCCCCACTCGAGAACAAGACCCCAAGATACTTGAACTCCTTTACTTGGGATAAGGACTCCCTCCCTACTTGGAGAAGACAATCCACTGGTTTCCTGCTGAGAACCATTGCCTGAGATTAAGAGGTGCTGATGGCTAGCCCTCTCACAGGGGGTGAAAAAGAGGAGCCGAGTGCGTAAGTCTCCTTCTGCCGGTACATAGCCTCTCTTCCGCCAAGACTCCTACAGTGCCTCCCCGCGGCCACACACGGATACTGGGCACCTCGCGGTCCCAGGCTAAACTGTAGGGGATCTCGGAGCAGCAGTGGGCCCCAGAGGCGAGGCACGCAGACCCACCGTCGTGTGGACACGCCCTGTCGTCCGCCAACCACTGCCCCAGCTATGGGCAAATAGTATGGGCAGATGGGGCTCATATAAGCCATGGTAGGCAACCCATCTAGGAGATGGACACTCCGAACATTAAAGGGTCCTAGGAGATGGACACTCCTGAACACAAACCGCAGGCGCTGCTTGCGCCTGGCTCCGCACCGTACACCATCTGGAGGTGGGGAGCAAGGGCGGAAGGCTTAAGCCAAAGTAGTGCTGTGAGTAGTCTTGCCCCACAGTTCTTAACCCTGCACATTGCACATAAAGCTTGCCAATGGAGCTTAACATCCAAAGAAATGATGAGTACAATCACTAGTAATCCTATACTTCCAGCGGCGGGAGTCCGCAGGAGCCTGGCAGCAGACGGTGGTGCTGGTCCTCCCTCGGGAGGACACCATGACGACTGGACCCCAAACCCCCTCCACCCCAGGAGAGGAAGGGTTCAGCCTGATCCCAGCCCACTGTCCAATGCACTCTTGCGTTGTAGGAGGCCATTTATTATGGCAACCTACAACGCAAACACAGTCAGGGAGGAGGCACGGCTGGAGGAGCTAGCAAACTGTGTTGAGGAGAGGGGAGTGGAGATCCTGGGGGTGCAGGAGCACAGGAGGGTGCACACCGACCAGCCAATCCTATACCACAAAGTCGGGGGATGCTCGTTCATCACTCCCCGAGGCCCCGGCCCGACTGGGGCCTTTGCAGGAAGCCCCGACCTCCAAGCCAGCTACACAGCGGAGGTGAGAGGCCACTTGCTACAGCTGGCTAAGGAGCCTCGGCAGTACGGGCAGTTTCTAGCTGCTAACGAAGAAGCTACCAGGAGATGGGTGCCAACAAAGGGGAGACTCAAAGCCTCCCCTACATCCAGGCACCCTGAGGTTGTGAGGGTGCGGGCACGGATGGTGGAAGCGCGTAGAAGCTTTGAGAGGGAGAGGACCGAGGAGAATCGGGAGGTGTTGAACGAGGCCAAGCAACTACTGTTAAACACCTATGACAGGATTAAAGGGAGGAGCTGATGGAGAAGGTGAGGAAGGTGGAGGCAGTGCATGGCGAACGGCAGTATAAGGAGTCATGGAGGGTCATAAATTAGATGAGTGGGCGTAAGAGGCCAAGGGAGGGACAGCTGGCAGGCTGCAGCCCAGGGGAGAGAGTGACCTCCTGGCTCACCCACTTCCGGGGCCTCCTAGGCACACATCCAACAGTGGAGGGAGCTGAAGAGGAGATACCTGCAGTCCTCAAGAATCTCGCAATTGACGATGGCCCCTTTACAGCTGTGGAGTTCGCTGCAGTGAAGTCCACCCTGAAGCAGGGGAAAAGTGCTGGGCCGGACGGCATCCCCCCAGAGGTCCTGAAGACACATCATCCCGGTGCCGAAATCAGGAGATCTGTCCAAGCCAGACAACTATCGCGGTATTAGCCTGACCTGTGTCATAGCGAAAATGTATAACCGCATGATACTAAACCGGATTCAGGAAGCCATTGACCCTCACCTGAGGGACAACCAAAATGGCTTCAGGAAAGGAAGGACCACGGTAGCCCAGATCCTGGCCTTAAGGAGGATCATCGAGGAGGTGAAGAAGAACAACCTCACGGCCGTCCTGTGCTTTATAGATTTCAAAAAGAAGTTTGACACAATACACAGAGGCGTGATGATAAAAATCCTTAAAGCTTATGGAGTTCCTCCTAACCTGCTCCCGGCCATAGATGCCATGTACAAGGACACAAGAGCCAAGGTGGTAACCCCAGATGGCGACAGTGAGGAGTTTGACATCCAAGCAGGGGTGTTGCAGGGGGACACTCTTGCCCCCTTTCTCTTCATTGTAGCCCTTGACTACGCACTTAGGAAAGCCATTGCTGGGCGGGAGCAGGAGCTTGGCTTCACAATCACACCCCGGAAGTCCAGAAGAAACCCCGCTGTAGTCCTAGCAGACCTGGACTACGCAGATGACATCTGCCTGTTGTCTGATTGTGTGGAGAAGGCACAGGAGCTCTTGGCCAGAGTGGAGGAGGAATGTTCCAGGGTTGGACTGAACACAAAGAAGACTGAGGTCATCACCTACAACACCCCCCTGGACCACACATCTCTCAAGACAGCAGGAGGCAATGTGCTGGCAGAGGTCAGCGACTTTAAGTACCTGGGTTCCTGGGTCAAACAGGACCTCAGGGTAAGGAAAGCGCTGGCATGGAGGGCCCTAAATGGAATGACAAGTGTGTGGAAATCCAACCTCCCTCGACATATCAGGCTGAGCTTCTTCCAGACAACCGTGGAGTCTGTTCTCCTGTATGGCTGTGAATCCTGGACCCTGAAGCCCGCTCTACAGAAGTCTCTGGATGGGTGCTACACCAGAATGCTGAGTGTTGTACTGAGCATTAACCAGAACCAAGGCTAAGTGACAAAGTAGCATCGAGAAGGATGAAGCTTGCAGGTCACTGCGACAGACACCAAGAACTCCCAGCTACCAAACTAGTACTCTGGGAGCCAACACACGGGCACCGACTTAGAGGACGTCCCACGCCGACGTATGTGGACATACTGAGGAAGGATGCGGGTGTGGAGAGCTCCGGGGAGCTAGCCGGATGTATGGAGGACCGAAAAGATTGGAAGCTCCGGCAGCAGGCTCGTCTGAGGACGACCTAGATGATGATCCTAATCCAAGCTGCTTCACACTCCGCTGCAAACTGATCCAGTGAGTGCTGAAGGTCACACACTGATGACGCAAACAGTACCACATCATCTGCAAACAGCAGCGATTCAATCCTGAGCCCACCATACTGAAACCCCTACCTTCCATGACTACGCCTTGAAATCCTGTCCATGAAAATCTCAAACACGATGGGTGACAAAGCACAGCCCTGGCAGAGGCCACCCACTGTGAACAGGCCCAACTAACTACCGAGAATCTGGACACAGCTCATGCTTTGGGAGTATAGAGATCGGATGGCCCTCAGTAGTGACCCCTGCACCCCATACTCCCGCAGCACACCTCACAGTATTTCCCGAGGGACCCGATCAAATGCCTTCTCAAATCCACAAAACACATGAAGACCGGATGGGAAAACTCCTAAGCTCCCTCCAGGATCCTTGCAAGAGTGAAAAGCTGGTCCGTTGTTCCACGACCAAGGCGGAATCCACATTGTTCCTCTTTAATCTGAGGTTTGACTATCGGCCGAACCCTCCTTCCAGCACCTTGGTGTAGACTTTCCCAGGGAGGCTGAGTAATATGATACCCCTGTAGTTGGTACACACCCTCTTGTCCCCCTTTTTGAACAGCGATACAACCACCCCCGTTTGCCACTCCTCAGGCACTGTCCCAGACTTCCACGCAATGTTGAAAAGACGTGTCATCCATGACAGCCCCTCAACACCCAGAGCCTTTAGCTTTTCTGGACGGATCTCATTAACCCCTGGGGATTTGCCACTGTGGAGATGTTTGACTACCGCAGTGACTTCCTCCAGGGAGATTGATGTTTGCCGTCCTTCATCCTCCAGCTCTGCCTTTACCGTTGAGGGTGGGTTAGTTGGGTTAAGAAGTTCCTCAAACTGTTCTTTCCACCACCCGATCACCTCCTCAGTTTTCCCACCCTTAATGTACACAGCTTGGATTGATCCATGCTTCCCCCTCCTGCGGTGCCGGATTGTTTGCCAGAAACACTTTCTTGCCGACTGAAAGTCCTTCTCCATGGCTTCTCCAAAATTCCTCCCAAACCCGCTGCTTTGCCTCCACTATGGCTGAGGCTGCCGTCCTCTTGGCCTATCAATACCTCGCGACTGACTCCGGAGTCTCAAAGGCTAACATAGCCCGGAAGGCCTCTTTCTTCAGTCGGACGGCTTCCCTGACCACCTGTGTCCACCACAAAGTCTGAGGATTGCCGCCCCTCGAGGCACCAATGACCTTGAGCCATGACCCTAAGGTGTAGGGAGGCGACCCTCTCGTCCACCGGGGTAACCTCCAACATAGCGGCACTCAGCCGGGGACTTGTGAGTATCCCCACACACGCGGAGTGTGTGGGGATACTCAGGGGAGGCCTTACACCCTGAGCAACTCCAGAGAACGAAAGAGTCCAACCCTATCCAGGAGTTTGGTTCCAGAGCCAATGCTATGCATAGAGGTAAGCCCCACCAGATCTAACTGGTAGCGTTCCACCTCCCGCACAAGCTCAGGCTCCTTCCCCCCCAGCGAGGTGACATTCCACATCCCCAAATCCAGTCTCTGTTGGCTGGGTTTGGTCCGTCGAGGCCCCCTGCCTTCACTGCCACCTAACTGGCAGTGCACCCGACCCCAGCGGTTCTTCCCGTAGATTGTGGGTCCACGGGAAAGAGGGAGCGCCTGGTGGCCGGGTTAGCCGTGGAGCCCGGTCAGGCTTAGCCCGAAAAAGTAACGTGGCCACTTCCACTTCTCCTTCCCGCTCTCTATCTATATTTGTTGAAAATAAATATTTTATTATTTTAATCGGATAGGAACGAGATCAGAGATCTCTCACTAGACTGATGTTTAATTGCAAAAGTAAGGCCTGTAAATATATAATTGAGAGATTAGAACAATTGCGACAAATGAAAACCTTTTAAAAGTTATTTATTTATTTGTACCAATTCCCTCAAATGCCATCCTGTTTGTGAAGAAAGTATTTGACACTCTTTTTACATGACAATTAGCCAGCCCCAAATTGGTGAAGGCATTTTTATTTATTTTAGTTGTTTCTTGTTGTGACGTCCATGGGTGGGTTTTGTTATTTGTATTTTATGTGTGTCACCATTGTATTGGCCCCTTTTTGTTTCTCCTTCCCAGGTGCCGCCCGTCTCTCCTCTAGAGAGCGCTGATTGCCTGATGAGCGGCGGCTGTCGGCAATCAGCCTCGTTAGGACGGGTGGATAAAGCCTGCCATGTGACACCCATCCGGGCGCCTCATTGTGTCATTGCCACCGACCAGAGTGGAGTGTTAGAGGTTGCCTGTTTGCCACAGTGTGTGGATGCGATGCGTTTTTGTGTTGTTGTGGGTTTGATTCCCCATAGTGAATAAATATAATTTACCCTTGTAACAAACGTTTTGTCTAAATTCCTGCCGGGACCTGTGCTTAAAAGCGCTCACTGGACGGGTTGGCTTCACAACAGCCCGGTCCAGGTGTAATTTGTTTGGTCGTTAGACCTTTGGTTGTGACATGGGGGCTCGTTCCTTTGCCCAATTGTAGAGTTCCATTTGTTGTATCTGACATGTGGGCTTGTCGATTGGAGCGTGTCAGGTAGGTTTACGTTTTTCTTTGGTAAATTGTATTGTGTTTCCGTGCTGCGCGTTGTAATTCGTTCCTGTGTTGTGAACCTAACCATTTTGATTTTATGCCACATAGGTAACGGGTGGATTCGCCTGGTTGGTTAGGGGGAGGGGGGGCGTCGCGTCGTGTACCCCGGTGGAGTGCGCGATGATATCGGTAAGCGACTGAAGATAGGTGTAGCCCTCATCCCGCTAGGGGAGTAGTTAATTGGGATAGTTAGAGTGAAAACCAGGTGGTCCTAGTTAGTTGGTTAGGAACCGACATTTGTTGTTTTTTTGTTAGTAGTAGATGTGGTGATTTAAATAAGATTGGTTAGTGTGTATAAAAAGGAACGTGGCTATTTGAGTGTGTTGTGGTCGCGCACGGATTATTTTGTAGGTGAGTACCCTCCGTTTTCTTTTGTGTTAACGTTTGAGGACTCGGTTGCGTAGTCATTTTTCTGTGGTAGAGGAGATGGCTATGGCAGCGTTTAATTTGGACGCCTTTTTGGTAGACCCTACTGTAGAACAGGTAGATGGCTGCAGAAAGGCAGACTTATGGATAATTGCCAAACATTTTGGTATTTCTGTCCAGAGTTCGTTAAGCAAAGCTGAATTGAAGGCAGCTGTGCTGTCTGGGTTATTGGACCAGGAGGTATTCAGCTTGCCCATGACCCAGGAGGTTGAGACGGAGGACATCATGCTCGGCGATGGTTCTGGTGAGTCTCCCGCAGGTGTTCTTAGCCCAAAGGGTGGGGCTATTTCGAAAAGAGCTGCCACTGCCAAGATTGAGATTGAGGGGGTTGGTGTGTCAGAACCTGAGAGTGATGGCTCTGTGGGTTCCGAGCATGGTTCTGCTGCCTCTTCTGGTGCAAAGAGAGGACACGGCTGTGTTTAGCCCGTCTCCAGTTAGAGGAGAGGGCGGCTATACGCAGGGAGGACCGGGAAGAGAAAGAGAGAGACCGGGAAGAGAGAGAGAGAAGGGAGGAGAAGGATAGACAATTCCAACTGTCGATGAGGAAGCTGGAGTTGGAGAGTAGTAACACTATGCGTGATGCTACTTCCTCTCCAGCTGGAGTACTCTCACAGGCACCCTTCAATATTAGCCAGCATATCTCATTAGTTCCCATCTTTCGCGAGTCTGAAGTGGAGGCTTATTTTGCTGCCTTTGAACGCATAGCACATGCCCTGCATTGGCCAGTGGACATGTGGGCAATTTTATTGCAATGCAGGCTCACTGGTAAGGCGCAGGAGGCATGTGCTTCGTTAACAATGGCTGACAGCTTAATTTATGAGAGTGTGAAAAGTGCTGTCTTGCGTGTGTACGAGCTAGTTCCGGAAGCGTATAGACAGCGTTTTCGCACTCTCAGAAAGTCTCCTTCTCAGACAAATGTTGATTTCTCCCGTGAACAGAGAACCCTTTTTGATCGGTGGTGTTCGGCGTGTAAAGTGGAGGACTTGGCATCGTTGAGCGAGTTGGTACTCATTGAGCAGTTCAAAACCTGCATGCCCGAGCGAACCGTGATCTACTTGAACGAACACAAGGTGGCTACACTCCAGCAAGCTGCGATTTTGGCGGATGAATTTGCACTGACCCACAAACACGTTTCTGTATGTAATGACGTTTATGTTAGAGGCGGCTCGTTCTCTCCTCGTGAGTCAACATTTCGGGGAGATGACGAGCGAGCGTTCCAGCCACGCTCACCGCCATCTAGAAGGGGTGTTGTATGCAATTATTGTAAAAAAATAGGCCACATGGTGAGGGACTGTTACACCTTAAGAAATCGTCAGGAGGCAAGAGGTTCGGCCCAGAAACCAAAAGGGGTAGGGTTGATTGGAACGGTATCGTGTCCGGACCAAAATAGCTCTCTGGGGAAGCCGGATAGCTGTTTTGAACCCTTTTTGTTTGATGGATATGTGTCCTTGTCGGGGAAAATGTGTGATCAACGGAGAATAAGAATACTCCGTGATACAGGAGGTTCTCAGTCGTTCATCCTAGCTGGTATTTTACCATTAGACGAGACTTCTTCCTGTAAGTCGAGTGCCCTTGTGAGAGGTATTCAAATGGGTTTTATGCCCGCGCCGTTGCATAAGATCCATGTAAAGTCGGAACTAATCACAGGTTGTTTTCCTGTCGCGGTTCGCCCATGTTTCCCTGTGGAGGGGGTTGACTTCATCATGGGAAATGATATCGCTGGGGGAAAAGTAATCCCTGTGTTGGAGGTGGTAGACGCTCCAGTATCGGAGTTGTTATGTGGTGAATTGATTAAAAGTCACCCCGATGTTTTTCCTGTTTGTGCTGTCACCAGGGCACAGGAGAGGAAGCGAGACCAAGGTCTGGCGTTGAGTGACTCTATCTGTGGCGAGGCTCTCGCTAAGGACGAATGGCCATCTGTTGGTGAGATGGAGAAGGTTGCTGTGAGTAGCGTTCAAGGGAAGCTGGTAATTCCTAAATTCGCTGACGTACCACTGACACGTCAAGCATTGATCTCTGCTCAGCAAAATGATTCCTCCCTATCTAGCTGTTTTGTGGCGGTGGCCAGTACTGCTACTGAGGCTAGTAGGAGACAGACCTTGGTGATAGAGGAGGGGGTGTTGATGCGCACCTGGGTTGCTAGGCCAGGTGTCGCAGACTTAAAGTGTGGAGAGTGTAGGAGAAACACGGGACGCCAAAGGGGGCGTTCCCGAAAGATGACAGGAGTGGTTGAGGTTGATGGTGTAGAACGCGACCATGTATTGGGACATCACCATAAGCCGAACCAGGTTGACCTCTCCAAGCCTTCACCAGAAGATAAGTGGAGGGTAGAGCATGCAAGAATGCATGCCAAACACAAGGGCCATGAGGCCATGCACGCAGAGATGTTGCTCATTCTGATCGTCACCTTTGTCGTCGCACAGCTAGTCCTTGTCCAACGGAAACAGAGGCACTCCAAGTCATACAATCTGGTGACGCTGTTCCAGATGTGTGTGGTGCCGCTGTACTTTACCACCAAGCTCCACTGGTGGGGGTTCCTCGCCATGTGGTTCATCTTCTCTGTGGTGACGGCCTTCGTCTCGTTCGGCGCCACTCGCAAGCCCCTCAACTGCACTACGCCCAGGTTGGTCTATAAGTGGTTCCTGCTGCTCTACAAGATCAGCTATGCTACTGGAATAGTTGGGTACACTGTGGTCATGTTTACTCTCTTTGGTATAAACTTGATCTTCAGAATAAAGCCAGAAGATGCTATGGATTTTGGCATATCACTGCTCTTCTACGGTCTGTACTACGGAGTTTTGGGACGAGACTTCGCTGAAATGTGTGCAGACTTCAAGGCTTCAACAGTTGGATACTACCGTTGTTTTTGTCGGAATTTTCCGGTGTTGGTTTACACAATCCGTTGGTGTTTTTAGCCCAGATGTACAACAGCAATCAGCGATTGATGCGTTGGGCCCTACTGGTGCAGGGCTACAATATTGTCATACGCCACAAAAAGGGCGTGGACAATGTTGTGGCCGATGCCTTGTCCAGAGGGTAGGTCTGGGGGTACTAATCGGATGTTGATTCATAGGTAACAATGTTTTGCTCACCCAATAGGTTCGCTTCTATGGGGGGAGGTGTGACGTCCATGGGTGGGTTTTGTTATTTGTATTTTATGTGTGTCACCATTGTATTGGCCCCTTTTTGTTTCTCCTTCCCAGGTGCCGCCCGTCTCTCCTCTAGAGAGCGCTGATTGCCTGATGAGCGGCGGCTGTCGGCAATCAGCCTCGTTAGGACGGGTGGATAAAGCCTGCCATGTGACACCCATCCGGGCGCCTCATTGTGTCATTGCCACCGACCAGAGTGGAGTGTTAGAGGTTGCCTGTTTGCCACAGTGTGTGGATGCGATGCGTTTTTGTGTTGTTGTGGGTTTGATTCCCCATAGTGAATAAATATAATTTACCCTTGTAACAAACGTTTTGTCTAAATTCCTGCCGGGACCTGTGCTTAAAAGCGCTCACTGGACGGGTTGGCTTCACAACAGCCCGGTCCAGGTGTAATTTGTTTGGTCGTTAGACCTTTGGTTGTGACACTTGTTAAAACAGTTACAAATAGCTTGGGGGTCTTTGCTCAGATGCAGCGGCCCCAGTACCCGGTACCCGGGTCTCAGCCGCCGGTCCACTGCATCCAGGGCCCCAACAATGGACTACAACATCGGTTCCTTTTGTGTGAACAACAGAACGGTGCGTCTCACAAAATCCCTCACAGATGATACCTGAGCTAACAATGGACACAGTGAGTTCATTAGGGACACTTTTCAAAGCCTAACCTTCACAGCACAGCTGGTGAATTCCCAAAGTACTCTAAAGTATATATATATATATATATATATATATATATATATATATATATATATATAACAACAACAGCATTTGCTGAGAGTAGAGAAGCTTTTTGTAAATAATGGGGTAAAATGGGCAATATGTAACGGAAATAAAGGCTTTTTGTAAGGCAATTCAATGTTTTAATCCTCACAATAAGCACGGCGACAACCCTGCTGAGATATGTAGTGCAGACAGCATCAGTGTGCCCCCAAAATAGTTTTTCTCTCGTCAATGACTGGTGCATCATTATAATTCTGATCTAAATAGAATTCAGCATGACTTTGGTAATTATCCAAACAGAGCAAATACAGTGGCTTATCGGCCGATTTGCAAGCGGAGACGGAAGCTTTTGAACACTTATTTCCAGACGCGATCAGAATGACGTTGTCGACTAGATATACATTAAATCTTTTATCTGGAAATGTCAAAACCAAAAGCGCTCCATTTCCCTTTAGCAACCCAAAAAAAGGGTTTTATATAGCAAAACAAAACAAACAGCTTACGTGTGTTCAGTGTCCATACAAAAACTCAGCGAAAAAACTCCTTTTAGTTTTCAGGCTAATTACAACCTGGGCTCCCTCACAGAGTCCCTGATCGCCGCCAAAAGGCCCTTGAGTGGCGTCAATGAGAGAGCTGGCAGACTAAGTGTATTTTTGCCTCCGCTAATGACTATCGGTCTCTCTGCCACTACTCAAGATGGCGGCCACGCGCCCAGATTACCCAAACTCTCCCAGCCGCCCAATGTACTGTAACCAAAGTACCAAAGTATCACCCTGGACAGGACACTGGTGGAAGTCGTCAGCTGCTTCCGTTTCCTTGGGCTACAGATTTCCAATTACCTGGCGTGGACCCGCAACACGGAGGTCATGCTGAAGATGGCATACCAGCGCCTCTATGCTCTGCAGTGCCTTTGAAAAATAATAGGCCAGAGGTGGCTAGCGTGTGGTACGGCAACACCACTGCACAGGACAAGAAAGCCATCCAGAGGGTCGTGAGGACGGCAGAGAAGATCATCGGATGTGCACTTCCATGCATTGAGGAGATCTGTAGGACTAGATGTCGGAAGAAGGCCTTGTCCATCATTAAAGGCCCCGTCACACCATAACGTTCTGGTCAGCGTTCTATGAACGTTCTAATCGTTCAATTTTCGATCGTTCTAGGGGAGGTGGACACATCTGGCGTGTGACTAACGTGTGACTAATGCATGACTAAACGCATGAGGAGCGCATACCAGCGACCAAGTAAGACACCCCTGAAAATGATTAGCGTGTGCTGACGTGTCACTGGTGCGCGACTACGATTAGTCAACGTTAGACGAGCGTGTTGAAAGTGTGACTAACGTGTGACTATCGACAAACTAGCGTGTTGCTGGTGTGTGGGTTGCATGTTCAAACGGGTATAAAACTCGGGGAAATCACAATGGATTCAGTTGTTCTTGTCACGAGTGGATAGTTCGGTGGGACCCAGAACGCAGACCAAGACACAGTGGAGCTATCAGAGCTTTATTTAAAGCAAACACAACACAAGAGAGTGATCAGGGACAGTCCAGGGGTCTGGGTACCGGGAGGTCGATCCGCGGAGTACCGGCAGGTAGTAGACCGGCGAGTAGTCCGGGACGGGAGAGGAGTCTGGATACAGGGAGGTCGGAGTAGCAACAGGTACCAGACAGGCGGATGATCAGGGACGAGCGAGAAGTCTAGATACCGGGAGGTCGGAATTGCGACAGGTACTGGACAGGTAATTATAATTACCGGGGAGCTCGTATAGACCGGCGTAACGTGAGACAGGCGGGTGACGCGGGATAGGCAAAGAATCTGGATCTCCGGGACATCAGCGTGGCGATTCCGTCCAGAATGTACAAAGTTTGACGTACGACCTAACCCCGGGGTAACGGGAAGCCAGGGTCTATATACATCAGGTGAGGAGATTAGCAATCAGCCACGGCAATTGCTGACAGGTGTGTGTGTGTGCGCCGCCAGCGCATGTGGCTTGGCCGTGTCCCCTGTCAACCACCGTAACCGTGACAATTGTTGACAGTTGTGTGTGTGCGCCGCCAGCGCACGTGGCTTGGCCACGCCCCCTGTCAACCACCGTAACCATGACAGTTCTTCTGGATATTGAACAGTGCACATCATGCCTCCAAGAGGAAAAAAGCGCGTGAGGGGGGCTACTGCTAAACTCCATCTCCATATCCATGTCGTCTGTACTCCATCTCCAATCTGAAAAAAAGCACACAATGTCGGATGTGTGTATGACTAAAAGCACTGGTCCTGACCCACACACACACTCCATCTCTCATCCAGACAGAGGCACACAATGTCGGATGTGTACCAGTGAGTCACTGCAAAGCAAAGATTGTGAACGATTAATAACAACCAAGTAACGCTAGGGTAACGACTGACTATACAATAGCCGAACGCGTGCAACGTCGGCGAACGTTAGTACAACGTTCCACGGACGTTCTCCAGCATTTAACGTTAAACGTTGAAGAACGCTGGTCTCCATGAGAACTTTTGTGCATGTTCAAAACTTTATTTTCGGACCAACGTTCTCCAAAGATCACCGCCGATCACCGACGATTACCGACGATTACCAGCGTTCACCAGCGTTCACACAACGCTCTTCTGGCGCTATACCAGTGACCACGGACGATTACCAACGTTTCCTCAAACGCTTACCAGAACGTTATGGTGTGACGGGGCCTTAAGGACTGAAACCACCCTGGGTACCATCTCTTCTTCCCCCTACCGTCTGGTCGCCGGTTGCGAAGCATCCGTTCAAGTACTACCAGGTTTAAGGATAGTTTTTATCCACAGGCAGTGCACCTACTGAACTGCTAGGAGTGCTGCCACTTTCATAACATTGTCATTAACATTACACTTACATACTTTGCTGGACTTTCTGGACTCATCAGTGTTACTGCACTCCGTGTGTGTGTTTGAGTGTGTGTGTGAGTGTGTGTGTGTGTGCGTGTGTGTGTGTGTAAGTGTGCATGGGGTGTGTGGGTGTCTGTGTGTGTGGGTGAGTGTGTGTGTGTGTGTGTATGTGTGTGTGTGTGTGTGTGTGTGTGTGTGTGTGTGCGTGCGTGCGTGCATGTGTGTGTGCGTGTGTGTCTGAGTGTGTTTGTGTGTATGTGCACCTATGTGCATGTGTGTGTGTGTGTGTGTGTGCCGGTGTGTGTGTGTGTGAGCAATGAGATTTAGTTTGGATGTGATTCTTTTTTCTTCAACCTAAAGTATTGGTCTTCGTTTTCTGTTATCTCGTTAAAAAAAACAACTAAAACAAACCGGACAAGCTCAGTGAGCTCTCACTGAGTCACGCACATCCTTTGACCATCACACTTATACCCGCCTGCTCACTCCCTCCCTCCTCTGGATTCTTCCAGTTCCGCCGCAGCCAATGGGAAGGGGGCCTGAGCCCTGGAATATATCCATCGCTGTTAGTGAGGAGAAGGGGAGCGGAGGCGCTGCGAATGCCATTAACGCGTTACGGTGCATGGAGACAGGACGCACCGTCAGCGTCGCATCTATTACTGCGCGCCCGTGGTGCACGACGACCAAACCAAGGGCGAAGCACATAGGAGTTGAAGAAAAGTCGCTCTAACGTATCGTCTCTGCAACCCGGACTCTTCCTTATGAACTTAAATGTACTATTTTACATGGGAATGTTGCCGATCGCAACGCAGGTGCCCCCTCTTTTAAACGCCGTGAAGCATGCTGATGGATTTTACTGCGCACCTTTGAAGGTCCCCTGGAAACATGCCGAGGTGAAAAGAAAAGAAAAACGAAAGAGATATACATCCTCTTGGGATGACAGCGTGTGCCTCACTTTCTTTTATTTTTTTTGCGCGAGTTTGCGTCTCTTTTCCTTAGTTTTCTGAGATGTCCGTCTTTCTATGCGCCGCGCAGACGACCACAACTACACGCTCCTAACAGCGAATTCTGTCGAAAGAAATTCTTACAGATCGGAGACAACACAGCGATCAGAAACAGGTAACGACCTCCTGAATTTACAGATGTAACAGTGATTGGTGTAAAATACCAGATTTACTGTATATATGCATACAACATATGGATGCGTTATCATTGTTTTGGTTTATTTTAGTAATCTTTACCAATCATAACTATATAATTGCAATTGCAATTAAAACATAAATGAAGAGGCCACCTTATACCCATTGCAATATGTATTTAAACCCCACCCACTAAAATCTTACCCCCACAAAGTCTTGCTTCTTGTCCTTGTCTTGCATTTCCCCCCCCCCCAAATGAGCAGCTTATCTTGTCTGGCCACCTTGCCTTACACATCCACCTCAATCTCCTTTTGTCCTCCTCTCCTGTCTTCCATCCTTCCTCCCTCCCTCCCTCCCTCCCTTCCTCCCCCCCTCCCTCCTTTCCCCCCTCCAGGACAGATCCAGGGTGCGGGGAGGATGAAGAGGCGTGGGGGCGGGGGGAAGCAGCATGTGCGGCCCCGTTAGACTGTTGGCTCTCATGTCTCTATGGAGGTGCTTCTCATGCACACGTCTGCTCCGGAGCTGGGTGGTGCTGGCGCTGATGGCGCTGGTTGTAGCCGTGCTTGCGGCAGCGGCGGCGGCTGAGTCGTCCTCCACCTCCGCGGCGGGCCTCAGTGGCTCCGGGGGGCCCCTGAGCTGGCTGCTCTCTGACAAGGGCCCCTTTCACCACGCCCAGGAGTTTGTGGATTTCACGGAACGCTACCAGCAAGGGTTCACCACCAAGTACAAGATATACAGGTGAGTGGAGAGAGGGGGAGAGAGGGGAGGGGAGAGAGGAGGGGAGGGAGAGGGGGAGAGGAGGGGAGGAATGGGAGAACGAGTAGGTGTAGCTCTTTGTTGGGGCGTGACACCTCCATTCCCCTCGGTGAAGAGGGAGTGGGGCGACTCATTTAAACAATTACATGTTTAAAGGAAGGCGGGGCTTCTTCAGAGTTTAACCTTTTCACATTTGGCTGCAGGAGAATGCTGGGTCACGTGGCCATTTTGTCGCCAAAGTGGCAGAAAATCAGGAGACGATTTATACTGTTTTCACACGGAATCGACTCCCGTATTAGGTAATACAGGTGTCGATACCATATCAGTGAGTGTGCATCGAATACACTTGTGTTCACAATCTGTTCTAATTTGCGATTCGCTGCGCACTCAATACCAGGTTTTGATGCCAAGTTTCTGTTCACACACACACACGGGAAGCGAAACCCGTAGTAGTTTTATTGCTTTGCACCCAAACTAGTTACTAGTTAAAACCACCTACCCAAGGTGGATTGGTTAATGCACACTAATTGGGTAGCGAATGCGCATGTGTGTTTGTTTGAGTGCTGCTTCATGGCAATGGCAGTGTCTTGCATCAATGCTGGGTCACCATTATGTGTGTGTGTGTGTGTGAATGTGTGTGTGTGTGTGTGTGTGTTTGCATTTGTAAATGTCACTGCGTGTGGCTGTGGATGTGTGTGTGTGTGTGTGTGTACATTTGTAAATGGGAGTCTCCATCTGTACCCATGGGTGTGTGTCATGTTGTCAGCAGGGATTTGTGTGTTGTGTGCGTGTGTCTGCATGTGTATGTGTGAGTGTGTGTGTGTGTGTGTGTGTGTGTGTGTGCGCGTGTGTGTGTGTGTGTGTGTGTGTGTGTGTCATACCTCAGGTGAGTGTTTTGATGCATGGTGATGAGGGCCGGTGCGACGGGGACGGTTGTCATGGCGGCACTAGCTGCGGCTAGGCTGCCAGCTCAACAGAGCATCTGAGTGACATTGGCATTTAGCCAGCGGCAGAGGAGAGCAAGGAGGCACAGATGGTTAATGTAGTGAAGCAAAGCTTCTCCTGAATACCTATCTCTCTCTCTCTCTCTCTCTCTCTCTCTCTCTCTCTCTCTCTCTCTCTCTCTCTCTCTCTCTCTCTCTCTCTCTCTCTCTCTCTCTCTCTTCCAGTATGTCAATTTGTGTCTGTAGACAGGTAGTCTTTGTCCATCTTCGGCCTCGTCTCCATTTTTACCACATTTGTGTGTGTGTGTGTGTGTGTTTGTGACAATTTTGTAAAAAATACCTTAAAAATGTTAACCAGTTTACATAACAATTTGTATATTTCACAGTTTAAAACTGTAAAATCTTTTTCATTTTAAACTGGTAAATCCAAAGCTAATTTCTGCTGAAATAGCATGCCCACGCTGCTATTAAACCAATTATGTCAGTAAAATTGACATGCAGTTGTCGCTTATTGTACATTGAATCCCATTCAATTTCACTGAAAAAATCCAAATAAACAACATTGTTTAAGTGTAAAAACCTCATTAAAAGACTGCAATTTAACACAATTATTTTGTAGATTTTACTTACAAGTTGTTTATAATGTAGTGTATAATACAGTATAAATGACAAGAGTTGTACAGTTAAAGCTATATCTAAATACTGTAATTGAATGGGTCTGTGAAAGTTCTTCAGAACAATTTAAAGACATATAATCCTGTTATATTCAAGATTCAAGATTCAAGATAACTTTATTTATCCCGAGGGAAATTAAGGTGTAACAGTTGAAACAGGGGGAATAAATGCACACAAAATATACTAATACCTAAAAACGAAATAACAACAAACTAAACTAAACTAGTATAAACAAAATATAACTAAATGAAATCTAAATGAAATCTAAATTGGCAGTAATAAATACTAATAATGTGACTAATAATATGACTCCTAGTTAAATCACTAGGATTATTTCTCAGTGAAAAATAGAAACCGTTTTACATTACAGTCATAATCATAATTTTCCTTTCCAAGAATTTATTTATTTAAACTCAAAGCACCTGCCATTTCTCAACATACATATTCATAATAGGAACTTTACAAATGTTTTTACAGTGAAAGCAACAATCAGTACAGTAGTATAACAATATATATTTGTATACATCTTTAACAAAGAACAAAAACAAGCTTTTTAATTTGAGATACAAGGATTCAAATACATGATAAGAAGAAGAACAAGAGCATACAAACGCAACTACTGAACTAAGCAGATAATAATATGAAAGAAACTGAGTGGGGAATGTCACATGCCATAAATCTTACTTAGTTGAGTCTATATGCAGACATTGTGCTACTCATGATCCGGAAGTTCCAAGGTAAAGACTCTGGGGTTGACATTTAGACGGGATGTGTTGGTCTTCGCCACTTTAGTGCCCTTCTCTTGGTTGATGGAGAAGAAACACCTTGGGAAAAAGAGGAAAAATAGATGCTGTATAACATAGATAGTATTGAAGTTATTTTTAAATGTAAAATGACAAGTCCCCTAACCCACAAGTAACTGCAGATTTGTTTCCGTTCAATATGCGTAAAAATGTTGACTAAAGTCCATCCAAAAAGACACCTGCATAAACTCCAGCGTTGATGCCAGCTCTGTTGGGTAATGGATGTTGATCAATAACAGCTCCAAACATCACAGGGCAGAAACCAAGAGGGGATGTTGTCCTGGATCATGTGTTGATCCACACTCAGCATGAACCGTCTTGAAGAATAGCAGGACCGTCCTAAATAGAAAAAAAGGAAAAAGAAAAACATAATTAAAAGAAATTCAAACTAAAACTAAGAAACATTTCAATAAACAATTTGAGCATATATGTGTTCAAGATATATGAAGAAAGTCCAAGAAAGAAAATGTGAACATACCACACACAACAATGGTGGGAGTCAAGTGAACTTTGTCCATCTGTACTTCTCTGGCCGGGCATGTGTCCTCCAGATAACTGAACATTGCATTACAATACATTACATTAGGCATTGGCAGACGCTTTATCCAAAGCGACTTACAAGGTGTACATTTGTTGAAGTAGACAATAGCATAACACTGAGGTACGCAAACATAAAAATAGAGCAGTTCACAAGCATTCATATTAACAAGATGAATTGTTCGCTATATACATGTTTTTGATGTCATGATTTCAAAGCATTATACTGTTAATTTCACAGACATTTTTGCCCTCTCTCATTCCCTGTCTTTCTCTCTCTCTCTCTCTCTCTCTCTCTCTCTCTCTCTCTCTCTCTCTCTCTCTCTCTCTCTCTCTCTCTCTCTCTCTCTCTCTCTCTCTCTCTCTCTCTCTCTCTTTCTCTCCCTCCCTATTTCTCTCTCCCATCCATCCACCTCAGCCATCAATTGTGACACACACACACAAACACACACACACACAACACACACACACACACACACACACACACACACACACACACACACACACACACACACACACACACACACACACATACACACACACACACACACACATACACACACACACACACACACACACACACACACACACACACACACACGTGCACACACACACACACATGCTATCTATAAGATAGTAGGCCTAATTAACCTGCTTGGTTACAGAAAAACATTATTCCTCATCCTCATTCTCTATCTTTGTCATGAGAGCCATGTTGCTGGTCTACTGTCTCTCTCTCTCTCTCTCTCTCTCTCTCTCTCTCTCTCTCTCTCTCTCTCTCTCCTCTCTCTCTCTCTCTCTCTCTCTCTCTCTCTCTCTCTCTCTCTTAAATCCATACTCAATGTGTGATGTTTACCATTGACAATGAATGGGTGAACGGGAGTGAGGAGTCCAATAAATTTAAATGTTAATGCATTCATGCGTTCATGCAAGTTGTACATAATCGATGTTTTGTTGTTGTTGCCAGTCACCCAGTTAATTCATTCATTTCATATTGGTTTGTGTTTCTCTGCCTCTTCATGGCCATGATTCTATGAGTTGTGAAGGCGATGTGGATAAGCAGGCAGCATTACAGCAGTGATATTCAGTATATCCCCCATATATATGCACAGGTGATAAGGCACACCCCACTGACTTACTTATGTACATGATATAGTGTAGCAGACGACTGCCACTAGCCAGTAACATGGCTACTTGAGGGCTTCACCCGAAGAGAAGGACACAGGTTGATGAGTAATCCGGTTTATTGCAGAGTCTGGGTGGTAATGGTGGACAGAGCAGATGGTACGTGTGTGGTGGTGGCTGGTTTAACCTGTGGGCTTTTGATTATCACCAGCCAATCAGTCCACTTCAGGCCAGATGAGGCTGCTTAAACCAGCCACCAACAACATACTCCACAATGTAGTTTGCATTCAAGATTTATGTTAATTTGATGTTATTGCAAGTCTATCCGTCTGTCCGGTCATTTATTTTAATATGAATTCATTCATTTTTATCAATTTAATTCATTCTGTAATTCTCCAGAAGTCCTGTCCACCACTACTTTACTAAATCAGCAATCAGTAATCATCAACGTGTTTGAACCCAAAGAGGCTGCTACTCAAATGACTCAAACAAACACATTGAACTTTTGTCTTCTTCAACCTTTTCATGCGGGCTCTTGCAAATATCCCAATTAGTTTATTGTGAATGAGAAACAGCAAGCTAGAAGCATAATAAGACAGAGCTTGCTCGAAGCATTAAAATGCATAGCCTGCTCGAAGCAAAATAAGACATAGCTAGCTAGAAGCATAATGAGACATAGCTAGCTAGAAGCATCATAAGACATAGCTAGCTAGAAGCACAAGCAGTGCATAAGCAAAGTTCCTATGGCAGTCTAGTAAACATCACTATGCATCATCTCAATATTCATGTCTAATTTATATTGGCAAATCAATTATTGATTAATCAGAAAGGCAATATAAATACATTTATATAATAAATAATCGATATATATATATAGAATAAATAACCCAAAATAGTACAAAAAAAGTCAAATCTCAATCTCCAGCACCTGTACTTCCCGTGGGTGTGAGTTTATGACTACTGTTCTGTCCGTGTTTCTCACAGCATCCAGACCTCTGCCAAGCACATCACTCAATATGCTATATGCACGCCGATGGCCCATGATTTACCGGTCACTATGTTCTCGACACCCCTTTTACTGCGGGGATAATCCTGTTCACTTCCAAATGATCTAGGAGTCCTTTTGCTGGTAATGACAGAACACTTGACTATTTATTTACTATTTATCCGACCGCAGTTGCCTTTCCAACGCTCAGTGAAACACATCCATTTAGTCCTCACAAGTACTCACATTTGATTAATGCTCGTGTGAGGGCATTGTCTCAGACCGTCATAGTCTAGGATGAGCTGTTTAACAATATAAACAATGAATAAATAGTTTGGGGGTAAACGTAATGAGGAAAATAAACAGCCCACTCGAGTATAGTATATAGTATATTTTTCTTTAGCGAGGTAGGATTGTATTCCAGAGAGAGACGGCATGCGAGAGAAAGACAGAAAGAGACAGTAGCTGGGTTTCCATCACAATATTAAGATTCAAGTATTGCATGAGAAAATGTTGATGGAAATGGCCAAATTTTAATCAACTTCCTCTGATTCGCATAAAAGTTGATACGCTCGCTTGAGGCGGTTTTTGACTGATTCCAATCAAGGTCATTCGCTGAAGTGTAGAGATGGAAACAGCTTTGCCTAATTAATTCTGATGTAGTGAACTCGTGACACATGACTTACACTATCGGCTTCTTCTCAAGTGTTCCTCAAGCGGAAACCAGACTTATGTCACCATCCAATATCTGTCATCGCTGACGTAGTTTTTTCGCTACAACTAGTTGATACTAGTTGAGTACACAAATTAGCATTTTCTTTTTTTAGTTTTGTGCGAACTTTTGTGCGAAAAAATCGCTTACAATTTGCTTAGTCTGTTAGATGGAAAGCAAGTTACTGTGAGAGAGAGCGTCTTTACTACTGTCTCCCCGTCTGTTAGAGGTGGAATGAAGCTGGAGGACAGAGTCAGCGGAAGGAAGGAACCGTACCGCGGAGCAAGGAGAGCTCCTGTAGGAGCTCATCCCGCGGCCGGCTTATGCCTTGTGACAAGCGGGTGACAGCGGAGGGGTTATCAGGGGCCAGAGGGGTTATCAGGGGCCAGAGGGGTTATCAGGGGCCAGATGTGTTATCAGGGGCCAGAGGGTTATCAGGGGCCAGAGGGGTTATCAGGGGCCAGATGTGTTATCAGGGGCCAGAGGGGTTATCAGGGGCCAGATGGGTTATCAGGGCCAGAGTGCATGTGGTTCTGAGGACTCCGCTCTCCGCTCTCCGCTCAGAGACCCACTCGCCCACACGCACGGCCGTAAGCCTTTCTCTGTGGATGACCGGGCTGACGGTGGCCGTCTGTGGGCTAGGGTGGGGGCATGTGTGTGTGGATAGGGGCGTGTGTGTTGGTATGTGCATGTGTGTCTGGCTGTGTGTATGTGTGAGTGTGTGTGTGGGTATGTGTGTGTGTGTGTGTTTGTGTGTGTGTGTGTGAGTGGGCGGGGGGCATGTGTCTGAGTGTGTGTGTGTGTGTGTGTGTGTCTGGGTGGATGGGGGTGTGAGTGGATCGGTTAATGGGGGCTTGTGTGTGTGGATGGGTGTGTGGATGGGTGTGTGTGTGTGTGTGTGTTTGCGAGGGGAGGGACTGTCTTTGTGTGTGTGTATGTGTGTGTAGGGGGATTTGGGCGTGTGTGTGTGTGTTTGTGTGGGCGGGGGATACTGTATGTCTCCCTGTGTGTGCAGGTGTGTGTGTGCACGAAGACGGAGTGTGTGTGTGTGTGTGTGTGTGTGTGTGTGTGTGTGTGTGTGTGTGTGTGTGTGTGTTTGTGTGTGTTTGTGTGGGCGGGGGATACTGTATGTCTCCCTGTGTGTTTGTGTGTGTGTGTGTGTGTGTGTGTGCACGAAGACGGAGTGTGTGTGTGTGTGTGTGTGTGTGTGTGTGTGTGTGTGTGCCATGTGTGTGCCATGTGTGTTTCAAATAGCATCAGTGGGTCTGCGTGGAACAACTGAGCAGCCCAGATACTGGTCTGGAGCGACGTTGGCCTTCATTTAAGAGTTGAAGTTTCTATTCCACTGTCACAAACATTTGATCATTTGCCAAACAAATAAACAAATCATTTTTAGATTATAAATAAATTAATAAAAACAATGGTGGTTTTCTAAAGGTTTTCCATTTAATTGGATGAAACCAGGCCAAAGAAATAAAGAAAAAATCTATAAATGATTGCGTGTGTGTGTGTGTGGGGGTGGGGGGGAGGGGGGGCGTGTGTTCAGCTTGAGTTTAAGCGGCAGTTTCATTCTCAAAAGTGGATGTCTCCGGATGTTTCCTGAGACTAATGGTAATTAAATATGAAATAGTAGAAGCTCGTCCTGTTCGCTCATCAGCAGAATGTTGGACCGAGTTCTTGTTCAATTCCTGTTTCCAGCGGGCTTGTTTTAACATCACAGACATGCTTGTAAATAAACAGTTGGAAGCTGAAACACAGCCAGCCCTTGTGTTTCTCAGAGTTAGTTTTTCACGTTTCCAGATGGGCGACGCAGATCTATTTGTCTTGCACTTTCCAAGCCACTACATCTGCTAGTAAATTCCACTTTACTGCTAATACCTCCTCTTACATTCACTAAATTCCAATAAAAATAGTGAATTTGTCCACCAGGAGCCTAGTCTGTGTGAATGAGAGCCAATGCAGACACCAGACATGCAATTCAAACAGCTTAAACTATGGGAAATGGCAATAGGATAAAGAAAGCTTTTCATCAATCCACTCTTAGCCAGTTTGTGAGACCTAAGCAACACCGTCCGGGTGACACACCACGGAGGTTAGTCAGATTGCTCCAAGGTGCTTATAGTGGCTTGTTGTTAGGAACTAGCGGCTGGAGCATCATCCTTCTGTCACACCACCAACCCCCAGTGCACACACACACAAGTCTCACTATGCAATGGTTCTGCCCGGCCTGTCTGCTGCCTCTCCCTGGCGCTGTATGTGTTGTGAGTGAGATTGCTAGTCTGTTGTCTGTGCTGAGGCAACCCATGGCACCAAAGGGATAAGCAGCCGTCGTATTGCATCAGCACATTCCAGTGGCAGCTTGTCTCCTTGGTCCCCCCCTGTTTAATTATTTTCTTTCTCTCTCTCTCTCTCTCTCTCTCTCTCTCTCTCTCTCTCTCTCTCTCTCTCTCTCTCTCTCTCTCTCTCTCTCTCTCTCTCTCTCTCTCTCTCTCTCTCTCTCTCTCTCTCTCTCTCTCTCTCCCTCTCCCTCTGTGTGATATCCCCCTCATGTTCACGCTAGGAAGCTCAATCAAAGTTGACATGCTCTGCCTCAAATGGGCCTTTGACTTGATTCTGGCGTGGAGTTAAGCGTATCTTTTAAAGTCCAAATCTGAAGGCTCTTTTTTATAATATCTCTGTTTTCTTATTATTTTCTCTATCATTATCTCCCTCTCTCTCTCTCTCTCTCTCTCTCTCTCTCTCTCTCTCTCTCTCTCTCTCTCTCTCTCTCTCTCTCTCTTTTTTTCTCTTTTTGTTAATTTTTTTGATTTTTATGGTGTTTTTTTTAAAGGAGATGTATACTGCGGGAGGGAATGGGGAGTTAGCATTCCTATGTACTTATATATGTATGTTATGTATATGTTACAAATGGCCAATCCAATATATTGTATCTTGTATCTTGTATCTTTCTCTCTCTTTCTCTCTCTCTCTCTCTCTGTTTACATATATATATATATATATATATATATATATATATATAGAGAGAGAGAGAGAGAGAGAGAGAGAGAGAGACAAGACAGACAGACAGACAGACAGACAGACAGACAGATAGATAGATAGATAGATAGATAGATAGATAGATAGATAGATAGATAGATAGATAGATAGATAGATAGATAGATAGATAGATAGATAGATAGATAGATAGATAGATAGATAGATAGATAGATAGATAGATAGATAGATAGATAGATAGATAGATAGATAGAAATTGAGAAATAGAGAGAGAGAGGCCAAAGCTAACTGAAACAAAGTGAAGTCTTCTGCATCTTTAAAACATCAACCACAGTTATGCAAATTGTCTGTCAAGGTCACGCAAACAAAAGTAATTTAGTTTGTATCGCGCTGAATGAGGCGTGAAAGACTGTATTCCCTCTTTTGCACCGTTCTCTGCTGGGAGGTCCTTGGAATAACTTTGAGCCCCTCTGTGTGTGTGTGTGTGTTTTTTCTTCTTTTCTTTTGTGCACAGTAGATTATTTCAGTATCTAGGCTAACTCACAGGGTAACTTTTCTTGTACCAATGCTCCGTATAGCATTCTACACTTGAAACAGCTCAGGCTTTTGGACTGATTACAAAAAAAGAATGACAAGAGATAAGAGAGATCTTTGGAGAGTATCTGGGCTGCTCAGTTGTTCCACGCAGACCCACTGATGCTGTTGGCACACACACACACACACACACGCACGCACGCACACACACACACACACACACACGCACACACACACACACACACACACACACACACACACACACACACACACACACACACACACACACACACACACACACACACACACACACACACACACACACACACACATACACACATGGCACACACATACACCCACATGGCACACACACACACATACACACGCACACGCACACGCACACACACACACACACACACACACATACACACATACATATTCCTATGACAGCGCTTTTAGTTGAAGAAATACCATCTGCTTGCCAGTTCCTCTTACCATTTATATAAGGGCACAAACTTAACTAAGAATGTTTTCTTTTTACTTATTGTGTAAGAATCTCAGCATAAAAATCTTCGCTTTGATTCCAGAAGCATTAAAACAACAGCAAACAATTATAAAATAATGAACTGATGCACTGAATAAAACCAAACCCTTCCCCCGACGAACACATGAGCAACAGCGTACTGACATGACACAACAGCGTTTACAGTACATAACCCAGGATTAGCCTTTAATTTGAATGGCGTTTGATTCATTGTTTGGTCTAACCTGGAAGGTCAGCAACACAGAACAGCATTTCCAATTGATAATCTACCGTCCCTCCTTCTGGAGCACAACGTCAAAGCACCGTGTGTCGCTCATCCTTTCATCCGTCATGGTGGTTCTGGTCACCCCTTAAGGAAAGAAAGCTAATCCAAAAATACGAACGCTTGCTTCGGTGCTGCTGGTGATGCAAGCTAAATGAACGATAGTCTGCACGGCTGCTGAAGCGACGTGGACGCTCTCATGCGGCATTGGTAAC
>CM051004.1:20968829-21061329 GCA_027704905.1 Muraenolepis orangiensis
GGAATTTCCAACTTCCTACTTGGAAAATGAAATGTGAATGTGGTTATTAGCTGTTGGAAGTTATATCAATTGTGTTAGCTAGTATTAGCTTGCCAACATAGCAATAACACAACACAAGGTTTAGCGTGAGCATCCCTGTTTTACTGAATTTGTAGCTCGAACACAGGTCAGAGACAAAAACAAATGCAGCATAATAGTGTCCTGTTCACTTGATCATGTGACTTGTTAGCCTGCATTGTAGTCGTATACAACTCCAACATTGTGGCTTGTTGTTTGTAGATGATTGTGCCTAATTGTGCGGCTTAATTTATTTGGACATTCTACACAAATAGAAAGAGAAGGGGAATGCAGTCTGACCCTATAGTGTAGTTCAGGTGTAATCTCAACCCTTCATCACACTTATGGATTACGTTGGCCAGTGAGTGGATTTATGGTGTGAGGGAAATCTCTAGCCTGTCTAAGAACCTTAATCTGCATACCTCGATCTCCTAATCTAATCTCTTGCTGTGTGTATGGTTGTGTGTGTGTGTGTGTGGGCGGCAGCCTAGCTCAGGAGGTAGAGCGGTCGCCTCACAACCGGAAGGTTGCTGGTTCGATCCCCGGCTCCTCCTAGCAAAAACTGTCGAGGTGTCCTTGAGGAAGACCCTAACCCTAACTGCTCCCCGGGCGCTGTATGAATAGCTGCCCACTGCTCCTAACACTAGGATGGGTTAAAAGCAGAGAACACGTTTCACTGTATGTCTTCATGTATGTGACCAATAAAGAGGATTCAATCCTCACGATTTGTTGTTGTGTATGTGTGTGTGTATACGACCGATGTGTACGCATGCTTCTGTGTTACCCAAAAGGGGAAGAGTCGCTCATGATCTTCGTGGACAAGCGGAGGCTGAGCAAGGCGGCGGAGGCCCCCGAGACCAACGGCACAGCGGTGACCCTGGAGGCGCTGCACCAGCTGGCCGCCTCCTACTTCATCGACCGAGAGAGCACCCTGCGCAAACTGCACCACATCCAGATCGCCTCCACCGCCATCAAGGTAAACAAAGAACCCTTTACAACCACACCTTGGCAATGCTATTATGATTTTTTCTCTGGTCTATTTCAATTATTAAAAGTGCTGTAGGAAGAATTCAAGAGTTATAAAGCGAGCGAGAGAGCAGCACTTTTTTGAAACTAAAGAACCAAAAAAGTCCCCTCTCTCTCTGCTCCCATCGCCTTTGTTTCTCCATCATTGATAAGTGTTGCATTTCACCACACATGTGATTGACAGGCAAGACGGATTCCCCCAAACCGATCAGGGAAGAGGTTGCTCTGATTGGTCAGAAATGAGCCGGGACCGGTCTACCGTCTAAGTGGTCTCATACAGAGACGGGCGCAGTCAACTCAAAACATACATTTATACATCACAGAGCATTCAGCCATGTCTAGCAAATGACATTCAAATAACACTCTTACATCATGCCTACCTCAAATCACCTTAAACGCCTGTATGGCTACAGAGTGCGAACACAAAGTTGCATTGAGTTCCACACGGCGGCGCGTTCAAAAGGCGTTTTTTACGTACCCCTTATGATTTGAACTCTGTATATATATAAACACCATGCTGTGATTGAGTTATGAAGTCGTATAAACAAGATGCATTCAGGTGAGTGTGGGGTCGTTAGCACGGCTGCCGTCACGAAGACGAGACGATAGATGTTGTTCTTTGACTAACGCCACCTACCGCAGGGCTAACAGAGCTGGTTGATACAAGTTAACGAGTTCTGTGAATGAGATAGCGTTTATAAAACATCTGGTCACCAGAAGGCGAGCTCTGGATGAGACGGGACCGCTCCTCTCATGTCTGCCATCGGTCGCTGAAAGTCACAGGGGTTCAGACCGGCCAGGTTCCATCTGTGAAGCAACTTCTGACGTAGTCCCGCTGGTATATGACTAACCTCATCTTAAAGCTCCCCCTGAACACACACACACACACAAACACACACACACACACATAGAGACACACAACACACACACACACACACAAAACCACAGACACACACTCACAAAACAACAGACACAGACACACACACACACACACACACACACACACACACACACAGCACACACACACAAAACAACAGACACAGACACACACACACAACTACACACACACACCCACACCCACAGACACACACTACAGCGGTGGTGCATATCAAAACATTGTGTGATGTAAATATCCTATTTTGCTGGCCACTACCTCAGAGCCGTGTTCATTGATCACTCTGTTGTTATCACAGAGAATTGATTGAAGTGGATGAGTTTCCCCTTGTCTCTGGAACACAGTGTTCTTCACACAGTCTGTCTTCTGAGGGGGGCGGGGGCATTTCTTGTTTACTCCGGTGGCTCCAAGGCTTGTGGCGAAAGACAAAATAAATGCATACAAAATACCAAGGGATGGAATGAACATAATATTGGAAATATTCCTGGATAAACAAGAGCACCGTTACGTGCCTTAATGTTACGCTACTGTAGTTTATGCTACGGTTTATATGCCTGCTGAAATGAGAAGAGATGCAGGCGTTGATTAGATACATACATACAAAAATACATACATACATACAGACATATAGACAGACAGAGAGAAAGACAGACAGACAGAAACAGTACTGCATGTAACTACCACCTTAGATTCCAATGCAAATTCAATAATGTTGTTGGCAGAGCAAAACGAGTGTGTTCTACTACTGTAAACACATTCATATTTCTATGGTAAATCAACTCCATGGGGTAGATTTAAATTAGTTTCATGTAGGACCTATCTCACTTGTGGTTGCACCGCAAATCAGTTTCACACACACTCATCATTATCAGCGTGTACAATTATTTGCAATTGGTATTCCATTCCTCTTTGATGTCTTCATTATATTTGCATTTGGAAGACAATGGTTCATGTATTGTCGTGGATTATAATGAGCTGGTGAAGCAGAAGTAATTGTAATGAATGGCTAGATCCTCACACTATCATTAGTCTGAATAACACTCAACGATATGCGTTCCCGTACCCCCAAAGTCGCCGGTCAGCTGTTCAGCATCACTTGGCCACCGAGGTCCTCGTTTGATTTATGTTGTTATATTTGAATGAGCCCATGTCATCATTTGCCAATTGCAGGGAATAAGTAAACACTTTGACATTGTGGTTTGCATCGTACACACAGAATGTAAATGCTTTGGGACAGGAGATGACAGGAAGGGTTGGGGGGAGGGGGGACATCCAGCCAGCCAGCCACTGCCAGAGAAGAAGAACACTTCTCCAGCCCAGCATCGCCACCAGATAGATCATCATGGCCATGCATTGAGGAGATCTTTAGGACCAAATGTGTGAATAAGGCTCCATCTCCATCACAAAGGACTGCAACCACCCTGGGCACCATCTCTTCTCCCCCCTATGGTCCGGTCGCCGGTTCTGCAGCATCCGTACAAGGACTACCAGGTTCAAGGACAGTTTTTATCATCAGGCAGTGCACCTACTGAACTGCTAGGAGTGCTGCCACTATCATTACATTGTCATCCATATTACACTATCATACTTTCGCAGTTACTTACTGCTCTGCACTGTACTGCACTGTATCCATGATGCTGCTGCACTAGTGGCACTTTTGAATGTTTTTTAAATTTTTTGTGCACAATTCAACACATGTACATATCATCCATAAAAAATGTACAAGAGCAGAGAAGGCATTGGCACAAAATGAATACAACAGTTGCCATAAAGAAGTACAAAAGAGCATAAGGAAGGACAAGAACAACAGGTAGAGAGGCTAGCCCTGGAGGCAGAAAAGGCAGCTGCACAGAGGAACATGAAGGAGTTGTATGCCATCACAAAGAAACTGACGGGAAAATACACACAAAAACAACAAACCATTTCAAGACAAGAATGTGCCAACTGCTCCCAACTGTGGAAGAGCAGCTAGAATGAACACTTTCAATATGTTCTAAATAGGCTACCACCAGCAGAACCACCAAATCTGGGTTTCCACTAAATATCAGGTGTGAGAGACCAACAAAAGTTTAAATAAAGACTGCAATCAATCAACAGAAGAGTGGCAAGGCTGCTGGCCCTGATTATATTCCATCAGAAGCCCTTAAAGCAGATGCAAATACATCAACAGATATGCTTTACGACTTGTTTGCCAGGATTTGGGAAGAGACACCTAGAGAATGGGCACAGGGACACATTGTAAAACTCCCATAGAAAGGTGACTTACGACAGTGTAAGAACTACAGAGTGATCACCCTACTTTCCATACCCGGAAAAGTTCTCAACCGGATCATCCTCAACCGCCTCCAGGAATCTGTAGACAAGAGGCTCAGGGACCAGCAGGCCGGGTTCAGGAGAGACCGCTCGTGTACGGATCACATAGCAACACTTTGCATCATAATTGAACAGTCAATAGAATGGAACACATCCCTCTCTATCAACTTTATTGACTTTGAAAAAGCATTTGACAGCTTAGACAGAACAACCCTATGGAGCCTAATGGAACACTACCATCAAACTAATAAACATCATCAAAAACTCATATGACGGAGTTACATGCAAGATCATGCATGCAGGCCAGTTATCAAAGAGCTTTGATGTCAATACGGGGGTCAAGCAGGGTTACTTTCACCATTCCAAACAACCAAAGGGGAGATAAATAGGATCCAGTGGACAATGTGGGAGCATTAGACAACCTCATCTTTGCGGATGGCAGCAAAAATTGGGACTTACACCAAACACAACAAAGACACAGGCGATGACAATGATGAAGGAGCAGCAAGCCCATCCTCATAGACGGCGCCCCCCCTAGAGGAATTGGAGGTATTCACATACCTAGGATGTGTGATGGACACCACAGGATGGACAGACGCGGACATTAAGAGCAGGATCAACAAATCCAGGGTTATGTTTAACATCCTCAGGAAGATCTGGAGCTCCAAAACGATCTCAATGAACACCAAATGATGCATCTTCAACTCCAATGTGAAACAGGTGATGCTGTATGGATCAGAAACATGGTGAACAACAAAACAAACAACCAGACTGCAAACATTCATCAACAACTTCCTCAGGAGGATCCTGAACATCTGTTGAAGGGACAAAGTCAGGAATGTGGACCTTTGGGAGAGAACTGGACAGTATCCCATTGACCTACAGATCCTAAAAAGAGCTAGATAGGACACACTCTCAGGAAATCAGCCAACAACAGCACCCAAGCCCTACAGTGGAACCAACAAGGGAAGAGAAAAAGAGGTTGCCCAAGAACAGTTGGAGGAGGGATGTCCAGGCAGAGATGTCTTCGAGCGGGAAGAACTGGGGAGACCTTAACTAACTAACATAATCCATCAGTCATTTAATTGTTATTTTTATTGTAATTTTTATTGTTTACAGTATTTTAATAATTAAGTGTTTATGAAAATGCATACCGTGGGAGGGAATAGGGAGAATGTTTCTTTCCATTGTACTTGTTGCATATGGATAGTAAAAATGTTGAATCTTAAATCTTGGATCATCTTGCCCCTTCAGCCGCACAACATCGTGAACTTTAAATCATCTTTGACTTTGAGATGTGAAGATGTGAACTCATTACCCATGAGCAAACCGCAAAAAGATATTTGGAGGAAATTGGATATATCCGAGTCCATTCCGACACAGCACGCCTTGAAAATGCACTCGCCGTTTTTCTGAGCCTAAGTGCTCTTCTTATTCAAGCCTTCATTGTATCCACCGCCGCCGCCACTAAGCCTGCCATGTGACATTGACGCCGTATCTACATACCCTCAAGTGAATTGGCAGGCAGATGCCTTGGCAGCCAGCACTAGGCCAGAGTACTTCTAACTGCCCCTGTGATTGAGATGAGCTGCGCAATTGTTTACGAGGCTGTTTAAGGTGACGGATGTAAAATATTCACAGTGTCAGCAGGCTCTTATTCAGAACATGGATGCGTAAGAGGGGCTGAGGGAGCGTATTTTTGACTTCAGCGTGATGAAGATGGATGGCAGAATCAAAGCTGACTTCAAAAGGCTGCTGTTGCTTAGGCGTTTCTTTCCGTGGAGAAAACATCTTAAATGGCAGTAATGCTTGCCCTGAAGGTGTGAAAGGGATAAAGCACAAAACGCCCCAGATCGAAAGAAAGAGCATCTTAGAGATGAGAAGTGAGGACAAAAAAATAAAATTAGTTGGAAAAATCAGAGTTGCACCTCCTTCGTGCGATGAATCATCCACTCCGTTACAATCTTTTCCATTCCGGGAGCTTGATTCGCTGATCATTCGCCATTAGGGGAAGGGGAGGGGGGGGGGGGGGGGTGCTTTATGACTAAAAAGCTGCATGTGCGCTAATGCGAGACACCCGCCACCCGGAGGACAGACCAGGTCGCAACCATTCGGCAGCCCTTTAGCCCTGGAGTTAGAGAAAGGCCAGGGCCGGATTCTACAAGCACTGCATCAATCACCTTGTCTAGGGCTGATTAACAGGCCCGGCTCCTGGCCCCTGTTGAGGATTCATTAAAACGCCCTGAGTCCTGTGGATAGGAAAAAAGCAAGAAGCTTTTTTTCTTTGGGCTGGTTCTGTGCGGTCATGCAGCATTCAGATTAATTCTGCCCCCTCCAACCCCACTCCTCAAACTCCACCCAACCCCCTCCCATCCACCCACCACCCTCCACCTAACTCCACCCATCCCACTATAAAGAGAAAATGTGACACGCAGGACTTTGCTTTGCAATCAGATAACGGCCGGTGAAGTATAGCAGAGGAGGGGTGCAGCGGGAGCAGCCATTTGCGATGGCGAGAGGATAAAATCAATAAATAAACATATCACGACAACAAAGCACCCTGTCCTCCTTTATTGCTCGTGTCGGGATGAATAATTCATCCTCCGGCCGATTCTTTAACGTCTTCATTATTCTGCTCGGAAAGGAAAGCTTAAAATCTCTTTTTTTTTTTTGACTTTTCTGCTTGTCTTTGACTTTCACCCCGTCCATTGTATTCCTTACTTTTACCCATGAAAATAGTGTGCACTAAATGCAAAGTCAACATCCTCGGACATTGTTTGAATGTGTGTCGACCACAGTGCCGTGTATATAACAGACAGCTCTGACGACCCCCTTTCCCCTTTAAAGCCTCCTACATTAAGAATTACACCTTTGGATATACCACTGAAACCCAAACCCTGTGCAAATAAAACAGCTAGCATCAGGGGGAAACGCAACTTTGGTCCAAAGCACTAAATTGTATTCGGAGTCGGAGCTCCTCTCCTTCGGGCGCGGCACTGGAGGAGAGCAGACGCGTCTCTATGAGCTACTGCACTTTTGTTGTATATATAAGATACTTTATAGGATTTTAGCAAGCCGCCATGTGTGTTATGACATATGATCGCCAAACACTGTGTGGCCAATAAAACAACAGACAACGCAACAAAGAACTGGGACTTACCTGCGGAGATCCGGAAGGACAACGGAGAGCAGGGGGAGCCACCAAGCCCAGGGGGGCAACATAAAATGCGCCCGTAGGAGAGAGTCCCGTGGTGGCCTACCCTGATAGGCCGCCACGGAAACCAGCCCTACCAAGTATTCTCCTCGCCAACGTCCAGTCTCTCACAAATAAGTCAGACGAACTGAACTGCTGTATCGCCTCGCAGCGAGACATCAGGGAGTGTTGCTGAACAACAGCTGGTGTATGGACATTCAGGTGCTTTCTCAACACTGCTAATCTAATCTGGAATTACTGGCAATCAAGTGTCCAGTGGCTTTAACACCCATAACCATGAAGTGCCTGGAGAAACTTGTAATGTCGCATATTAACCTTTCCATCCCTGAGTCCCTAGACCCACTCCAGTGTGCATACAGGTCTGTAGACAATGCCATTTCCCTGGCAATACACACGGCCCTGGAGCACCTAGACAGGAGGGACAGCTATGTCAGACTGCTGTTCATTGACTGTTCAACACCATCGTTCCCTCCAAACTGGTCCTGAAACTGAGGGACCTAGGTCTGGGCGCCCCCATCTCTAACTGGATTATGGACTTCCTGACAGGCAGGCCTCAAGTGGTGATTGGGAACAACATCTCATCCACTCTGGTCCTCAACACCGGAGTACCCCAAGGCTGCTGCCTCAGTCCCCGGCTGTACTCGCTGTACACACATGACTGTACTGCCACGCACACGTCATCGGCCTGATAAGTGAGGGCGACGAGACGGAGTACAGAGACGAGATAGTCCGGCTGATGGCGATGGTGCAAGGACAACAGCCTCGCACTGAATGTCAGCAAGACTAAGGAGCTCATCGTGGTCTTCAGGAGCCACCGGGGCACCCACTCCACCATCAGCCTGGACGGGACACCGGTGGAAGTCGTCAGCTGCTTCCGTTTCCTTAGGCTACAGATTTCCAAAGACCTGGCCTGGACCCACAACACGGATGTCACGCTGAAGAAGGCACACCAGTGCCTCTGTGCCCTGCGGGTTCTCAGGAAAAACAGATTAGGCCAGAGGTGGCTAGTGAACTTCTACCATGGCACTGTAGAGAGCTCCCAGATGAGTGGGGTCAATGTGTGACCACTGCACAGGACAAGAAAACCATCTAGAGGGTCATGAGGATGACAGAGAAGATCATCGGGTGTGCACTTCCATGCATTGAGGAGATCATTAGGACAAGATGTCGAAAGAAGGCCATGTCCATCATAATGGACTGCAATCACCCTGGGCACCATCTCTTCTCCCCCCTACCTAGACTACTAGGTACGAGCATAGTTTTTATCTACAGGCAGTGCGCCTACTGAACTGCTAGGTGTGCTGCCACTATCATTAGATTAGATTAGATTCGATTAAAATGTATTGTCAGAAAAACTGGTCAGATGCTACTGGTAACATTGTCATTACCATTACACTTTTATACTTTGCTGGACTTTCTGGACTCATTACAGCTACTGCACTGTACTGCATTGTACTGCACTGTTTTCATGATGCTGCTGCACTACTGGCACTTTTTGCACAATTTAACACATGTTCAACGTGTGAAGCTGCTACCTCCGCGACCCGACCACGGATAAGCGGGAGACGATGGATGGATGGATGGATGGAACACATGTTCATACCATCTGTCCTTTTTTTGTTCATTTTAATTGTATATATTATATTTATTTTATGGTATTGTTTTTATACTGCGGGAGGGAATGGGGAGCAAGCATTCCTATGTACTTACAAATGGCAAATAAAAATATCTTGTATCTTGTATCTCTTTTTTCTCCCAATAGCACATGGCTTATTATTTTTTTTCCCGAGCCACTCGGTAAAGTTATATCTCATCTTTGATAGTATTTTTTTGTTAGTTAGTTGTTTTTTTTCTTCTGCATGTTTATTTGTTGCTTGGCGTGGCTTATCTCTCTCTGTTTTCCATCAGGGTATAACCTGGTGCAGCAAAGTGGTTTTAAAACACCCCAGCTCAAAATCGAGCCTATAGACAAGGGGGGAATATATCTTGGATGCAAATGTGGATGTGAGCATCCCACCGTGCGTTGGTGGAGAAGAGAAATGGGCCTGTTGGTGAAGGTGTACATTTTAAAAGAGCCGACACGTAAACCACATGAAAATACATTTATAAACGTTTTCTCCTACACCCTGTTATCGTCTCCCTTCATCAGGCCCGAATCTCGACACACTTTTGAAGCCCTTTATTGCTATGACAGATGTACGCTAAGGCTCATTCAATTCACTTTGTGTCGCTTGTGTGCAATTATTCGTAAGTGAAATCTCCAAAGGTGATTAATTTTCTCCTGCCTTGCTGATGGTAAATATCATCGCTCCGTGAATTTGTCCGTAATAATAAGTAATAACGTTTTTAACATCAAATCACAGCAGTACGGGCACTGTTAGAAGGTTGTTATATTCGAAGAGTGACTGGTGTTTTGCTTTTCTATATTTCAGAACATCAGCTCAGGAAATATAGCGTACGTTACAAATCGGAAAGAACAAAAGAAGAATGAGAATTCTGTTGAAATGGACATGGCGTGAAGGTTCACACAACATCCAAAACACTCGGAGCTTCAGGAGCACACACACTGCTAATTCTTGGCAA
This sequence comes from Muraenolepis orangiensis, assembly GCA_027704905.1. Lineage (NCBI taxonomy): Eukaryota > Metazoa > Chordata > Actinopteri > Gadiformes > Muraenolepididae > Muraenolepis > Muraenolepis orangiensis. The sequence continues at coordinate 20,978,918 of CM051004.1, forward strand.
GTCTTTAAGTGTAATTAGTGGTCCTATTAAATGCAGCTGTTGTACATTTCCGTGCACCGTCAGCACAAAACACCTCCCGGATAACGGTGTATTATTATTACCAAAGCACTAAACACATCCTAACACGCGATCCTTAACATTTAACACGTCCTATTTTACAATTCTCTCTTCCGGTCTGTTCTTCAACATAATACCGGCGGACAGTTTGGAAATACTTAAAAATATAAAAAGCAAAACAAGGAAATTATGTTGTTGAATAGGTTGAGTAGAGGAGGCAAAGTGTGTGGGCCCGGCTCTGCTCCACTGGCTTGTTTTGCAGATGGTCTCATTGCTATGTATAGAAAAGCCATCTTTGCCGGAGGCCCCCGAGTCACCCTGATGCCGCCCCGGCTCGGGCCCCGAGCCACCTTTCGCCGATGCGGCATCTGTTGCCGACACGGCGGGCGGCTCTGATAGTGCCGATAGTGCCGATAGTACCGAGCCCGTTACCGGGTCCTGTGAGGACAGACCCGCGGGTGGGGAGGGGCATTGGCTGATCTCGTCGTAAAAGGCGCGGCAGCTGAAGCAGTTTTGTGCTCGGAAGCGCAGCTAGACAGGGAGGGAAAGAGAGAAGTTAGAGCAGCTCAGAGTGTGTCAGACGCTGGGGAGGGACATGACCTGCTCAGCAGCCAGGGGTCTGCTGAGGGAGAGGACATGGATTACGAATCAGAGTCAGACACCGCTTCAATGGCTGAAAACTCTCAGAAAAGGAATACAGATATATTCACCCTAGAGGAAATAAAAACATTCCTGGACGAAACTTTCAACAGATTGATATCGGTAAAGGATCATTTGAGTGACGCAGAGAAGTTCATACGCTCTGTCAAAACATTGAAAAATACAGTCAGTTTTGATGTGTTGGATGAGCGAAGACGTTTCTGGCTTAAAAAACACATTACAGCTTTAAGAAAAGCAATAATAGGCTAAATTAGTAAAAAAAAAATAAGAAGTAGTCATGGAACACAGGGTGTCTTTGTATCTGTCTGCAATAACTGTCCTTTCTCTACTCTCTCTCTCAATGAATACTATTAACGTTGGAACTTTAAATATAATTAACATTGGAAAGCGGCTGCTCAGGAGTGTCGTGAGGTTTGGTTACCACAAACAGCTTACTGCTTACACCAGAGGAGCTGGACCTGTCTGGCCTGACCCCATTGTACACCTCGGTGCTGCAGGCATGGAACATCTTAAAGTTCTCCCGTGCCACCAGCGAGATGATGAATGGCCTTCTGAGGACAAGGACATTACAGCCTGCCAGCCTGCGAACCGGTCTTCAAGAGGCCCGGCTGTACGACAGTCACACCGGCGGTAGGGGACAGGTCAGCTACTCACCTTGAGGCCCCCCCCACCAGGACATGTTTCAGACTTGTGGAAAAGGAATATACAATCTGTGTGTAAGGTTCTGAACCTCAGGGGGTTAAAGAGTCGAGGTATATAAAAATATACAACAAAAAGAGTAGCAAAGTTACTGTTAAATGATATTTACATGTGTTGAATGTACATGTTTTTTATTTTTTTTTACAAAATTTCAAAGCATTTTAAAGTGCCAGGAGTGCAGCAGCATCATGAATACAGTGCAGTACAGTGCAGTAACTGTGATGACTCCAGAAAGTCCAGTGAAAGTGGCAGCACTCCTAGCAGTTCGGTAGGCACACTGCCTGTGGATAAAAACTATCCTTAAACCTGGTAGTCCTTGTGCTGATGCTGCGCAACCGGCGACCAGATGGTAGGGGAGAGAAGAGATGGTGCCCAGGGTGGTTGCGGTCCTTTATGATGGACATGGCCTTCCGACATCTGGTCCTACAGATCTCCTCAATGCATGGAAGTGCACACCCGATGATCTTCTCTGCCATCCTCACGACCCTCTGGGTGGCTTTCTTGCCACTTTCTTGTGCAGTGGTGTTGCCGTACCACACAGTGACGCCACTCGTCAGGATACTCTCTACGGTGCCACGGTAGAAGTTAACAAGCCACCTCTGGCCTATTCCACTTTTTCTGAGGCACCGCAGAGCATAGAGGCGCTGGTGTGCCTTCTTCAGCATGACCTCTACGCCAGGTCATCGGAAATCTGTAGCCCAAGGAACCGAAAGCAGCTGACGACTTCCACCGGTGTTCCATCCAGGCTGATGATGGAGTGGGTGCCCCGGTGGCTCCTGATGTCCACAATGAGCTCCTTAGTCTTGCTGACATTCAGTGCGAGGCTGTTGTCCTCACACTGTACTCTGTTTCGTCGCCCTCGCTTATCAGGCCGATGACTGTTGTGTTGTCTGCTAACTTGATAATCCGATTGTTGCTGTGCATGGCAGTACAGTTATGTGTGTACAGCGAGTACAGCCGGGGACTGAGGCAGCAGCCTTGGGGCGCTCCGTTGTTGAGGACCAGAGTGGATCAAATGTTGTTCCCAATCTTCACCACTTGAGGCCTGCCCGTCAGGAACTGAGGTCCCTCAGTTTCAGGACCAGCTTGGAGGAAACAATGGTGTTGAACGCCAAGCTGTAGTCAATGAATAGCAGTCTGACGTAAGTGTTTCTCCTGTCTAGGTGCTGCAGGGCCATGTGTAGTGCCAGGGAAATGGCGTTGTCTACAGACCTGTTTGGTCTGTATGCAAACTGGAGTGGGTCTAGGGACTATGGGATGGAAAAGTTGTGACATAAGTTTCTCAAGGCACTTCATGGCTATGGGTGTTAAAGCCACTGGACGATAATCATTGAGGCATGTTACGGACAGTTGTAGAACGTAGTCCTCTGGATGAATGTTCAAGTTGTTGGTCGGCTCATGGTCAAAGCGAGCAAAAAACTTTGCTCAAACCTTGTCACATACGTCTGGTGTCAGAGCCCCCAAACTGTAATTCCAATTACTTTTTGTAATCCAATTTAGCCTTCTTGATGGCTTTTCTGAGTTCATACTTGGCCTTCTTGTTGTGATCGAAGTCGCCTGATGTGAAAGTGGTACTCCGTTCTTTAAGTTTGTTCCATATGTCATGTTGATAGTATTTTGGTAATACCTTTTTTAAATTGCAGTGTTTTATTTCCCCCGCTACAATGGGGACTGCCTCGGGGTAGCGATTGGGAAGTTTGCTCACTTCAATTTAAAGTTTGTCCAATGCGATGTTCACATCAGCCTGTGGTTGGATGTAAATCGCCGCCATGAGAATAGCGGAGATTTCCCTCGGCAACACTTGATTTTCAGTAATTCCAGATTAGATGAGCAATGTTGAGGAAGCTCCTGAACGTCCGTACACCAGCTGTTGTTCACCAAGCAGCATACTCCCCCACCTTTGTTCTTCCCCGTGGACTCAGCTGTTCTGTCGGTCCGAAACAAGGAGAATCCCGGTGGTTGCACTGCTTCGTCAGGAATCATGGAGGACAGCCACGTTTCTGTAAAAATCATGGCGCAAAAATGATGTCCCGCTGCTAGGCGATACGACAGTTCAGTTTGTCGGACTTGTTTGCGAGAGACTGGCGAGGATAATGCTCTGTAGGGCTGGTTTCCATCACCTCCGGCTTGTCCAAACCAGTAGGCCGCCACGGGACCCTCTCCTGCGGGCACGTTTGTTGTTGCACCCCGGGGCTTGGTGACTCCCGTTGGGGAGGCTCCTCTCCCCCCACTCCCCCCACTCTTCTTTGTCCCTTCTTCGCATGTAAGTCCCAGTGCTTTGTTGTGTTGTCTGTAGTTGTATTGTTCCATAATTCCAAGAGTGTTTGGCGATCATATGTGATAACACACATGGTGACTTGCTATAGTCCTATAAGTTACTTAAATATACAGAAAAGTACGAAAACAAGTAAACTCAGTAAACTAAATAAACTGCGGGAGCTCCTAGAGACGCGTCTGCTGTCCTCCAGCGCCGTGCTCCGATCTCTAGCTCTTCTAAACTCTGTCTCTAGCTCCTCCCTTTGTATCTTGCTCCTCTCTCCCTGTCTCTAATTTCACTTTGCCTACCTCTCTAGCTCCTCTCTCCCTCTGTCTCTAGCTCCCCTCTCCCTCTTTCTCAAGCTCATCTCTCCCTCTGTCTCTAGCTCCTCTCTCCCTCTGTCTCTAGCTCCTTTCTCCCTCTGTCTCTAGCTCCTCTCTCCCTCTGTCTCTAACTCCACTCTGCCTCTGTCTCTAGCTCCCCTCTCCCTCTGTCTCTAGCTCCTCTCTCCCTCTGTCTCTAGCTCCTTTCTCCCTCTGTCTTTAGCTCCTCTCTCCCTCTGTCTCTTGCTCCTCTTTCCCTCTGTCTCTAGCTCCTCTCTCCCTCTGTCTCTTGCTCCTCTTTCCCTCTGTCTCTAGCTCCTCTCTCCCTCTGTCTCTAGCTCCTCTCTCCCTCTGTCTCTTGCTCCTCTCTCACTTTGTATCTTGCTCCTCTCTCCCTGTCTCTAGCTTCCCTTTCCCTATCTCTCTACCTCCACTCTCCATCTAGCTCCTCTCTCCCTCTGTCTCTAGCTCCTCTCTCCCTCTGTCTCTAGCTCCCCTCTCCCTCTGTCTCTAGCTCATCTCTCCCTCTTGCTCTATCTCCTCTCTGCTTCTGTCTCTAGCTCCTCTCTCCCTCTGTCTCTATCTCCCCTCTCCCTCTGTCTCTAGCTCATCTCTCCATCTAGCTCCTCTCTCCCTCTGTCTCTAGCTCCTCTCTCCCTCTGTCTCTAGCTCCCCTCTCCCTCTGTCTCTAGCTCATCTCTCCCTCTTGCTCCTCTCTCCCTCTGTCTCTAGCTCATCTCTCCATCTGTCTCTTGCTCCCCTCTCCATCTGTCTCTATCTCCTCTCTCCCTCGTTGGGTTTCCTGCATGTCCCTGTGTCATCTTGTTTCACCCTGTATTGTGGAATTACTTTTATTGGACCTCGTCGCTGCATTGTTTTTCCAATCAAACAGCAGAAGGCGGGATTTTCCACTGTGGCCTGCTATGGGCACCACTCAAGTGTGATCTGTCCTGTGCCTTGTTTCCTCGAAAAAGTAAAAGGCACACCCATTGTTTCTGATTTCTTTCCAGAGGTACATGGTTTGAATTTCAGTTAAACTTAGATTTTCTGCCTATTCTTCTTGGTCTCCTCTTTGCCTGCAGCGTCTCACAGTGGAATCGACCCCCCGCCCAAGCTCTGTTTGACATATTAATCAATTGCACAATGTCATCTTGTGTCAGGCTTTATTTGTGAGAATTCTTGTCACTTTTGGCAAAGAGCTCTATTGTTTCCTTGCCATTGCTGTTGGAGGTGAATCTTGAACCTGATACAATCTACACTGAACCATTACCGGGCCAAGTGTGTCTATAATTACATTGTTACAGTAAAATAACAATGTATGTCTAGCATTTAGTGGGTTATTCATAAATCAGGGGCTGATGGTAAGTGCATGGCACAGCAAACAGATTCTGGAAGGTCTGGAAGACCTTGATTGTGTTCCGAGTTTTGATTGGTTCTCATATTTGAATTGGAATATACGCAAATATACAAAGCCTTGTTGTCTGCTCATCAACATATATGGACACTACATTATAGTTGTGATTAGATGATTGAAGAACAAGGATGAAAGCAAAATACTAAAAAAATACAATATTAAGTGTTTTTTTTTCGAATGAGCTCTTAGTAGAGAAGGATCTTCACTTTCGCTCAACAAAACGTACTGTAGACACTGTGTTTTGCTCCGCCATGGTCAGACCTCAGCATCGGATCTTGTGTGTGCTACCGGTTTCTCTAACACCGTTTTATCAGAGGCGGCATTGTCCGAGTCTGAAGACATTTTTTATGATACATGATGATGGAGTATTGTTCGACAACGGAGACTGGAAATACTTTTCCACAAGCGACCTGAAGCCGGTGAAAAATTAAATATAGCTTATGCTGAGGTACACTGTATCTGTATCCACATCAGTGGATTTTCATTCACAGTATGGATTATTGTCATTGCCGCTTCTTGTTCTTGTTTTTTAGGTGACTGAAACCAGGACTGGCCCCCTCGGATGCAGTAACTATGACAACCTCGACTCTGTCAGTTCCGTTCTGGTTCAGAGCCCCGAAAACAAGATTAATTTCCAAGGTTGGCTATACATAATTTAACCCACACAATTTCTGATAGAATTGTCACTTTGCGTGTTGGCCTATAAAGTCCACAATGGCTCCATTAGAGTGTCACAATGAATCTAGCTTCAATCTGTAAGTGTCAATTCTAGCGTCTTTCTGGCTCTGCGTGCTGCATGAGTGTTGATGTAAATCCCAGGCCATTACGACTTGGAGCAAAAATGTTGAGATACCCCAAAATAGAAATCAAACACATCTCAATAGATCGGAGCATATTAAATCTGAAGTCAAGCATATGATACGAACAGAAGGGAAATCAGCGGCCTCCATCAATTATTGACAACGGCAGTGTACAACACTCTCTCAAAAGAAAAGGAAGCTAAAACATCCTACCACTATGTCCACCACCGCAAGAGTAACTTCTGGCGTATGTCGATTCACCCCCACTCTCCTCCCCTGGTCCTCTCCCCTGTGTCTCCTCCCCTGGTCCTCTCCCCCACTCTCCTCCCCTTGTCCTCCCCCCTGTGTCTCCTCCCCTGGTCCTCTCCCCCACTCTCCTCCCCCTGTGTCTCCTCCCCTGGTCCTCTCCCCTGTGTCTCCTCCCCTGGTCCTCTCCCCCACTCTCCTCCCCTGGTCCTCCCCCTGTGTCTCCTCCCCTGGTCCTCTCCCCTGTGTCTCCTCCCCTGGTCCTCTCCCCTGTGTCTCCTCCCTTGGTCCTCTCCCCTGTGTCTCCTCCCCTGGTCCTCTCCCCTGTGTCTCCTCCTCTGGTCCTCTCCCCTGTGTTTCCTCCCCTGGTCCTCTCCCCTGCGCCTCCTCCCCTGCCCTTGCCCCAGGCCTGCAGGCCATACTGCCAGAGCACCTCCGGGCTCGTTTCGTGGAGGCTGCTCTCAGCTACATTGGCTGCAGCGAGGAGGGACAGCTGGTGTGTCGGGAGGGCGACTGCTGGTGCGAGTGCAGTGCTGAGTACCCCCGGTGCAACTGCCCCGAGTCGGACCTCAGGGCCATGGAGGCCGGCCTGGTGCACCTCAGAGACTCCTGGACCGCCGCCAACCTGGACTTTGAGGAGTCCGGTCAGTACAATAACTATTCACACACACACACACACACCACACACACACACACACACACACACACACACACACACACACACACACACACACACACACACACACACACACACACACACACACACACACACACACACACACACACAAACAAAAATGCCACATAGAGTGAGTGACTAAGTGCACATCTCTTCTTAAATGTTTTTTCTCAGAAAAGCATACCCAGGTGATTTATTTAGTATGTCTTATTCCATCACATATGGTCTCACACTTGGTCTCATATGTAATTACGATGCCATATTTAGGTTTTGAATATTTGTGCTCTTATGATTTATTGCTGTTTTATAAATTTCTTCATTGTTGTAGTTAGATAGCATCTTAACACCTGGAAATGCATGCATACTCACCTACTTGTCTCTATCTACTTAAATGACTACTGCAACACAGCAGGCTGCCAAACTAAGGGATGAATTGAGGTGTCAATGTTTATCTAAGTAATGTATTCATTTTGACTGACTGCTGTGGGGTTAACCATCTTAAAATCCCCCTATCCATGGTCAAACTACTTTCACATACACATCAGGCAAATGTTCCATCTAAAATGCCACTGCTGGCTTATTTACCAGTACAGAGTGATGATCAATTTGTATTGTATATCACACACACACATACATACACACACACACACACACACATGCACAGTCTTGCATGCACAGCAGAGATACTCAAGCATGAAACATTAACAGATTGTTGGTGCTGACCTGAGGCCATCCAGACATTGAGAGTGATGACATCCAGCTGCATGAACATCAACGTGTGTGTGTGTGTGTGTGTGTGTGTGTGTGTGTGTGTGTGTGTGTGTGTGTGTGTGTGTGTGTGTGTGTGTGTGTGTGTGTGTTATTAAGTGCTGGGTGCAGTACGTTTTATGATAGATAAATGATACTTCACTACACACCATTTCCCATGCCCACATGATTATTGCACACATCTTTTACATTTCAAAATGACATTCGGAGACTGTTTTGTTCAGTAATGTGATGAATCTGCATATAAGTATAAACAGGTTGTGAGGGCAGGACAGAATGCGGAAATGATGTGATTTGAGAACTCTAGGATTTGATGAGTACAAGTTGGGGCACCCACAGTCTCCAACCGGTTATTGAATTTGAGCCGGTCCCGCCGGTTCTCGTCTCATTTGGCTGGAATGTGATGTCCACCGCGCTCTAACGGTCGATAACGCACCAGATTAAGGTGTTCGATTACCGCTAAACACGTTTTTTAGGGGAGGGGAGGGGGAGGAAATAAAAGATTCGGAATAGTACGACGACTGTTTTTTTTTGTTGCTGTTTAATAGATGCATATTATGTATGCCTCGCTGATGTCAGGACAGCAGAGTCGCTGCCCATCTTCCGCCGCTGGCTGAAAACCCATCTCTTCAGGAAGCACTACCCTGATCTTTCCTCTTATCACTACTACTGCTTACTAGCTCTTGTGGTTGCTTGAGTGTTCACTTTATTCTTAGTATTCGATTGTTCTCCTGTTAGCCAACACATTATTTTTGCTTATTTTTGCTCATGGAGGCCTGTTGTTAGGAGGAAAATGCACTTCTGACTTATGGTGACGAGTTGTTCTCTTGCCTACATTCAGTTCTTCCTCTCGGAAGAGGTCATTGATCTCAATGGGACTAAATGGGATACCACAAACAATGTATAACTCTGTTGGCCTGATATACGTAATACATAGTCAGTAACAAAGGTTGTGTAGCTGTGAGTTATACAGTATTTTAATATGCTTTTGAATTGCATTACGCTTTGTGTATTTTTTGTGAATGCTGCAGCACACGCACACATCAGCTTGGATCGTGAAACGATATTTGCTTCTGGGTTTATATATATGATGTGTCTTTATGGTCAATATAAACTCTTTGTACTCTTGGCGAACCCTTCAATCTTCCTAAAATGCTGTTCTGACAGAGCCTGACCGGCCAGCCTTTATAAACAGCCTTTCATTGTGCTGAGTAAACTGGGCCTTAAAGTGCAGGTGAGCGCTACCACTCCGCCGGAGGTGTAAATGTGCTACACTCTCTCACATTTCGCAAACCTATTATGAGTTCTCAGATCAATTAAAATTCTCAGAATTAAAGCACATAAGACCTTCAAAGGAGCAGCTAGGAATAGGTGTCGTGTGTCATTGGATTACTGTATGATTGGTTTGCGCTAATCAGGCAAACAGCTGGTTGCTCCAATCGACCACATCATAATTCATCAGCTCGTGATATTGTTATTGAATACCCCTGGAAGTGCAATATCTCCTATATTGCATGCGGCGCAGCAGACTCTGAATGCCCCTTTCTCTGCACTCTTGCCATATGGCCAGTCATCCTTTCCCCTCTCTCTCTCTCTCTCTCTCTCTCTCTCTCTCTCTCTCTCTCTCTCTCTCTCTCTCTCTCTCTCTCTCTCTCTCTCTCTCTCTCTCTCTCTCTCTCTCTCTCTCTCTCTCTCTCTCTCTCTCTTCTGTGCACAGAAATCTTCACACTGTGTTTTGGCAGATCTGTTGGCTGTTAATAAAATAAAATAAATAAGGAAAGACTCCTCTTAACCCAAAGTAAGTGCTGCACTTTCTGTCCACCCCCAATTAGCATATGTCTCAATTAATAGCACTTTAGCCCACTTTAGCCCTTTGTCTTGTTGCCTCCTGGACTAATGTGGTCATCCTGCAAAAGCCAAGTGTCGTAGTTAACTTGAGCCAGCATTAACCTTCAAGAAATAAATGACCTCAAGGAAAAACTCAATTAGTCATCTGGCTTTGACCTTTTACCTTCCACATCAGAGGATGTTCACCCATCTAACAGCTCTTGCTTTTGTCCTCAGACGAGTTCCAGAACTTTGTCCGAAAGCTGCCCACCTTCTACGCCTTGAACACGTCCGCCATCCAGTACATGTGGCGGACGGAGCCGGCAATACACCAGCGCTACAAGCAGCTGGAGCTCAACACCCAGCAGTTCCTGGGCAAAGCCCGGCGCATCATCAAGAAACTTTTCGTGCTCAGCAAGAGGTGTCGAACGCAGCCGAGAATTATTATGCTGAGGGAGAGGTGAGATGCTCACATCCCCGTCTCCATCACTGCTCCACTTCTCATTTTGGGTGTGTGTGCGTACTGCTCTGTGGCACTGTGCAGCGTGTGTGTGTGTGTGTGTGTGTGTGTGTGTGTGTGTGTGTGTGTGTGTGTGTGTGTGTGTGTGTGTGTGTGTGTGTGTGCGTGTGTGAGACGGTTTGAAAATGTATGTGTGGTTGCAATTTAATGTGGTGTAAACCATAGTGCAAAATATGCTCCATCTGCACCCTCTTAGAAATATTTTCCATCATCTGGATCTTTTCACCTGATGCTGATGAAAGAGACAAGCAACTACTTGTTCTTGAGTGGTGGTTTGGCAAAGTCAAGAACATGTGAACAGAACAATGTTTTTTTGTTGTTCTTATGAACATATGAGCTGATGACTTTTATGAGCTTAAACAAACAGATGCCATTCTTCCTTCCTCCTTGACAAATAACAACTGGGGCGATGTCATTACTAGAACATTGCATTAATGACGTTGGGAGCTTGAGAATGTTCCCTGCTGTCAACTCTGTAAGGCAGTCTGGAGCTGGGTACAGAGGGGCCTGTGGGCATGTGGGCATGTCAAATAGTAGAAGAGCTTCCTGGTGGTAGGGAAATAGAGACTGAAAAGCTTGTCCCATTTAGACGAGAGGATTTGTTAAGGCCTTCGTGTGATTGACTAGAGGGGGTACACCGGGGACCCTTTCCGCCGACAGGGTACGTTGTTTTATGAATTCCAAACCATGTTCAACGAGAGCACTCACACCATGGTGGCCATAGGGCACTGCACTATAACTTAACCAGCGCTGCTCAAAACCTTGGTGCACCACTCAGCCATTATATATTAAACACAGAAGAAGACCTCAAATGTAATCTTCTGACATGTGTCCTCCTTTCCTTTCTGCTCCATGGCTCGTCTGGTGTGGGACTCAGTGGCCAGAGACACTACTTATATCAATTGTACAATTTCAGTTAGCATGCATGCTAACTGGCACCCTTTTTTCCCAAGTACCAGTTCTTATTCTGTACTTGGTCCGTTTCGGGACGAACCGGCGACCCTCCGGTTCCCCAAGCCAAGTCCCAACAGACTGAGCTATTGCTGCCGCCCCATATAGATTATTATTTAGTTATTAATGCCTGTGAAAACATCATCCCATGGGGTTTGTAGAGCCTCTTTACATTTTGTTTCTTTTATATTTCAAAATTATGGAGATTCTGCTTATGACCTATTTTATATTTGCTTTGTCTCTGTTTTTGTTGATTAAATAAAAAAAATGCTGGGGCGAAAAGAGAATACATATGGCATAAGATATTTGTAGAGTAAGACGATTTTCACAAATGCCCTTGGCCTCAAGGAAGCAGACTTTTTAAGAGCACGTTTTACAGAAGTTCGCTCATTATTACAAACAACTTAATTTAGATGAGGTATTAAGTCAATTGGGATACAATAAATGTTGGTTGCTTTTTGACACACCATTTAGTTTATGCACTAATGCTATCAATCAGCCACGATGCATATCCTCACAAAGGATATTTTAAAGTAGATTAACATACTCCAGTCCACTTAAAATGTAATCAAGTGTAAACCAATCATTCTAATAAAAGAAAACACATAATATCACCCACATATGATATAAATGTAATATAAATTAAGAATGTTATATATTAACTATGTTTATTGCCATGATTGACAAGTAAAATATTGCCTCCATAAAATGAAAACACCTCTGAATACAGTACATAGCAATCGCACTAGCCTTCCATACACTCTAAGTGTTAAGTGTGCATGGTCTTTAAACATGCATACTGGCTGTGTCTGGCCTTATCAATGTATGTGCACAAAGCCCAAACTCTGCAAATTCAAATAAAGAAGTTGCTTACACACACACACATGTGCACACACAGACACACAGATACACACACACACATACGCACACACACACATTGAAGGCTACAGTGAGCCATCCTACAAAGTACAGTGAGCAGTAACCAGAATGTACCGGGTTAAAACCATTTAACAACTCATCCATTTGTGTCACAGTATCAATATTTTGTATGGTGATCTGCCAAGAAAAAATAAAGGCTATAGGCTCCTCAAATTGTTATAAGATATAATTCCCTGATTAATTTGTATTTTTGTATACAGCACATATAAATAGCTTTTTTTTTTGCCTGTACATTTTGGATTGATAGATCATAGGGACCCGTGTTTGAAGCAAAGGAAATACTTTCAGGTTCTGGATGAAACAAATGGTCAGGGTTGAAAAGGATGAAATAATCACCGACTGTTTGATGAGGAACTGAATATGTAGCCTTTCAGCTTGTTGATGTATTTATTTGTTGTTTCTTTGTTTCTGATGTTCAAGCCATGTGTTTGATGTGTCAACCACTATTGGTTAACACCCTCAATACCATACACATTGTAACACACAGATGGATCTATCTGCAGGCGACAATACACGTGTAAACACTCGTGGGTACAATGTTTACATGTGTATTGTCAGCATGTATATTTATATACTCTATGAGATGATCCACCAGGCTCTTTTCACTTCCCCACCTAGACATTCACGCTGGAAGGTGGGGTCAAATGTTATTTATGCAAATAAAGGCAGCGTTTGAATACAGTATATTTGAAAGTATCCATATTTCGTCCTTTCGAGTATCGCTGCAGTCAACATTTTCTTTTCGACCAACAGGAAAACCTTTTTCCAGGAACAAACCATCTTCGGTGTCACTACGGCATTCTGCCAAGTAAAAAAAAAATAATAATAATAATAATAATAACAACCGAAAGACAAACCCCTCAAAAAAGCCATCCAAACCATTGTACTCGTTTCCAAACCACAAATGTTTTCTTCCCCACTTCCGAATATCCGGTGCCATAGCACCAGGGGTGGGGGGGGGGGCGTGTCATGTGGATCTGTGTGAAACGAGATGACTGGCAGTCAACAGCTTGTGCTGATACATTCGCCCGCCGCCTGTGAATGCACCTGCCGGGGTCTGCCTTGCTCTGATCATCATTTGCATATTCCCCCCCCCCCCCCCCCCAACAATAGCGAGCTGGGAAGACTACCGGGGAAGTTGGTGGAACAGCTGCCCTTCTCCCAAACCCCACAAACACACACACACACCTCATCTCTGAATTCCCTACACTTCCACTACTGAGCAGACAGGGAAGCTGGCCAAGAAGCATGGGGGGGGGGGGGGGGGGGGCAGATAGACTGCTGTTTTGACAATGTTTTTGCAACAATTTGAATGAATCTCTCCCTGCCTCTCTCCCTTTCGGTCTTGGCCTCTCTCTCTCTCTCTCTCTCTCTCTCTCTCTCTCTCTCTCTCTCTCTCTCTCTCTCTCTCTCTCTCTCTCTCTCTCTCTCTCTCTCTCTCTCTCTCTCTCTCTCTCTCTCTCTCACTCTCTCTCTCTCTCCATCTTGCTGTCTGTCTCTCTCTCTCCCAGGCCATTCAGCTACTGGCTGAGCTACATCCTCTCCATCTTGTACTGCAGTGAGAACAGCCACCTGGGCTCCTACCTGGAGGAGACGCGCAGCTGCGCCTGTCCCTATGAGCACCCGTCATGCCGCGGCATCATCCCCTGCTCGGTGGGCGAGGGCACCGGCTGCGCCTCCTGCTCCTACGAGAACCGCTCGCGCTGCGCCTCCTGCAACCCGGGCTTCATGCTGAGCCAGGGTCTGTGCCGCAACGATGCGCCCGACTCCACAGACCACTACATCGGCTTTGAGACCGACTTGCAGGACGGTGAGCTGCGGTACTTGCTGGAGCGCCGCGACAGCCGCATCGGCGTGCAAGGCATCTTCGTCAGCAACGACGTGCGTCTCAACAGCTGGTTTGACCCGTCGTGGAGGAAGAGGATGCTGCTGACGCTGAAGAGCAACAAGTACAAGGCCAACCACGTGCACATGCTGCTGGGCGTGTCCCTGCAGGTGTGCCTCACAAAGAACAGTACCCTGGAGCCCCTGCTGTCTGTCTACATCAACCCCTTCGGTGGCAGCCACTCAGAGAGCTGGATAATGCCCATCGACCAGAACAGCTACCCCGACTGGGAGAGGACTAAACTAGACAGCCCATTGGACTGCTTCAACTGGACCCTAACGCTGGGGAATAAGTGGAAGACCTTTTTCGAGACAGTGCACTTCTACCTTCGGAGCCGGATCAAGGTGCCGGCGGCCAGCGGGAACGGCTCCATCTACTACGAGCCCCTGGAATTCCTGGAGCCTGGCCGCAACTTTGGCTACATGAAGATCAACAGCATCCAGGTGTACGGCTACAGCATGCACTTTAACCCCGACGCCATCCAGGACCTGATCCTGCAGCTGGACTACCCGTACACCCAGGGATCCCAGGACACCGCCATGCTCCAGCTCCTGGAGCTGAGGGACCGGATAAACCGGCTTTCGCCTCCCGGACAGCAGCAGTTGGATCTGATTGCCTGTCTCCTACGCCATCGGCTCAAACTCACAACCAGTGAGGTGGTCCGCATTCACGCCTCGCTGCAAGCCTTCAGCTCACGGTTGCCTAACTCGCAGGATTACGAAACCACCAAACTGTGCAGCTAGCGGCTGCTGTGGTTGAAGCAATCAAGGAGAACTGATAGTTCTCCTTGAAGTTGAAATGGACTGGACTGGCCCATTGTGACGCTGCAACAAGGTTATGTTCGAGTCGTAACCGTGAACCATTGAGATGAATGTGGGTTTTATATTTTACCAAATGATGTAATAAACTGGAGGGAGGGACAGAGGGAAGGGGGGGGCAGTGGTAGTGATCAGTAGGGGAAGAAATGTTGTATTGGTTTGTCTTGCTTGACGAAAAAGTTTAAAAGAAGAAGATCACAACTGGTTTCGCAAGACATGAAGTTTCTGACAAAAGTCCAGATTATACGATATCATGTTGAATCGTCCTGTTTATATATGAGCCCCATTTATACTGTGCATACTGAGGCAAAATGAATGGCTAAACGATAGTACAGTATATTTGTTTGTAATCTTTATATGTTATTTTGCTTCAGTGACAGTGCACTTTCCATGAAGACCAGTGATACAGTGGTGTTAGTCAAGATTTTGTAGTTAACAGTGATATTAAAAGATACATTAATGACACCCTCCAGCTGTGAAATATCTTTCATCCTCATTGCCTTTTTCTACTGTTTGAAGGTGACTGGGACCTTAATGTATCGGTGGTACATCCTATTAGTAGAGCATTCACCTCTGTTTAACTGCAATGCCTAACTCCACCAATCCTATTGAATGTCCTGGGATGTCAGCATTTATTGTATTTGTATGTAAGGATTCTTTCAAATTCCATCAAATGCATCCAGTTTTTCACGCTTCCGGGAATTCCAGCTGAGCTGATACAGGTTACCGTAGCGACAACTTACCATGTACCACGCAAGTTGCATCACATCCTGTGTTGCAGTGCACGTACCGCCCAGCCCCCCAGGTGCACCTCGTCTGGAGAGCGTGGCTGTTTTATGTTATGCTGATTGAGGCTTTGTAAAACCAATTATAACACAACTTACTCCTAGTCATTTCATTAAATTACAAATTACAAAATGTGCAACAAAGAAGATCACATGGACTTTTTTTTAAGTGTTCATAAAAAAGTGTAATAAAAAAGTAATTAGGTTGATGGATCAGTGGGAGGCAGTGGAAGTGCTCTAGTAATAATAATTGTAGCTACACCGGTCCAATGAGTTAGGCCACGAAACATACTGATGTCTTCCAAGGTTTATTTCTCTCCTCTCTCTCTCCGAAGACACCGTGTAAACTACAAAAGTAAACAACATATTCATTCAAAGTTTACACGAGGCAAAATCAGTCTTCAATATTAACACATTAATAACAAATTAAACACATTTACCGTGCCTCTTGAACCTTGTGTAGTCTGTTTGACGGCGGACATTAAACGCGCACTCTCCTCCGCCACCATGTTGCTTCTGACCCATAGGCCACCATGGGCCTTTGACCCAACTGTGGTCATGTGACACGCAAATATACATTTACATTTGTATTTAATGAACATATATAAACGTTCAGTTCCCTAGAGATTATTAACGTTATATTATTGAACAATCATTTTCTAACTTTATAAAATTCAATAATATGAACAGATAAGCAAACACAGAACCGTTACGATAATGTTTAACGAAAAGTGATGTGTGCACGTCTTCCTCACAGTGCTAATACAGCTGATGCTGTAGTGTGAGAACACGCTGATTACTAGCAGCCACTAAACAGAGCTGACCGTGCTGATGTCGGACACCTGCCAAGGTCAAGGTCGTTACCTCATTTAGTCTATTCCTCTCGTTAAGACCACCTGGGGTCAATGGCTCCATCCCACAGAGGGCCGAGTGAGGATGCTTTGTTGGTTATTCTTGAAGGACATTACCAAAAAAACGTTTCAGATAAATGTTGAAATATAAATTGGCAACTTTTATTGTATACCATTCAATGTGAGAGCTGTTCATACATGCCGGGAATCAAATTGTTGATGTTAAAGTGTTCTGGATAATGACTAGGTATTCTTTGTTGATTTGCTGTACATCTGTTTGTGATCTAACATGTTATTTTTTTTCTTTTTACAAATTGCTAATTTCTGCTCCCTTTTGTGGCACGAACAATAAACCTTTTTAGCTTACTTACTTAAGACCGTTGCCGAGACATTCTATAAACATCTGGAAGTGAGCGCATTTGGGACTAAATACATTATATTTTGTCAGGTGGAGCTGATCATTTCCTTACACAAAAGAACACAAACATGTTTGTACGAAATCAATGTGTCCCTTGGTGTGTTTTCCCAGATTTCATAACATCAAATAAAACATAATGACAGCAAAGAGTGGGGGGGGTGAAAAGTGGACATATGTGAAAGTGATGTTTGTGTGTTTTTTCGGGTTTTGTGAACAAAGGTGGTTTCTGAAGCAATGGTGTCGGGGAGAGGAGCTGCGTAATAAGAAGATAGAGGAGAAAATTCATTGGCATTTGGTTCCCTCTGTCCCCCCCCTCCCCACCACAGGTTGATCCATTTACTACTGATGGCGTGGTTTCGTGCCTGATGGGTTCCTGTCTGAGCACAAATCAATCACAACTTTATTAGCCGTATGATGCACTGAAGAAGAACATTAATCAGCATGCCAGGTGAATGCCATTCATTAGGGAAGGGGTTTCGCTGTATTTACCGCGGGTGTGCATTCTCAGATGAGCAGTGAAGTTGAGGATAACATATAGAGAGAGAGGATCGTGATAGAGGTTATTCATGTTTTACTAGTTTCCATAAGAGTTATGTGTACTTTGTAAAGCACTGCCACCAACAACAAAAAACTAAACCTAATTCTTTACCAGTTTGACTCTTTGGGCACCATGATGAAAATATTGAACCTAACAAACCCACTGTAGTATATTGTAAACAAGCTATGCATCAGTAAATAATGACTCCAAATGAATTCATCAGTAAATGTCAAAGTCACTCAAATGTAATTCGATTTTTAAGTGTAACAGTAAGGCTTAAAATATGAACCAGCAACTGTTTCTATTCTATGGAACTCTATGGAATCATTTTCTATAATCCTATGTTGCCCTTCCTTAAACCCGATAGTAAACCTTCCTATCACGTATGATTTGATTATGAGTTGCCGTAAGGCTTTCTTATGCATGTTGATGTCTCACATAATAAGCATAAGAACAATACTATCCTAAATGTATTTAAAGGTAGGATTACTTTCATTGCAAAGGCTCTGTGTCTGTCGTAATGCAGGTCTTGGAAATGTAACTGCGAAGAATACCTCAAATAATTATATAATAATTATAATAATAATATTAATACACATTACATTTACATTTATTTACATTTAGGACATTTGGCAGACGCTTTTATCCAAAGCGACTTACAAGGAGTACATTTGTTGAAGTAGACAATAGCATAACACTGAGGTACACGAACATAAAAATAGAGCAGTTCACAAGCATTCATATTAACAAGATGAATAACACAATTTCGTACTGCCAGGTCATCTGCTTAAGTAGCTGTGATAAGAGCGTGTTATCAACATTAAGGATATACACTTGCTAGAATATACAACATGCTAAGAGCTATTAATGTCAGGACTTAAGCAAGTTAGGGGTTCACAAAGGAGAAGGAGGGTTCATGGAGAGTCCAGGTGGACTCTGAACAGGTGGGTCTTGAGTCTCTTGCGGAAGCTGGCGAGGGACTCTGCCGTCCTGACATGAGACGGGAGTTCATTCCACCACTGTGGAGCCACATTATAGTTAGAAATAATGTTGGCGTTAAAAGGTGACCATAATAATGCATTATGGTAAGTAGGGCACCTGTAGGCGGTAAAGAGGTGTGCACGCATTTCTTTCCCAAAGCCAACCACAGTTAACAGAACAGCAGGAGGCCTTTCACAGCGCCGGTGACACAGCGTTACAGCGTTACTAGCGTAGGAACACAGCATGCCTTTAACAGCATAATTTGTGTGTGTGTGTGTGTGTCTGTGTGTGCTCATGTGCGTGTGTGTTTTTATCTATAGAGATGACAGACGACTTGAGGAGAATTGGCGACAGAAGGGAGAGGCTCTGGAATAACAACCTTGGCATTCAAAATTAAATTTAAAACAGTAGCAAACAAACCATACTAAATGGCAGCCCGCTAACCTAATGAGATTAATGGGTATGCAGAACTGTCATTGAGTCGGCCCAGGGACTGTTCAGTGGGTGGCTAGACAGCTACATGGCCAGCTAATCAGAGAAAGCCTGCTGAGAGCCCTTTCATACCACAACATCAATTACCAAAGTATTGCTTCCGGGCTAACTCCCGCTATAAAGCTTGGCGAGGATGTCACTTGTTAGACACAACTTTGTAGTGGTGTGGACACATCAGAGGAACCGGAGCCAATGCATCACAGGAGCTCTCTCATAAATCGGCCATTTTGCCATGCATTACGCTAGTTCACTATTTTACCATTACAATTATTATGCTATTTTAGTTTGAGTGTGAACGTTGCCTTCAGAAAAATAATAAGGCCGTAATCAGCCTTCATGCCTGTGCCAGAGAGAGGGGTGTATGTTTTTGTTCATATATCAATATATTATTAAATCACTTTGTGTGAAACATTCTGGCAGCGCTTAAACAACAATGATTACCTATTAACGCATCAAATCCCAAACTTGCCGTGATAGGAATTGTAATTGTGTCAATATTGTAACTGTAACTGTAACTGTTCCACTTGTTTGTGCAAAGCATTACACAGCCATAATAAAGTATAATATAATATCATAAAGCAGCCAGCCTATTCATTGTATTTAGGTACGCAGAAATTAAACCAAAGGTAGTTATTTCAAATTTAAATAAAACACAATTGTCCAAATTGCACTTAGATGCCAATTACAATTTATAGGATGTCATATAGCATGTCATTAAAAAATATGTATAATTTATTTTTCCTTTTTTCCCCCACGGATCCAGCAAATGATATATTTATATATTTATATATTGTTTGCTGATATATTTATATATTATATTTGTAAAATATTATATAAATATATGATATATATATATATATATATATATCATATATATATATTATATAATTATATATATTATACTATCGATGTTTATATTTGTATCTATATATATCTATATATATATAGATATATATATATTTATTTCAATAGATTTATCGTTGCTGGATCAATACTATGATACATTTTTTGACGTTGGATGTCACATTTGCTTCAAAAGGACATTTGAATCGATCAAAAACATGATAGATGGAGGAAATGATGATAGGACTGAATTATCTTGTACCTTGATCTAGTATCTTCAATGCTCTCTCTCTCTCACGATAATAATGATTTGGTTACCGCATATTGTGTTGTTTACCGTGTCACCATGCATCAATCTAATCTAGCTACCTATCTATGTCTATGTATTTTTGTATGCATTGGATACATAGTGATCTTCCTAGACATTTAGGAAGAAACATTTTGTTCATGCTCTAAAAATCAACTGAGCCAATTGAGGGCCTTCAGAGAAACAACAACTCAAAATCACACATACCAAACAAATCTATAAGAATATTGAAGGTGATGCATTTGTCAAAATATGTTCTGTTCTGACGACACAAGCACTTAAAATTCAAACGGTGTGCAGACTGTGAGTGGCGGAAAGCGGTCATTAGCGGAAGGCTTAACGGCCCTCAAGACAGTATCCTGTTGATTCTCCCAGGATGCTTCTTGGCATCTTCTGTTGACACCCTCGCAGCAATTAGAGCTTCACAACACGGGGTCACAGAGGGACCAACAAGCATCAGAGAGTGTTTGATGCTGGGCCGCTATGGCAACGTACATTTATTTATTCATGTATTTCAATTCTATTTTCCACACAACCTCTTCCAAGGGTAAAGCCAAAATGGCCGTGTTGGGACAGACAATAATTGTAATACATTGTTTACAATTTTCACCTCCATAATATATTAGAGTCCTGTAGACCCCTTTGTAGACGAAACAAAGGTGACCCCTTCGTTTTTTCCACCATCTTGGCACAGCTGATGTTACTATCTGCGCCTGCTGAGTGACAGCAGCATGGTTAGTCCACAACGTTAGGTATGTGGCCGCTAGCTGCTGATGAAGGCATCTCATATCCATGGTGGCCTTAACCTTATTCAAATTATATGCACTAGACATTGGTTTGGACAACAAAAATATTCTTGATCCACTTCTGGTGAACATATTGGTCCTCTGCACACCCAGGGAATCAGTGTAAAGTGTCTGTTCTCAGACGGGCACTCTTCATGAAGTAAAGGGTTAGGGTGAGAGGGACACTCTTCATGAAGTAAAGGGTAAGAGATAAACTCTTTATTAAGTAAAGGGTTAGAGGGACACTCTTCATGAAGAAAAGGGTTAGGGTGAGAGGGACACTCTTCATGAAGAAAAGGGTTAGGGTGAGAGGGACACTCTTCATGAAGAAAAGGGTTTGACGGACACTCTCAATAAAGTCAAGGGTTAGAAAGACACTCTTAAAGAAGTTAAGGGTCAGAGGACACGCTTCATGAAGTGAAGGGTTAGAGGGAAATAAGTCAAGTCAAGTCAAGTCAAGTCATGTTTATTGTCACATCAAAGTAATACGTATATAAGTATAAGCAATGGGTGAAAATTGTATGTGCAATACCCGACAACAGACAGCAGTTATAAAAATATAAATAATAGAATAAAAAATAAGTAAATAATACAAACTGTATAAAGTAAAAAAAAAAAAAGTGCATATATAAAATGCAATATGTTAGCACAAAAAAAGAGCAATATATATATATATATAGTTATATGTTAGTTATAGTTATATTGTTATATGCTATACACCCTTGTTTAGCAGCCTGATGGCCTGACTGTGGAAGCTGTCTCTAAGTCTATTTGTCCGGCACTTGATACTGCGGTATCGCCTGCCTGACGGTAAAAGTGAATACAGTTTGTGGCTGGCGTGGGCAATGTCTTTATGATGCGTTTGGCCTTGGCCACGCACCGCTGGTTGTATATATCCAGGAGGGAGGGGAGCTCCCCTCCAACGATATACTGGGCCGTCCGCACCACCCTTTGAAGCGCTCTGCGCTCGAGTGCGGTGCAGTTCCCGTACCAGGTGGTGATACACCCTGTAAGAACATTCTCAATTGTGCCGGTGTAGAATGTTCTCAGGATGCGGGGGCCCATGCTGAATTTCCTCAGGCTGCTGACCACTACTGCTGCTGCTGCTGACTACTGCAACACCGTCGATGGAGATAGGGCCGTGCTCTCCTCTCTGCTTCCTGTAGTCCACGATCAGCTCCTTGGTCTTCTTGATGTTGAGGGCGAGGCAGTTCTCCTGGCACCACTGCTCCAGTGATCCAACCTCCTCCCTGTAGTCTCGTCGTCGCCAGCGATCAGGCCCATCAC
Source organism: Muraenolepis orangiensis (assembly GCA_027704905.1). Classification (NCBI taxonomy): domain Eukaryota; kingdom Metazoa; phylum Chordata; class Actinopteri; order Gadiformes; family Muraenolepididae; genus Muraenolepis; species Muraenolepis orangiensis. The sequence goes on from CM051004.1 coordinate 21,001,045, forward strand.
TGTCGTGTCGCCAGCAAACTTGATCATGACGTTGGAGCTGTGCATAGCCATGAAGTCGTGGGTGTAGAGAGAGTAGAGGAGAGGGCTCAGCACGCATCCCTGGGGGGCTCCCGTGTTGAGGGTCAGTGGCTCTGAGGTGGTGCTGACCATCCTCACAACTTGGCGGCGGTCCGACAGGAGGTCCAGTATCCAGCTGCACGTGGATGGGGGCACGCCTAGACGTCTAAGCTTGGTGTCGAGCTTGGCAGGAACTATCGTGTTGAACGCTGAGCTGTTGTCCACAAACAGCATTCGCACATAACAGTTATTTCCCTCCAGGTGGGAAAGGGCAGTGTGGAGGGCCATGGCTATTACGTCGTCTGTGGATCTGAAATGAACAAATGAACGTCGATGAACAAAATGCAATTTTCCATGGGTCCAGCGTGGCAGGTTACACGGAGCAAATATAGTCCTTGACCAACCTCTCGAAGCATTTGCTGACAATCAAGGTTAGGGCTACAGGTCTATAGTCATTCAGGCATGTTACCTTGGGTTGTTTAGGGACAGGCCCGATGGTGGACATCTTGAAGACCGCGGGAATAACAGCCTGGGACAGGGAGAGGTTGAAGATGTCTGCAAAGACTCCTGCCAACTGGTCTGCACATGCTCTGAGGATGCGCCCCGGGATGTCGTCGGGGCCTGCCGCCTTACAAATGTTCAACCGCTTGAAGGTGCGGCGCACATCCGCCTCCGAGATGTTCAGCAGGCTGGTCTCCTCAGGCGGCCCTGGCTTCGGCGGGCTGCCGTTCACGTCAAACCGAGCAAAAAAAGTATTTAGCTCTCCTGGGAGAGAGGTATTCTCTACACAACTGGTTCTCCCTCTGAAGTTTGTTATTGTCTGTAACTCCTGCCACATACCCCTTGTGTCGTGGCTCTTGAATTTCTCCTCTACTCTGTCCTTGTGCTCCCGCTTGGCAGTGACGATGGTCTTACGGAGGTTGTAGCGGCCTCTCGTATATTCCTAAAAATTCCCGGAGCCATTACGCACATGGAGGGCAGCGCGAACATCGCTGTTAATCCACGGTTTCTGGTTGACCAAGGTGACCAAGGACGCGTACTTAAGTTTAAGGGTGAGAGGGACACTCTTCATGAAGTAAAGGGTGAGAGGGACACTCTTCATGAAGTAAAGGGTTAGAAGGACACTCTGTCACGACTGTGTGTGGTGAGGTTGGACCCAGAACGCAGGCGGAGACCAGGAAAGGAAGAACAGGGGTTTATTAATGGCACAAAACACAATAGAAGGCGATTCCCCAGGACCGACGAGGGAGCTGGGACCGGGAGATCGAGGTGCGTCAAGCCGACAGGTAGGAGACGTAGGGATCGTTGGGGACAGGCGATGGTCAGGTTACCGGGAGGTCGAGGTGCGTCAAGCCGACAGGTAGGAGACGTAGGGATCGTTGGGGACAGGCGATGGTCAGGTTACCGGGAGGTCGAGGTGCGTCAAGCCGACAGGTAGGAGACGTAGGGATCGTTGGGGACAGGCGATGGTCAGGTTACCGGGAGGTCGAGGTGCGTCGTACCGACAGGTAGATGACGGGCGGAACTCCGGGACCGACGAGGGTGGCTGGAACAGCAGACGGGCGGACTATCTCTCCGATAGTCCGTAGCAGGGTGATCAGGACCAGGGATGAATGTCACCTGGGGACTGGTAGCGTACCGGTTTACACGTAGTACGAACGAGCGACGTCTCTCACTGACGCCGCTGTATAAATAGCCCCCAGGTGAGATCAATGGTAATTAGCCACGGTAATGGTTGGCAGGTGCGTGTGTGTGCGCCTCTAGCGCACGCGGCCTGGCAACGCCCCCTGTCAACCACCGTAACCGTGACAGTACCCCCCCCTCAACGGGTGCCTCCTGGCGCCCCACTCGGCCTGTTGGGATGTTCCTGATGGAAGTCGCGGATGAGGGACAGATCCAGGACACTCCGCCGTGGAATCCAACTCCGCTCCTCCGGGCCGTACCCTTCCCAATCCACCAGGTACTGGAAACCCCGGCCACGGCGACGGATGTCCAGGATCTTTCTCACCGTGTAGGCGGGATGGTCGTCGATGATCCTGGGGGGGGGAGGGGGTGTGGTGGGAGGGCACAAGGGACTGGAAGACACAGGTTTCAACAGAGAGACATGAAAGGTGGGATGAACTTTCATGGCTGGCGGCAATCTTAGCCGTACAGAAACCGGGTTGATGACCTTGTCCACCGTGTAAGGTCCCATGTAACACGTGTATCACCTGTGTGTAATGGACTTATGACCACTACCATATAAGGTATTAATCCTGGGTTAGTAATTGTTAAGGTTCGTCTACTGGAGCATTTAAGAGTAACCCAATGATGAGACAAGACAGGTGTGTAGGAATTAAAGAAGCGCCGGCTTGTATTTAGAAAAATAGAATTAAAGGAACTGGTACCAAAATACACATATAACAGACAGACAAATTACAATGAGCTCAGTAGAAAACCAAATGTGACTTGTAGTCACCACTTGACATAAACTTACTTTCTTAAACAACCTTTAAGTTTAGGATTTAAATCCTACGGGTTCTAAACTATGGGTGCACCCTGGTAAATATCTTTCTTTAACTGTAGCATGAAATCACAATCAGTCAATCCACAATAACACATCAATCCCCAGTCAATAAACCCAACATTTAAACCACAAATGGATGTATGTGAGTGAGTCAACCGACAGTCCAACTACACTGTGGAGTGCAGCACCATGGGATGGATACCGTGCAGAGTTCAGAGTTCCTTTCAAGATCAGTTCCATCCACCACACTGGCAGAAACACAGATTCAGTGCAGAGTGAGTCGCCAAGGGAAATCCAAAGATGGTCTTCGCATGTAGTCTCCTTCAGCAGCTCGCCATCCCTGGTAGACCCAGACTCTGACCTCATCCAAAAAACCTGACCTGTATGACATGCATACAGGACCACATGAAAAACTATAATTAACAGTGTTTCACAATAAGGGTCTTTCAATAATTAAAATAAAATGACAATCTCTTTCTAGTAGTACAACAAACTTATACTATTAAAATAAAATACATTCTCAAAATGAAAAATAAAATAAGATGCATTGTAATAAAGTGCTTTTCTCACCAATGGCATCCAAATAAAGTTATCCTCTAATCACCAGGACTGGTGATGCAGTACAGAGGCAGCACACACCCAGCACACTCAGCTAGGAATGAAAGGTGTGGAAAATATGCTCACTTAGCAGCCCATTCAATTAAAGGCTAAAACATGACAAAACCTACAAAAATGAAATAGAAGCAACACAGTGGTGACATGAAATAGTTCTGTTCCATTTAAAGTGCAAAATATATATCCTACATTGTAAAAATAGGTAGGTTAGCTTGGAACAACAATACTAGCAATTAGCCAAACATTTGTATTGACTTCGCATGGTAGCTTAGCCTATTGGCTGCTAACACTGCTAACCGCATGGCTGCTTGGCTGTTAATGTAACTAACAAAGTTTGTAGCAACTCACCAATGTTGTTTGAAACAACTCTCAGCCCTCTGGCAACACCGAGATGATGGGCAAGGCGTGCGCACTGTACACTATATCCACTTTTAGATTAGAACTTATTAATTAGCCTGTGCTCTGTGACTAGGTCTCTCTCCTTCAGCGCAGGTTGGTTCTGTGTGAGTGGGGGTTCACAGCAGAGCAGCGGCAGAGACAGAGAAGGGGCGGGGCAAGTAATAGAGGGGTGCCGTCTGATTGGGGGAATTCACAGGTCTTTTTATCATTGGCTGGCCACTAGTCAGCAGCAGTCAAGCTAGGCAGACTTGCTCCTCCTTTTCACCAGTGACGTTACCCGACAGAACAGCCTCATCTATCCATCAGTAACCAGTCTACATGACCTGGGTTACACCCTCCCCTCTTGAATTGGTGCACGTCCCGTTGCATCCATTGCATCTTAGTGGTTGACTGGTCACCACTTTGGGCGATGTCAGGGACATGTGGTCATCTCCATCCAATGAGCTTGTAAAGGCAGTACTGAGGCCTTGGAAAAGTGACTGAATCACTGAGATCAGGGGATTGTTCATCAGATTTCTCTCTCGCCTCTCCTGTATCCTAGAAGAACGACGAACAGGGCATTCAGCTTCCTCTTCTGTATCTGTAACTGCATCAGCAGTTTCAGCATCAACTGGAGTGGACTCGACAGTGACTGCTTCAGGTATGTTTGTTCTCTCTTCACTTTCAGGGTTTTCCTCTTCAGGTCTTTCCTCTTCAAGTTTCTCCTCTTCAGGTTTCTCCTTTGCAGGTGGAACTTCTGGTAAGAGGTATCTTTCAGGTAAGTTGTCTTCTTCAACATCTACTGGAACATCATCAGGGGCCTCTTCATCCACAAGAGTCAGCTCAACAGGAGGAAATGAAGTAGTAGGGTCTGGATCGGATTCTGACTGTTCTGAAGCATCAGCACAAGGTTGTTTTGACTTCCATCCACGAGTTTCATACACCTTAGTGAATGTGACTGGCTCTGGGGCCTGCAGATCTGGAAACCAGTGGACAGGAACAGGGATATCTTCGTCACCATTAACACAGGGTGTTTCCATATCTGCAACACTGCTTGTTTCAGAATCATAAGCACCAGGATTTTGCCGTGTGTGAGGTTTACGGACTGGCTTTGGTGCGACTGGTTTCTCAGGTTCACTTACTGGTAGGAACCCACAAGCTAGTAGCAGGTCACGATGTAGGGTGCGCAGTGGTCGGTCTTTGGTCTCAGGCTTGACTGTATACACAGGCAGATCACCGGCACGCTTTACAACTTTGTAGATGTCGGGTTCCCACTTATCAGCTAACTTATGTTTACCACGTAGGCGAACACTTCGGACCAGAACTCGGTCGCCAACTTCAAGAGTGGATTCGGTAACTCGTTTGTCGAACCGAGTCTTGTTTCTCTCCGCTATCTTGAGGGCATTACGAGTGGCAACTCTGTAACTCTCCTCCAGATGACTTTTAAGATCTCTCACATACTGTGAGTGTGACTTCTGTTGTTTGTGGACAGGCAGACCAAACGCTAGGTCGATTGGTAGTCTGGGCTGTCTTCCAAACATCAGCTCGTACGGGGTAAAGCCAGTGACATCATTCTTGGTACAATTATACGCATGAACCAGAGGCTTTACGAAATCCCGCCAGTGAACTTTGTCTTCACTCTCCAGAGTGCCTAACATCTGCAGGAGGGTCCGGTTGAACCGCTCGACAGGATTACCTCTCGGATGATAGGGAGTTGTTCTGACCTTTCTGATTCCTCCGAGCTCACACAGTTCCTTGATGGTTTTGGACTCAAAGTCTGGACCTTGGTCACTGTGGAGTCGCTCCGGAAAACCATAATGGACGATAAAATGGTCCCAGAGGGTCTTGGCAACAGTTCTTGCTTTCTGGTTTGCAGTTGGTATTGCCACCGCGTACTTCGTAAAGTGGTCGGTAATCACGAGTATGTCTTTTGTGTTACTCCTATCCGGTTCCAGAGAAAGATAGTCCATACAGACCAACTCCAATGGCCTGCTGGTCTTGATGTTGACCAAGGGAGCGGCTTTCTCTGGCTGGGCTTTACGTCGAACACAGCGGTTGCAAGTCTTGACCTTGGTTTCCACGGCGAATGCCATCTTGGGCCAATAGAAACGTGATCTCACAAGGTCGAGAGTACGATCAATTCCCATGTGGCCCATGTCATTGTGGAGACTTGTCAACACAAGGGGCCGCAGCTCCTCTGGTAGGACAAGCTGGTACGTTTGATGAGCTCCGTCTTGCTTTCGTCGATACAAGACTCCGCTTCTCAACTCCAGACGATTCCACTCCCGCAACAAGAGCGGGAGTTCTGGGAGCTCAGCTCTAGCAGTAGGAGGGGGCTTCTCTCCAGACTCGAGCTGATAGATGACCTCTCTGATGCTAGGATCTGCTCTCTGCTTCTCCTTCATCTCCTCGCTTGAGAAATGAGGGATGACAGATGAACTTTCTTGTTCAAAGATGCTTGGTATGGCATCTGCAGAGATGGCAAGAGACTCAACCAGAGTGATACCGGGGTCAATATCATCAGAATCGTCTGTTCTTTGGCAGATGAGATGCCTTTCGCAGATGGCTTGTACAATGTCGGGGTCTGCTAGATGCTGTCGCGTGAACTGCTGTATGCGCTCTCGCTCTTTCTGTGATGTTAAGTCGTCTGACAGCTCACCATGGGGACGTCTTGAGAGACAGTCAGCATCTTGGTTTTGCTTACCAGCACGATACTGAAGTTTGAAAGAGAAAGTTGACAGGGCTGCTAACCACCTGTAACTTGTGGCATCAAGCTTCGCAGAAGTGAGGAGATACGTCAGAGGGTTACTGTCAGTGACCACAGTGAATGGACAGCCATACAGATAGTCTTTTAATTTCTCGGTGACCGACCATTTGAGTGCCAAGAATTCAAGCTTGTGAGCTGGATATCTGGACTCGCTCCGTGACAACCCTCTGCTAGCAAACGCGATGACTCGCATCCTCCCCTCTTGTTCCTGGTATAAGGCTGCTCCTAGCCCGGTGGTACTTGCATCGGTATGCAGGATGTAATGCAGCTTAGGATCAGCAAAACCCAGTACAGGAGCGGATGTGAGCTTGTCGATGATGGTTTGAAAAGCTTGCTGGCAGGTGGATGTCCAACGACTGCCGAAAGGTTCTTTGGGGTTGTGGTACTGTGCACTCTGCTCCTTAGTGGGTTTGGAACCTTTCCGGAGTGGTGGGTAACCGGAGGTCAAGTCATTTAGCGGTTTGACTATTTTCGAGTAATCCTTGACATATCTCCTGTAGTACCCTGAGAAGCCTAGAAAGGACCTTAATGCCTTAAGGGTACAGGGAATTGGCCAAGTTGAAAGGGCTTTTATCTTCTCTGGGTCAGTCTCTACTCCATTTTGGGAGACGATGTGTCCCAGATATCGGACAGAAGTCTGGAAAAACTTGCATTTTTCTGGCGACAACTTCAGGCCATATTCTTTCAGACGTGACAATACTCGAAGCAGTCTGCTCTCGTGCTCTTCCAATGTCTCGGAAAAAACAATTAAGTCGTCTATGAAGACCAAGACCTCTTTCAGATTGATGTCGCCCATACACCGTTCCATCAAGCGTTGAAAGGTGGATGGTGCATTGGTGATTCCTTGAGGCATCCTACAAAACTCCCAGAAGCCTAGGGGGCAGACGAATGCTGTCTTCTGCTTGTCTTCTTCCTCCATCTCAATCTGGTAGTACCCAGATTTGAGATCAAGCACGGAGAACCACTTCGACCCACTTAGGGCGGAGAAGGCTTCTTCTAGGTGGGGCAGAGCGTATGCATCTTTGATGGTTTGCAGATTGAGCTTGCGGTAGTCAATGCAGAGTCTTACATCACCATTCTTTTTCCTCACTACGACGATTGGTGATGAGAAGGGGGACTCAGACTCTCGAATGACACCGGAACTCAACAGCTCCTGAAGATGTTTTCGAACTGCCTCAAGGTCTTGGGGGTGTATGGGTCTTGCTCGCTGCTTGAAAGGAGTCTCATCACTGAGCCTCATGCGATGTTTGACCTTGTCAGTATGACCGAAATCAAGGTCATGGTGTGCAAACACCTCGGGCATTGAGTTGAGTTTGCTGGTCACACGCTCTTTCCACTCAGTGGATATGGGAGAATCTTCAAAGTCAAATTTCAATTTGGGTCTGTCGGACTTATCTGCAGGGCTGGGGTCAGCTACTGCAGGTTCTTTTTGTATTACTTGCTGAACAGCATTTACCTCAGCCAGCACCGTTCTTGGGGGTATGGTAATGTCATGCCCTGACTCGTTTTTTATCACCACAGGCAGCTGGGTGTGGTGTCTGGCAGTTGGGAGGGAGAACAGGCAGCTGGAAACAAGTAGGCCGCCTGGCAAGGAGGACATTGAAGGGGGTTCAAGGATGGCCCATTTGTCAGTGTGGGACCCACGCACACTGATACATCCATTGAGAACTACTTGGTGGCCGGCTGGAACAACTTCTGGTAGGTTTCCTTGTAGTTTCACCCATCCCAAATTACCATCTTCAGCTTGCTGTTGTCTGAGCTGTAGAAGCTTTAAAACTGCACGATAGCCAAATGAGGTAGGCTGGGGTAGGGCAGGTGTCTTCTGAGCATAATCCGTGTAGAGGACATCAAGGGTGTTGGTGCCAATTAGTACTTGTTCTTCAGCACGGAGATGGGGAACAACCAATGCTAACGTTGGCACTTCTGTATCAACCCCTACAAACTCCTTAGGAAAGGTTATGCTCAGTTCAACGTATCCCAGGTAAGGGACTTCTTGTCCATTAGCTCCTTCTACCCCGAGTAGGTTGTTTAAGGACTTAATGGCTTGACTCGATAAGTGTTGCTCATAGAACGACAGGGGGACTGTAGTAACTTGAGACCCTGTGTCTAAAAGACAGTTCACTTCTTGGTCTGCAATGGTGACTTGGGCCGTATACTTTGTTCCAACTAAACCTCTGGGAAGTTTCATGGGTTTGTCTTTAGTATGGGCACATTTCAGTGAGGCTCTCTGTTTGGTTACAGTGGGACGGGTCTCATTACTTGCAGCTCCTATTTGTCCCTCAACAGGGGCTGCTAGTTGTTTAAATGATCCTCATCTGATGAAGCGGGTTGAGCTTCCCACTGAAGTTGTCTGTCGTTCAGTAGCTTCCTCTTGGCTGCGACAAGTGAAGGGTTTGGCTCATTCTCACACGATGGTTTAATATGCCCATCTTCACCGCACCGGAAGCAGTACCAAGGCCGGGGTTTGCTTGAATTACGGCTTGAGGTTAGCTGCTTCTCATGCTTTTGACTCTTGGCTTTGTAGTCTGTAGCTACTTTGGGATTAGCTGATTTATCCTTTTCAGTCTTAGCTTTCTTCAAGTTTGTGAGTTGACTTTGAAGAGCAGCGACTTGCTTCTGCAACTGTTCAGTCTCATTTGAATCAGTATAGGCACATGCACTCTGCAGATGTGACGTGACACGTTGCTTGGAGGCACCAAGGTGTTGCTTCATGCGAGTTACTTTTGCAGCATGTTTATCCTCTTCTGTGCGAAGGAGCAACAGCAACTCTGCAAATGAAGGGGGATTGTTCTTTCTGTGCTTCAGCTGGAGGTCAGTTAGAAGTGCATTGTCCCAGCAATTTCGACAGAACTGGTTGAGGAGATGTCGGTTGACTTCGCTGGCAGATACGCCACCTCTTCTCACTGCTGAACCCAAAACTACCTGCAACCTGTGTAAGTAGCTGGAAGGCTTTTCATTTGGGTCTTGGAACGTAGTCAGGAACTTGGCAAAGAGCTCATCTCCATCTTCTACTGTGCCATAAGCAGAATCTAGCAGCTCAAGATAAGCTGCGGGGGATGCTTGTGGACCCAAGTGCTTGGTGACTTCAATAGCTGGTGGCAGAAGACTGTCAAGGATTCTCCTAGACCGGTGCAGATCTGAGATAGCAGGGTCATTCATCATCAGTTCGACATTGGTACGCCATGTGTCATAGTCAACCTCGTTGCCTGGACGGGGAGATCTGCCTGAAAAGGCTCTGAGACGGGAAGGAGCAAGATGATGCGATGCAGCTTCTTGACTTCTCACAATGTGTTCAATGACGACCCTCTGTATGTCAGGAGGGTTCACGTCAGTTACACTGAGGTGTGGATATGTTTTTGATTCAACCTGTGCTTGGACAGGTGATGTGTTGTCATTGGTCAGGTTTTGAAGTTGAATCGGTAAAGCAGGTGGCTGAGGTTTCATAGTGGGTGGTGGAACTGATGTCAGATCGAAGGTGACCCTGGGTTGAGAACTTGCACCAAGTGTGGAAGTTAGATCAACTGAACTCGTCGACTCAAGGATTGGTTGGAATGTGGCAGCCAGTGGCGGCGCGAGGGTCCAGTCAACTGGGGTCTGTCTTGGGCCTGGCCCTGGAAATTCACTTGCTCCGTCTTCACTGTTACTCAGAGGTGAAGCAGCAGATGTGGTAAGTTTAGCAAGCTCTCCTCGTAGCAGTTCTTCAAAGGATTTCCCGCTTAGCTTAGCTATGGTTTGCAGCTCTTCAAGGTAAGTACAGGTGGCGCTACTGCTTGCTGTAGGAGTGTACACGGAAGCTAAGGCCTTCACTTTGTACGTGACATCTGCTCTGCTGGGGCTGTCATAAGTAAGGGGCAACAAGGACTGAAGTGACTCCATGGACGCGCCAGACTCAAACTCATAAATTAACTGCCCATAAAATGGAGATTCATCATCTTCAATGGGGAGTATACGGTTAATTTTGCCATGAGTTTTTAAGTGTTCAGTGATTTCCTCATCAAATTCTACACCGATAAGCCCACTAACTATGACTGAGTTAGGGATTTTGACCTGTTCACTCATAACTATTTCCATTTTGACCGGGCTTCAAATTAACTTCAAGTTATTTGTATATATATATATTTTTTTTTTATCAATACCTGTTATCTCGTTTAGTCATTAATTACCCACAATGCTCCTGGCTAGCTCGCCATATTTTATGTAACACGTGTATCACCTGTGTGTAATGGACTTATGACCACTACCATATAAGGTATTAATCCTGGGTTAGTAATTGTTAAGGTTCGTCTACTGGAGCATTTAAGAGTAACCCAATGATGAGACAAGACAGGTGTGTAGGAATTAAAGAAGCGCCGGCTTGTATTTAGAAAAATAGAATTAAAGGAACTGGTACCAAAATACACATATAACAGACAGACAAATTACAATGAGCTCAGTAGAAAACCAAATGTGACTTGTAGTCACCACTTGACATAAACTTACTTTCTTAAACAACCTTTAAGTTTAGGATTTAAATCCTACGGGTTCTAAACTATGGGTGCACCCTGGTAAATATCTTTCTTTAACTGTAGCATGAAATCACAATCAGTCAATCCACAATAACACATCAATCCCCAGTCAATAAACCCAACATTTAAACCACAAATGGATGTATGTGAGTGAGTCAACCGACAGTCCAACTACACTGTGGAGTGCAGCACCATGGGATGGATACCGTGCAGAGTTCAGAGTTCCTTTCAAGATCAGTTCCATCCACCACACTGGCAGAAACACAGATTCAGTGCAGAGTGAGTCGCCAAGGGAAATCCAAAGATGGTCTTCGCATGTAGTCTCCTTCAGCAGCTCGCCATCCCTGGTAGACCCAGACTCTGACCTCATCCAAAAAACCTGACCTGTATGACATGCATACAGGACCACATGAAAAACTATAATTAACAGTGTTTCACAATAAGGGTCTTTCAATAATTAAAATAAAATGACAATCTCTTTCTAGTAGTACAACAAACTTATACTATTAAAATAAAATACATTCTCAAAATGAAAAATAAAATAAGATGCATTGTAATAAAGTGCTTTTCTCACCAATGGCATCCAAATAAAGTTATCCTCTAATCACCAGGACTGGTGATGCAGTACAGAGGCAGCACACACCCAGCACACTCAGCTAGGAATGAAAGGTGTGGAAAATATGCTCACTTAGCAGCCCATTCAATTAAAGGCTAAAACATGACAAAACCTACAAAAATGAAATAGAAGCAACACAGTGGTGACATGAAATAGTTCTGTTCCATTTAAAGTGCAAAATATATATCCTACATTGTAAAAATAGGTAGGTTAGCTTGGAACAACAATACTAGCAATTAGCCAAACATTTGTATTGACTTCGCATGGTAGCTTAGCCTATTGGCTGCTAACACTGCTAACCGCATGGCTGCTTGGCTGTTAATGTAACTAACAAAGTTTGTAGCAACTCACCAATGTTGTTTGAAACAACTCTCAGCCCTCTGGCAACACCGAGATGATGGGCAAGGCGTGCGCACTGTACACTATATCCACTTTTAGATTAGAACTTATTAATTAGCCTGTGCTCTGTGACTAGGTCTCTCTCCTTCAGCGCAGGTTGGTTCTGTGTGAGTGGGGGTTCACAGCAGAGCAGCGGCAGAGACAGAGAAGGGGCGGGGCAAGTAATAGAGGGGTGCCGTCTGATTGGGGGAATTCACAGGTCTTTTTATCATTGGCTGGCCACTAGTCAGCAGCAGTCAAGCTAGGCAGACTTGCTCCTCCTTTTCACCAGTGACGTTACCCGACAGAACAGCCTCATCTATCCATCAGTAACCAGTCTACATGACCTGGGTTACACCCACATAACGAGGCGCCAACTTCCGGGACTGTAGTGGTAGTGGTAGGTCACGGGAGGAGAGCCAAACTTGTTGTCCAGGTCGATAGATGGGTGCCTGGACCCTCCGACGGTCCGCCAAACGCCGGTTCCGATCGGCCGTACGAAGGAGTGCCGACCGCGCGGTCCTCCAAATCCGGCGGCAGCGCTGGAGGTGGGCCCGTACCGACGGCACCGCAATCTCCTCCTCCTGGACGGGAAACAGGGGTGGTTGGTAGCCCAGTGATGCCTGGAACGGCGCTGATCAGGGAGTTGTGGGCGTACTCCACCCAAGGGAGGTGGGAACTCCATGAGGATGGATGGTTCGCGGCGACGCAGCGGAGAGCCGCTTCCAGGTCCTGGTTGGCTCTCTCCGTTTGTCCATTGGACTGGGGGTGGTATCCGGAGGAGAGGCTGGCGGTGGCCCCCAGAGCCTGGCAAAACGCCCTCCACAACTGCGACGCAAACTGTGGCCCCCGGTCGGACACTATGTCCAGGGGTATCCCGTGCAGACGGAATACCTGCAGCACCAGGAGGTCCGCCGTCTCCTTGGCCGAGGGAAGCTTGGGCAAAGGCACAAAATGGACCGCCTTCGAAAACTGGTCGACGATGGTGAGGATGGTGGAGTTACCAGCCGAAGGCGGAAGACCGGTGACGAAGTCCACGGCGATGTGCGACCAAGGCCGACGAGTGATAGGCAGCGGCTGCAGCAACCCCGCAGGAGGTCGATGTGAGGCCTTGCTGCGTGCACAGACGGTGCAGGCCGTGACAAAGGCCTGGGTGTCCCGGGAGATGGAAGGCCACCAGAAGCTCCGTCTGAGGAAGGACAGGGTCCGTGCAAAGCCGGGATGGCAGGTCAGGCGGGAGGAATGAGCCCACTGCAGCACCCGAGACCTATCTGGATCGGGTACAAACAGCCGGTTAGCGGGGCCATTACCTGGATCTGGATGGGTACGTTGAGCCGACCGGACGAGACCCTCAATCTCCCAAGTGACTGCCCCAAGCACGCACACCGGAGGCAGGATGGTCTCTGGCTCGACGAGATCCCTCTCGGCGTCCCACTGGCGAGAGAGAGAGTCCGGTTTCACATTCCGACATCCAGGCCGGTAAGTGAGTGTGAAGTTGAACCTCCCCAGGAACAACGCCCACCGCGCCTGTCGAGAGTTGAGCCGTTTGGCGGTGCGGAGGTAGGCCAAGTTCTTGTGGTCTGTCCAGACCACGAACGGTTGTTCGGCCCCCTCCAGCCAATGCCTCCACTCCTCCAAGGCCAGAACCACTGCCAAGAGCTCCCGATTCCCCACGTCGTAGTTCCTCTCCGCGGGCGACAACTGTCTTGAAAAAAAAGCACAAGGGTGAGTTTTCCGATCCCCCGTGGCACGTTGAGAGAGGACGGCCCCCACACCGGAGTCCGATGCGTCCACCTCCACCACAAACTGGCACGCCGGATCCGGATGCCTCAGAACCGGAGCCGAGGTAAACAGCCGTTTTAGCTGCGCAAACGCCGCACCTGCCTCCGGAGTCCAGGAGAACGGAGAGAGCGTGGATGTGAGCCGAGTAAGTGGGGCCGCGACGCTACTGAAATCCCGGATGAACCTGCGGTAAAAATTAGAAAATCCGAGGAACCGCTGGAGTTGTTTCCGGGACGTAGGGGTCGGCCACTCCGCCACCGCCTTGACTTTAACGGGGTCCGATCGAACCTGGCCCGGTTCGATTATGAACCCCAAAAAGGCCACCGATTTTGCGTGGAACTCGCACTTCTCCGCCTTGACGAATAGCTTGTTCTCCAACAGTCGCTGAAGAACCAACCGGACGTGCTGAACGTGCTCCCTCTGACTACCTGAAAATATCAAAATATCGTCCAGGTAGACAAAGACGAACAGGTTCAGCATGTCTCGGAGGACGTCGTTCACCAGAGCCTGGAACACTGCCGGGGCGTTGGTGAGACCGAAGGGCATGACCCGGTACTCTAAGTGCCCCAAAGCAGTGTTGAACGCCGTCTTCCACTCGTCCCCCTCACGGATCCGGACGAGATGGTAGGCATTGCGGAGGTCCAATTTGGAGAACACCATCGCATTACGGAGAGGCTCGAAGGCTGGGTCGATGAGTGGCAGGGGGTACTTATTCTTTACGGTGATATCGTTTAGCCCCCGGAAGTCAATACACGGTCTTAACGAGTTGTCCTTCTTAGTCAAAAAAAAAAACCAGAACCCACAGGCGACGACGAGGGTCTGATCAGGCCCGCTGCCAGAGAGTCGTGGATGTAGGTCTCCATGGTCTGTCTCTCGGGCCGGGACAGGTTGTAGAGTCGCCTCACCGGCAAAGACGCGCCGGGAAGGAGATTGATGGCGCAGTCGTATGCAATGCCACCTCCGTGCCCAACTCCCGGTTGAGTCCGCTCTGGAACGCGGACAGGAGTGATTCCTCGTTCCAACCGGACTCCACCGCCAACCGGCGGAACCGGGCGATGTACTCCCGAAGACTAAGCGTTCCTTGCTTAAGCCGCAACAGGAGTTGTCCAGCCTGGGCGCCCCGTATGGGGTGGTCGTACACCCTCATGAGCTCCATCTCGAGAGCCACAAAAGTCTCCACGAGAGGAGATCCTTGCGCACGGAGCGCATCGTACATAGCGAGGGGTCCTCCCTCCAGCAGACTCACTATATACGCAATCCTCCCCGCTTCCCTCGTAAAGCGGGACGGCTGTGCTTCAAAAATATTCTTGCATTGTACCAGGAAGCTCCGGCAGGTGTCCGGATTCCCCGAGTATCTCGGCGGGGGCGGGATGTGCGGCTCCGCGGAACCAGCGAGAACCGGCGTTTGTGGATCCCTCGCCTCGAGGCGCGTTATGCGTACGCCCTGGGAGTCCGTGATGTCCAGCAGACGGGTAATCGTCGCATGGGCGTCCGCCAGATGTTGCTCCCATTGCGCTGCGTAAACGTGGATCTCGCGCTTCACCCGATCTCCGTCGCCGGGGTCCATAATGGCTCGTTCGTTCTGTCACGACTGTGTGTGGTGAGGTTGGACCCAGAACGCAGGCGGAGACCAGGAAAGGAAGAACAGGGGTTTATTAATGGCACAAAACACAATAGAAGGCGATTCCCCAGGACCGACGAGGGAGCTGGGACCGGGAGATCGAGGTGCGTCAAGCCGACAGGTAGGAGACGTAGGGATCGTTGGGGACAGGCGATGGTCAGGTTACCGGGAGGTCGAGGTGCGTCAAGCCGACAGGTAGGAGACGTAGGGATCGTTGGGGACAGGCGATGGTCAGGTTACCGGGAGGTCGAGGTGCGTCAAGCCGACAGGTAGGAGACGTAGGGATCGTTGGGGACAGGCGATGGTCAGGTTACCGGGAGGTCGAGGTGCGTCGTACCGACAGGTAGATGACGGGCGGAACTCCGGGACCGACGAGGGTGGCTGGAACAGCAGACGGGCGGACTATCTCTCCGATAGTCCGTAGCAGGGTGATCAGGACCAGGGATGAATGTCACCTGGGGACTGGTAGCGTACCGGTTTACACGTAGTACGAACGAGCGACGTCTCTCACTGACGCCGCTGTATAAATAGCCCCCAGGTGAGATCAATGGTAATTAGCCACGGTAATGGTTGGCAGGTGCGTGTGTGTGCGCCTCTAGCGCACGCGGCCTGGCAACGCCCCCTGTCAACCACCGTAACCGTGACACACTCTTCATGAAGTAAAGGGTGAGAGGGACACTCTTCATGAAGTAAAGGGTTAGAAGGACACTCTTCATGAAGTAAAGGGTTAGAGGGGCACTCTTAGTGTAGTCAAGGGTGAGATGGCCACTCTTCATGAAGTAAAGGGTTATATGGACACTCTTCTCCCAATATCCTATGTTATGGACAACAATGTCTGCGTTCACCACCGGCGCAAGCACACAAAGAAAACAGAGAAGTCGACTCTCACAAGGAGGAACACCTGACAGGCGGGAATTACTTATGCTGGGTAAAGTGTCGTCATTTCACGACAAAACTTCGGTCAAACGCAGATTCCTGATGTCTCTCTCCTCCCCTCTCTCCTCCTCTCATCGTAATCAATTACTTTGCTACAGGAGCAGAACATTCCATAAAATAATGAGGAGGTGGGGAAGCCTCAGCTTTAATTAAGGAATGCTATCGCTGTAATCATTTTGATTCATAAACAAGGGCTAACAAAAGCTCATAAAGGCGGCTTTCAGAAAAGAAAGGGATATATTATTGATCAAAGGGAAAGATTAGAATTTAATGACCTGTGCATCCCAGATTGAATAATCAATTTAAATTAATATCCATTTCACAGTGCAGCTGCTTTGTAATAGTTCAGGATTCATTTTTCCACCTTTCAGCGTGGAGAGGTGGGAGGGAGAGGGCGGAGGAGGTGCACCCTGCAGACGGAACAAAGGGACCATGCCTGAATGAATCGCAAGCCTCTGATAAATCCTCATCTCCTCCCCCCCTCCCCTATCCCCCCGCAGGGTGCCCTGGGGCGCAATTATAACCACAGAAGCAAACAGCATTGCCCTACAGGTAGATTATATGCCCGGTCGACCCCTGACTCAGACCCCTCTCCCCACCAGCCCCCTACTGTGTGCCCTTCAAACAGACACAGCATCACCTGGTATCTCGTGTGGTGCCTTTGTACCCAGGCCCCATATGCCGGGCCCACAGTTTGCCTTTAATAGCCATGCAGCAAGCAGGCGAGAGTGCCGTGTGCCGGCAGGGCTGTTTTGTGTGAAGCCGGGCCGAAAGAACCCAAAGTTCCCGTCGGCGGCCGATGCATGGCACCGCCATCCATCATCTCGCCTCTTATTAGCCGTGACCAGGGTGATGTCCCATCAACATATGTGTCTGTCAACTTGGTGAGGTGACAGCTTTGTATTGTATGTAATGAAATGAAGGTACCCTGTGTGTGTGTATGTGTGTGTGTGTGTGCAAGCATGCGTGCCTTTGTGTTGTGTTGCGTGTGTGTGCACATATACATGCGTTTGTGTTGTCTTGTGTGTGTGTGTGTGTGTGTTGTGCAAGCATGCCATTGTGTTGTGTGTGTATGCAGGTGAGTGTGCGTTTGTGTGTGGTGTGTGTGCGTAAACACAACAGGAATAGCTGACGGTGTCTCCCGGGAGAACAGAGCAGGGACAGATTATTTGAAATCCAAGCGGAGTGGACGAGGTGATTTCTCATCAAGACCTGCCAGGATCTTTATGCCCTTATCAGGAAGTAAGGAGGTTATTGTGGAGCAGGAATTAGCCCACAGACAGATCAGATCAGGAGAAAAGGTTTTGCAGCAGATTCTGCTTCTTAGAGTTTTCTCAATTAGCATATAATAAATGACAGATGTGAACGTGGCAAAATCTATTGTTCCAAAAATATATTTTTTAAAGAGAATGAGATTGAGGGGAGGTCCAATTAAAGTCTGTATAATAATAATAAAATAAATAAAAACTAAAACCTGGAGCCTTGCCGAGCGTCACGAAACATCAACCTCAGCCAAAAAAATGTTGAAAATAGTTTACTGAATAAACGGACATGGAGGAATCAAACCGAACAGCACGGAGCGGACGGACTAGGAATGAAAATGTAGTGCTGTAACAAAGTACCACGGAGACACTCGCACAGACACACACACACACAAATACACACACAAAAACGATACATACATGCATACATGCATCAGAAACGAGACTATCACACACAGCGGCGCCCCATCGCTCCAGTTCTTCTTCTCGTGTGTGTGTGTGTGTGTGTGTGTGTGTGTGTGTGTGTGTGTGTGTGTGTGTGTGTATGGCAGTACTTTCTTTCTGCGGGGGTTCATGTTAACAGGCGAGGCCATCTGCTCATCTCGGTTGAGGAGCGCACGCTGAATATTGATTAGGGCGGCGGGCGGCTCGAAAGCGGCGTGACAGTGCCGAGCTGCGACGTGAGACGGCCCGCCAAAAACTTTGATAAGGTGCAGCGTGTGTCAAAGCCGTCAAGCAGGTAAGTAAACTTAAGATCTGGCATTCGTCTTACCAAGGGGAGGAGAGCGTGAGTAACAGCTTCCACTTTAGGAACTATTTTCCCGGAATAGATACACAAATTGATTCTGTTGGATACATTTAACATTTGGCTGCTGAATGTCTAGGTGTTTTCTACAGAGGGTGGGATAGCTGGAGGATGAAAATCCGACAGACAGAATCGCGGCCATACATGAATTTGAATTTGATTCCACAGTACAGCACAGTTATCTCCAGTATCAAATAAAGATTCAGAGAGTCTTCCGTCTACATATGTAGCCTTTCGTCTATATCTTGTTTGTTAGTTCGATATTGGCCAACTTATTATACTTTTACCTGAAATGATTGTACTTATTACATGAGCACTGGTTCAGTTCTTGGATACTCGTTAGGAATGAAATGCACTTGACTTTTGATGATAAGTTGCAACTCTTACCTACATTTGTTCAACGCTCTACTGTATGTCTACTGTATGAATAAAAGCGTCTGCTCAATGACTATAATGTAATGTAATATTTTCTTTTAATTCTGACTGAACATTATTAAACATGGGAAAACCCAACCCCGCCACACTTTGCACAAAGCCGGAGGGAGCACTAGAAAGAATTAACAGACTAAATTGATTAATTTAATTGATTCATTGACTCTGTGGTACAACGGAGCGACGCACAATCATTGAAGTCGCAAATAAGTCTTATATGCAGTTTTTTTTAATTGATGATGTTCATGAAACAAAAACCATACTTTGTTTTCTATTTTCACCAAATGTTTTGACGTCACGTCCTCTCGTTTTGATTTTCCCGCCATTGGTGGGGACAGAGCAAACTAAACCAGAGCGCATGACTACCGGGGGTCTCCCGGTAGGATGGCTTTTATTCTAGACATTTGGTAACCTACTATCTCAGTTTGAACAAAAGCAAACGGTTCAGTGCAGTGCAGTGAAAACCTACAATGTGGGGCATGCAGGGTGTGGGTTTAAGGTTATATCAGCACAAACATGGACGCAGGGAGAGTCAGAGGGGCTGTCATTGATCAAGGGGAGACATTGACTGTTTCTAATAAAGTGTTTCAGGTAAGGCCTTAACTACGATCTGGCCTCTGAAGGGCAAAGTTCATTTAGAGTGATAACAGCTGAGCCACCTTTGCATCGGGTGGGTCGAAGGGGGTCAAATTGCCGCATAACTAAAGTTAAGCCCAAAGGTTGTGTACAAGCCATACATAACTAATGGAGCTACCCACCACTGCTCCCCCTCCCCCTCCCCACACACACATTACAAAAGCCAAAGTGTGTTAGATTGCGATGTAACAAAGGCTTACACACATGCTCGCAGACACACACACACGCACGCATGAACATACGCACACACACACACACACACACACACACACACACACGCACACACACACACACACACACACACACACACAGCACGCATGAACATACACACACACACACACACACACACACACACACACACACACACACACACACATACACACACACCCTCACATGCATACACACTAAAACATACACACTCTTCATCTTTAATCCCTCCAAGCCTTAAGGAAGGAGGGCGTCTTCACCATGAAGCTCTCTAGAACAGATGTAAACAAGGGCTTCTAGAGACACGACCGCAAATGCAAATTAAACCAAACTCCACACTTTCAAATAACAAATGGGTACCCATCAACACGCCTCAGAGACCGGAAGGGTCAGGGGTCGTGTCTAATGGCTACACCACGGAAAGTAAAAACACAACACACACTTTTTACAATTTTCTCGGTTAACAATCTGAAGGAAACGCGGCGGATGCTGTCTAAATTGAATGTCCATACACCTGACTGTATTGTGATTACTTTTGGAGTTATTGAGCCAGTTGAAGCATGATTAAAGTTAATTGCTCGGCGGCGTGCCTTGAACAAGAGTGACAGATGGCGTGGGGGGTATGCATACAACGTCCACCTCTTTCGCCCACCTCTTTCGCCTACGTGGGTGACCGTTGCCAACAGGGATATTGAAGACTAATGTGAGAGCTATTCCATCATGGTTTGATCCACTATACTCTTAAGAGCCACTTGCCGGGAATGATTATGGAGCGCTGAGAGCGACTCACTTTCCTCTTTCTATAGGTACGTCAGCAGCACGCAGTTGGTGGTTTACTGAAAGAGAGACACGTCATCTGCGTGTATGTGTGCGTGAGAGAGAGAGAGAGAGAGAGAGAGAGAGAGAGAGAGAGAGAGAGAGAGAGAGAGAGAGAGAGAGAGAGAGAGAGAGAGAGAGAGAGAGAGAGAGAGAGAGAGAGAGAGAGAGAGAGAGAAAGAGATGATGAAAACAGTGCAGTACAGAGTACAGAAAGTCCAACAAACTTATGATAGTTGCAGCACTCCTAGTAGTTGCACATGCCTGTGGATACATAGTACTGGTACTGTGGTGTCCCGTCCTGGCTGATGGTGGAGTGGGTGCCATGTTGGCTCCTGAAGTCCACGATGAGCTCCTTAGTCTAGCTGACATTCATTGCGAGGTCTCAGTCCCCGGCTATACTCGGTGTACACACATGACTGTACTGCCACGTACAGCAATAATCAGATTATCAGGTTTGGCGATACGGCACTTCAATTCAAAAAACCTACTTGTTTGCAAGAGATTGTTGGCAGGGAAAATGCTCGGCATGTGAGCTGGTTTCCATCCACTTTGGCTTGTCCTGACCAGTATGCCGCCACGGAACCCCCTCCTGCAGGTGCGTTTATTGTTCCCCAAGGGGCTTGGTGGCGCCGTTCGGAAAATGGGCTCTCCCCCCCCCCCCCCCCCTCTGGATCTCCGCATGTAAGTGACATAAAGGGACAAAATAACATTTGCTATTTGGTGGTGGCCTTCATCCAAAGGGTCACACCAAACAAGGTACATAGAAATCTTAGGATTTATCAAACCCATAACCCCGCCATGCTGTAGCAACAGAACACATGACAGCGATGACAGCAAGACAAACAACACAAAATAATTCACTTCCTGTGTGACTCTCTAAAAAATCAATAATTTGTGTGAGATTAACATTTCCTTGGCAAACAATAACTAGTTATGTACATATCTGGCATGTTCATGTTCATGTTCATTATAGCCGTCTGGAACATTTTTCATTACATTTCATAAACTTTTCATAAAAGTTCTATATATATATACATCTTGTGTGTATGTTCTCAAAGACTGTTTTATGCAATAATATGTTTTTGGTCAATATGAAGATGTATTGTCAAACCAGAAAGGGAGTAATGCATTGGATGTTTAACCATAGTCTGACCAACAAAATGTTACATTTTTATGTTGTTACCTTTAATCCTTTTTGAAGTGCTATTAATCAAGTATGATGTTCTATTTGTGTTTATGACGTTTTGTTCCATAATCATGTAAGTTGAACATTATGTGTCATCATTTTCAAAAGGAGGGAAATGTAATTGAAAAAACCTCCATTGTTGTGACCATCGATGCCACCCCAGCTGTTCATAGTAGAACAGAGATGTTCTTTGTCTTTTTTACACCCAGCGATAAATGTAGTTGGACTCTCTTAAGGTGGATGTATTTACTACTACCACCCTAGACTTCCTCGGCGCCAGCTCGCCTTCTGGCGACCCTGGGCATTCCCGACAAACTGATAAGGATGGAGATGAGCTAGGGCGCACGTCACTGAGCTGTTGCGTTCAATTGAGTAATGGGGCACCTGTTGTGGAGAAACTATTGAAGAGGGGGACGCTCTCTTAAGTGCGTTGGACTTCTCTCTACACACCTTGTGAGACGTGTGGTTAGAACTTCCAGACTTCCAATTGATTGTGTGTGTTTGAATAAATACTAAGACTAAGAGAGACTTCATTCGTTTTGGATGACTTGATTCTTAAACAGTTAAACAGACCACTGGACGTGTATTAGAGAATTCCCACCACAATATATTAATTATTAATATATCAGTAATATATCAATTCATTAATATATCAGTATGTATATATACTGATATATTAATATATATATATATATACTGATATATTAATGAATACCTTGAATATATCAGTATATATATATATATATATATATATACTGATATATTAATGAATACCTTGAATTTGATGGATGTGCTTTATAAGCCGACAGAACAGCTTATTAAAAAAGCAAAACTCCCCTGACCCGTGGAGTTGTGCCTGCCTGATTTTTCTGAGTCATTAACGCTGTTCCGCTGTGGAATGGGCAGCCATTACGGAACAGCGGGTCAACCAGGAACAAAGACAGCTATTCTGGGATATAGGTGAGAGTGTAGAGAAGCCCCGCCACCCTCTGCAATGACAATATTGAAGGACACCGTACGTATTTAGATATCCAGGTTCCAGGGTGCCAGTGGGGCTTGTGAATGTTGATCTAAATCTAAATCTGGAGGATTGAATCCTCTCTATTGGTCACATACATGTTTATATTTATATATTTGTTTCTCTGCATTTAACCCATCCTAATCGGAGCAGTGGGCAGAAATGTTATATACAGCACCCTGGGAACAGTGTAGGGGTCTGGTACCTTTCTCAAGGAGGCACAGGGACTTGAACCTTGAACGGTTCTCAAGCCAAGTCCTAACAGACTGAGCTAATGCTGCCTAATGCCTGCCATATCCATTTGGCCAAACAAAGTGTGGCTTGTGGCTAATATTTACCATGGGGTAGCATGGTGCACAGTGCCGATAGTCTCTGAGACGACCTCTGTGGTCCGCCTACTGAGATTACCTTGAAATCTGCTTGGTGGGTTTCAAAAAATCCTAATTAATCCCTGCTGACCTACTGGAATTTAGCTCCATGCTCAATGAGCAGCTCTTCTCTATTTCTCTCTCTCTCTCTCTCTCTCTCTCTCTCTCTCTCTCTCTCTCTCTCTCTCTCTCTCTCTCTCTCTCCTCTCTCTCTCTCTCTCTCTCTCTCTCTCTCTCTCTCTCTCTCTCTCTTTCTGATGTTCTCTTCTCTCTCTCTCTCTCTCTCTCTCTCTCTCTCTCTCTCTCTCTCTCTCTCTCTCTCTCTCTCTCTCTCTCTCTCTCTCTCTCTCTCTCTCTCTCTCTCTCTCTCTCTCTCTCTCTCTCTCTCTGTCTCCACATATATATCTGGCTATATATAAGATATAAGACTGACTGAGATTTCTCCAAAAGTTTTCCATGTGGATGTAGTGCTGCCGGCACACAATAAAATACCGTACAATATCTCACAACAAGTTCTTTTTTGTTGTTAGCTTTTTTATAGGCTCCATCATTCTTGGCCAGAAATGCGTAGTGAATGTTTCAATTTGAAACTGTTTGTTTCAAAGTAAGTCGTTTTTGTCTCATGTTCAACATTAAGGAACAAGTATTGTTCAATTGTTTTTAGTTGATTGGGGATACTTATTTTCATAATTCCTGTCCTGTGTATTGCAATGACACATCATGAAGCAACATCAATATTCATGAGAAACATAAATACTGTCAAACAATATCAATTTGTACATATATAAAATATGCATAAAACCTTGTGAACCTTCATTTCGTGGAGTTCCATCATTTCCCATGGCTCACAAGAAAAAACAGCATGCCATTTAGTCTGCACAGCTCCTGCACGGGAAGCGACTACACTTGAAGATATTTGCTAATGTATTGCTTTGGTTTGGAGTAGGTGAAGAGAGCCTTGGGTAAAATTAGGTATATCTGAGGAATGTTTGTGAGGTATTCTGCAGGGACAGGCTAAGCCTTGCCAATTGTCACTGCACACAGAAGAGTGTGCTCAGCTGTTGTAGGGGAAATTACTAGGGCTGTTGTCTGCAAACAAAATCCACGTTTGAGATGTGAGATGCCCACTTTTTAGGGTATTTTTTGCACACATTTTGGGATGCACAAAATGGTTTGAACTTCTATTGATGTCAATGCCTAGATCATAATTCAGAATAATGGGTGTTATAAAGACCAACCAAATATAACCACTTCATAACAAATAACTCATTAGTTAGAATTAGTTCATGCTAATTTATTACTGGAATTGGATTGGGTTCAATTCTTGAGAAGCGATTCATGCATCACATGTGTTTCAATAACAAATGGTGCCCCGGAATAGCACATGCAACTTGAGCACAACTGTACACAGTGTGTGCTATGAAGCTCTCCATTACAGAATGGCAAGTAAGTGTTCCTTTCTTCATCTGCTCCACCATGAGCCCTTCATTGACCCTCAGCTTTCTCCCAGCTAAAATGTGACCCCATTCCAATTTTTCTTTTGAACTTTGGAGACTCTGGTGCCCTTCTGTTCACCACCTCTATTTCCCAGGGTTATTTCCCTTTGCTCTGCAACCCCCATCACAGATGACTTGCCTGCCCTCAACTCAAAGTTCTCTATGACAGAGGACCCCCACCCCTACATCTGATCTTGGAACACCCTAGGGACTATAGCCAAACTCCAGCCATGTTCCCCCTGGCAATTTAGACCCTTCTGAAGTGTCCTCAGCGTTCAGGTCCCTGGTCCCTTGAATTGTGTTCTGGTCAAATTTGACCGATTTACAAAAATACGGTTTAATGTATTACATTTCTCGAATGCTTCATGAGGTTTTTGAAGATAAAATTAACACTTTTGTTTAATTTTAAAAGGGCAGGACATTATGATGTATTAAGTATGTATTTCCCAGAGTTGGCACCGCAGCAGCAATAGAGAATGCTGTGTGGTGAGTACAGATAGAGTATTTATATATATATACAGAAGACAGTTTCAAAGCATTGAAGGCACCAGAGAACTCAGTTCTTCATCCAGAATGTATTTTATATTCTAGGCACAAAAACATCAATACATACCATTTATCGGTTTTGTTTTATAAGTCAGTAAAACCAAATGTCCTTAAGTTATTAGTTATAATAGTAAATTAAGTAAATCAACCAACTACCCTCAGCCCATCTCTATATATCTATCCATATATATATATATATACACAAAAAATGGTCAACCTATATTTGAGGTGCACAACATACTGTAAGTGGTATGTATGTATAAAGGTCAACACACCCAAACACACCCCTGCCCTTTCTCCCAGACCCCTGATCCCACACACATAGCTACATTTGCAATTATTACACCAACTATCTTCTTCTCGCCCCAGATCCCTATTCCTCCATACAGTCGATGCTCCACAGACACACCAACCACATTCATTGATCTCCACTCTCTGAGCAATATATTAAGATTTCTAGATACAAAAAAAGAGAAAATATAACTTCTGATCTTTTGGACAATTCCAGGTTACTTTAGGAGTCGCTTACCCAGGTCAACCTTCAGCTCCCAGTCCTGTGCTTTGGAGAGCTTGTTGGCGGAGGAGATCCTGGAAGGTGCTGTTGGCCTCTGAAACTCTCCGTCCAAAGCAATGCAATTAAGCAATAGTTTACAGTCCAAATTCTAAATATTCTAGAGAGTTGTGTCTATCCGCCCCGTCCTCCCCAGACTTGAAGCTCACACCTGTTGCCAGGTTGAGGACACTGAATACATTAGATGAGACAAGCAGAAGATTAAGACTCCAAGATGTACCTGTACCTTTTAGCATGGCTGTGGTCAGCATTTTGGAAAGGGATGAGGCTTTTTAGGTCGGGTAGAAAATAAACTCAGTTGATCTAGCTTGCTTGCATGTGACATGCTGTGTTTGTGTGCCAATTGGTTCATATCTGGCAACCCGGGATAAGTAATCACACAGACCACAACACAAACAGACGTTCTGGCCTGGAATGGACATTGCAAAGGAGAACATACTGGATGTAGCGTTGTTGCCAATCTTTCACATGGTTCCTTAATCTCTGCTGACCTATCATGATCATTTTATGATTTAGCAAAGAACAGAACATGTTTTATATAATAGCCTTACCTTTAAGATAAGCAACCAGCCCTTTTCTCATCAGATAAGACTTGTGGTGCTACAGTGGAGTTTTATTTGGAATGCCAGAAATGAGGACATCGCAGAACAATGCTGGCCTTGTGCTTAAATAAATGAGCATGTCTACACTGAGCTCAATTAACAAAGTTAGCTAGGCGTTAGTCAAAGAGCACCACGGCTGCATTTGATCACACATTCACGTAGAATATTCTGAAGCTGGGTGATCAAATGATCCTACCACTTCTGTTCACCAACAGATCATCATTAAAAGAGCACATGAGACGAGACGAGCCATCGGAAAGTGTCCTAATGTCCTAATTAGCATAATGACGGTATACCTTAATGTCTTCATAATAGTAAAATAACTTTGTAAAAGCCAAACTTTGAGAAGGTATATGACTAACATTTAATTTGTTTCTCCCCCCTTTTTGTCTGTTTTGTTGATGATGTACCGTTTGCATTAAACATGGTCATGGTTAATGGTTCATGAAACCTATTTGAATCGGCGTCTCTCATAATCCTTGATCAGATTTAATGGATGAATACATTAATTTGCATGACATTACAAAAGTGGCAGGCTTTTTTTTTCTTGTCGTCCGTGTAAGAATCTAATAACTGTATATGTACCATGGTGACCTACTTTTCTGGATATCTGAGTTTTCTGAACGCATAACATGCATACAACGTAGGAGGAGCAAAACAATGCATTTCTGATAAATACATGCTATCTCACAAGGCAAAGGTTAAGATTATGAAAATGTGCATCTTTACAAAGATTCCAAAAAAAAACTGCTTTTAGAACTGAAATTACAGCCCCCCTTGACATTGCCGCATAAAACCTATAGACCCACAGATGCGGCCTGTTTTTCCATCTCCTCATGTTAGAAGTATCTGGGTGAGCCACGCTTTTGAGAGTAAATTACACCAACAAAAAAAAAACGTAATTGCCCTCTGTTGAATTACTGACCCAGCTTAAAATTACCTTTCCGAAAAAACAGAGCATCGATAATGGCTGTACAGACGACGCGTCCCCATGGGCTGCTGTGGCAATGGTGGCAGTGTCATGACACCCAGCGAGGGGTAATGTCCCCAGCCTTGCTCATACACTGCACGGTCCGATGCACAAATAGAGCTGCCTGGCAGCACACACACACACACACACACACACACACACACACATGCACACACACACACACATGCACACACACGCATGCACGCAAGTACACACACACACACACACACACACACACACACACACACACACACACACACACACACACACACACACACACACCTTTTTTTAAAGGCAGTGGGCTCCAGAGTGTGTAAAGATGCCAGCAGCAGAGAGAGAGCCACGCCGCCCGCCAACTGCTACCGCCACCCAACCAGAGATTAATTGCACCTGATTGACTATCTCAGATAGGAGCCTCTATCGCTGCCACTGCTCGCTCAGTCAATACATATTCGCCAACACACCGGAGTCAATCTAATTAATCACTATTATAAACATATCAATGTGAAATGAAGGCCATGGGGAAGAGAATAATAAAAATAGCTGTATACACATTGATGAATTTAACCATTGGAATTCATTTAGCCTCCCAATATTTATAGACACCCCATTTAATTATTCTCCTCCCACGCTCTGTGTTTTGTGAACTTGAGCTACAAAATTAATTCCCTCATATGACATATAGGTCATCCTCTCCAGCTGTGGTACATCTAATCTCACTTCATCTGCCAAATGTACAAATGTGTCAAGGATGGTTTATTATATTTTAAGTTATTGTGATGCTCCAACTCCAGCCATAATGCATGATATACTTATATAATGGAGGTGAGCATATTTTACTGCGTGCACTGAACATACTTTTGTGTAAATGCATTTCAAGGTTTTCTTGATGGTGTGCAGTGAATACATTTCAATTGTGTGCAGTGAAAGTCAAATTTTTGTTAGATTGTCCTCTACATTTTGTTCCTCATGCCAATATGGAGATATATTTGAACAATCAATTGTGTCTAA
Organism: Muraenolepis orangiensis; assembly: GCA_027704905.1. Lineage (NCBI taxonomy): Eukaryota > Metazoa > Chordata > Actinopteri > Gadiformes > Muraenolepididae > Muraenolepis > Muraenolepis orangiensis. The sequence continues at coordinate 21,029,135 of CM051004.1, forward strand.
TGTGTCGTATGTACACACACAAAACACCTTCCACAAATACAAAAAATATTTGCAAACATAAATATATCAGAAGATGAAACAGATCTGAGAATACACAACTAAAATACATTTTGACTGTATATTTACTATCAGTACTAGCAGTCCTCTCACAACCAGATTGCTGGTTTTATTCCCCTGCTTCTCCTAGCAAACAGTGTTGAGATGTCCTTTAGCAAGACTCCCTAACCCTGACTCTGCCGTTGGTCAATGTTTGTATGGGTGAATGTTTGTTTGGGTGAATGTTTGTATGGGTGAATGTTTGTATGGGTGAATGTTTGTATGGGTGAATGTTTGTATGGGTGAATGTGAGCCATGTCCATGGCTTCGCAGTCCATTTATCAAAACAATTCTCAACAGGCAGTTATGTTTAAGTATCATATGTAGAAGTCTTACAGGTGGTAATAGTAAGGAGTATCCCAAAATGCACAATATATAATACATCCATATAAGAGTTATGTTACATAATAGTACAGTAGAAGGCTAATTGTGGAAACAAAACGGAAGTCCAAGAAGTAATTTTCTTTCAATAATGTGTGTGATAAACACTTTTATATATATATATCAATATTGCATTAATAATAAGACTCAAATAAATTCAATAAACACATGAATACAAATCATATGTGGGTATGCAGGCCATCACAAAACAATTCACTGCAACTCACCATCTAAGATCCTAGTACATACATATAGTAGTATTCAATCATTTATACGTTACAAAGCAATGTGGCCGTATAGTCAGCATACACATACTACAATAGGCCTTCAACTTATGAACCCTATCCCAGCAGGCATGTGTGAGTGACGGGGGCTGTTGCTGACCAATGCTGTCTTGGTGACCCTGCCTCTGGTGTCCCGCGCACAGCTCACCTTTCGTCAGGTGAGAGAATGGACTTCTGTCTTTCTGCTGCTAATTGACAAGGGAGAGGCCACAAGAGAGCTGATGAAAAATGAAATGAGGCCCCCCTCCTTTTGCCTGAGTCAATCAGACTGAATTACATGTGGCTTTCCTGTACTCCATTCAGAGTCCAAACGCTGCTCCATAGGAGCATCAGCTTCCTTGCTGACTAGTGAAGGCAGGAGCCATGTTGGCTCTCAGGTATTCCTCAAACAGCATGCAAACATAAAAATGCCTCATATTCCAATGAATGCCTTCACTGTGCAAACGTCTGTGCAGATAATGCTGTTTTATTTTTGTCACAGCATCTCAAACTAAATCCAAGTTCAAGATTCAAGATTCAAGACGTTTTATTTGCCATATGCAACAAGTACAATGGAATGCCTACTCCCCATTCCCTCCCGCAGTATGCATTTTCTATAACACAACTATGAAAAAACTGTACACAATAAAAAGAACAATAAAAAGAACACAAAAAGATCAATAAAGTGACTGATGGAGATATGTACATGTGTTGAATTGTACAAAAACATTTAAAAAGCATTTTAAAGTACCACTAGTGAAGAAAAGCAAAAATAAAAAAGGATGTGAAAGAGTTGCGCTTAATGTTATCAGAAAATTATACAGGACAGGAGGACATAAGGCTTTCATATCTCTATATTTTAAAGGGCCCATTTTGACCTCCCCTCAACTACATTTACAAACTCAACCCCACAAAGTAGTCCAGCTTTACAGTTAAAGTTAAACTGAGACGTTCATTGGTTCTTATCCTCGTACACAGAGGAACGTCCAAAACTGCCTTTTTATTTTATAAAGCTCACATCAACTTTAGTGTTCCGTCTTCCGGAACGATCCATTCCCCCCGGAGGAAGCTCACAAACTGAAATGGAGCATTGTGTTTCATGGCGTCCTAATGGCAGATGGCATTTTCACATCCGCCTCCCACTATGACCTTCCAGAAAGTCTGCAACACCCACCCCAATGCCAAAAAAAAGCATTCCTGGTAATAGAATCAGCCAATAACTTTAAGCCAATGTTTGTCATTGTGGTACGATTTGGGCAAAATACATTATCATGTCAGGAAGTTCAAGTGGGGAATATGCAGCAGCTGCTCTGGTGAACTGCAGTTCAAGGTTATTTTTTAAGCTTGTTTATTGGTTGAACATGTGACTGGAGAACAACTCTGGCTTGGCCAAAACGGCAAAGAATCATTAAAACTGGAGTTTTTGAGCTGTTGTATTATTCTTAAACAAAGTGTGTAATCCATGGCTTCCACAACATTCAATGCAAGGAACCTCAGAGTGTGTATGTGTGTGTGTGTATGTGTGTGTGTTTGTGTGTGCATTTGTGTATGTGTGTGTGTGTGTGTGTGTGTGTGTGTGTGTGTGTGCATGTGCATGCCTGTGTGTGTGTGTGTGTGTGTGTGTGTGTGTGTGTGTGTGTGTGTGTGTGTGTGTGTGTGTGTGTGTATGCGTGTGTGTGTGTGTATGTGTGTTTGTGTGTGTGCATATGCATGCCTGTGCGGTTTTGTGTTTGTGTGTGTGTGTGTGTATGCGTGTGTGTGTGTGTGTATGTGTGTTTGTGTGTGTGCATATGCATGCCTGTGCGGTTTTGTGTTTGTGTCTGTGTGTGTGTGTGTGCAAGCATAGCTATATATTTATATATATACGTGTGTCTCCACGCACGGTCATTAACATATCTCTCAGAATGTGAAACAACGACAGCCTCTCTGCCTTAAAGCGTCATTAATTTCGCTGAGGTTGCAATTACCGCTCCTCCATCCCGCTCCGCTCTTTTGACGGCCCACTTCAGGACTGCCCCCTCCTGCCGACGAGGGCCAGTGCTGGCTAATGGCCTCTGCTGTTAACAAAGCACCTGCCCAAATGGGTCATGAGTGTGTGTTTGTGTGTGTGTGGGTGTGTGTGTGTGTGTGTGTGTCTGAATGCACCAAGCACACATGCATTGTAAGGGGTAGTGGGGTGGGGGTTAGTAGGTTGGTATTGTTAATGGGAACATGTTTTACCATCAGATTTGCATTGTTTATCTTTGCTAACCGTGTCACCATACTTGCTTAGAACCCGTTTTTTTTGAGGAGGGGGTTGTCTGGAGGGGGGAGTATTTGTTGTATACCGTTTAATCTTAAGCATTTTTTACCAGGATTATTACAAAAAAACAGGGTTTATCAGGGTGGCACTTATAACATTTCATGTGAAGTTGTCACGCTACAAGTTTGCTCCTGCTCACACCTAGGTGTAAGTGACAGCTCTGAGGGCTTCTGGTCTGCTGACGGCGGGTGAATGTGTGTGTGCGTGTGTGTGTGTGTGTGTGTGTGTGTGTGTGTGTGTGTGTGTGTGTGTGTGTGTGTGTGTATGTGTGTTTGTGTGTGTTTGTGTATGTTACAGAAAACCACCTGTCCGATCACCTGTCCAAAAGTCATAGAGTTAAATACAACATTGAATACCTTACTATTGCACCAGTTACAACTAAAGAGGTTAGAAGGAAGCAAATTCGAGGAGGAGTGGGAACATCTCAAAGCTGTTTGGAGTTCAACTTGTGAGGAGGTCATAGGTAGAAGGACCCGCAAGCACAAGGAGTGGATAACACCAGAAACCCTGAACAAAATTGAACAGAGGAGAGGGCTCACGGAAAAAGTAAACAACTCAAGAACAAGAGCAGTGAAGGCATTGGCACAAAATGAATACAACAGTTGCCATAAAGAGGTACGAATGAGCATACGGAAGGACAAGAGACAACAGGTAGAGAGGCCAGCCCTCGAGGCAGAAAAGGCAGCTGCACAGAAGAACATGAAGGAGTTGTATGCCATCACAAAGAAACTGACGGGAAAATACACACAAAACAACAAACCAATTCTAGACAAGAATGGCATAATGCTCTCAACTGTGGAAGAACAGCTAGAAAGATGGGTAGAACACTTTCAAGATGTTCTAAATAGGCCACCACAAGCAGAACCACCAAATATTCCCAAAGCTGGGTTTCCACTAAATATCAGGTGTGAGAAACCAACAAAAGTTGAAATAAACACTGCAATCAAGCAACAGAAGAGTCGCAAGGCTGCTGGCCCTGTTAATATTATATCAGAAGCCCTTAAAGCAGATGCAAATACATCAACAGACATGCTCTACGACTTGTTTGCCAGGATTTGGGAAGAGGAAAAGACACCTAGAGAATGGGCAGATGGACACATTGTTAAACTCTCAAAGAAAGGTTACTTACGACAGTGTAAGAACTACTGAGGGATCACCCGACTTTCCATACCCGGAAAAGTTCTCAACCGGATCATCCTCAACCGCCTCCAGGAATCAGTAGACAAGAGGCTCAGGGACCAGCAGGCCAGGCTCAGGAGAGACCGCTTGTGTACGGATCACATAGCAACACTTCCCATCATAATTGAACAGTCAATAGAATGGAACACATCCCTCTACATCAACTTCATTGACTTCGAAAAAGCATTTGTCAGCTTAGACAGAACAACCCTATGGAGCCTAATGGAACACTACGGAATCCCCATCAAACTAATAAACATCATCAAAGTGGATCCAGTGGACAATGTGGGAGCAATTAGACAACCTTGACTTTGCGGATGACATTGCCCTTCTCTCTCACACACATGCAAATGCAGGAGAAGACAGACAAACACAACAAAGACACCATGAAGATCCATACAAGGAGCAGCAACCCCATCCTAATACACGGAGCCCCCCTAGAGGAAGTTGAAGCATTCACATACCTAGTGTGATGACACCACAGGACGGACAGGCACGGACATAAAGAGCAGTATCAACAAAGCCAGGGTTATGTTTAACATCCTCAGGAAGATCTGAAGCTCCAAAACCATCTCAACTAACACCAAACTACAAATCGTCAACTCCAATGTGAAACAGGTGATGCTTTATGGTTCAGAAACATGGCGAACAACAAAACAAACAACAACCAGACTGCAAACATTCATCAACAACTGCCTTAGGAGGATCCTGAACATCTGGGGGAGGGACAAAGTCAGGAATGTGGACCTGTGGGAGAGAACTGGACAGGATCCCATTGACATACAGATCCTAAAAAGAAAGTGGAGCTGGATACGACACACTCTCATGAAATCAGCCAACAACATCACCCGACAAGCCCTAAAGTGGAACCCACAAGGGAAGAGAAAAATAGGTCGCCCCAAGAACAGTTGGAGGAGGGATGTCCAGGCAGAGATGTCTTTGAGTGGGCAAAACTGGGGAGACCTTGAAAAACTTGCCCCCAACCGAGTGAGATGGAAGATATTCGTCAATGGCCTATGCTCCCTGGACGAGCCATGGGCTTAACTAACTAACTTTGCTGCAGTTGATCACCATTGATTATAGTCTTTATTGTCATTTCAAGTCTCCCGCTATCCACCTCGTCCTGCTTTGACCATGATGATGATTACATATTGACGAGACGGCTAATCACGTGTAAAGCTATCAGGTGTGGAGGCGCCCCCAGCCCCAGCTTTGTGCTCAGAGTAAAACACTGCTCCGCCCAACAAAGGTCTTTATTACAATGCAAACTACACATAGTTCAGGGGTACCAAGGATGGCCTGCTGATCCTGATACACTGTTAGCCTTGTGAGTTCACCAAACTGAACTCACAAGTTCACATTCTGGTTCTCTCTGCTGATCAGTCTGGCCTCAAGCCCATTGAAACCCTCATTCATTAATTAAAAAATTATAGAACCAATCAGCCGTAGGGGAAGGGACTTTCAGTTCCCGAATGTCGTAAAAGGTGAACAGGAACTAGCGAGAGAGCAAGAGTGTCACGTGATCTCATCTGATCTGGTTTTTTGAACGACGTCCAAATGTGGAAATCTATTTCTGCACAGCCAAGGTAAGACGGATATTCATTGCAAAACAGAAACTTGAGTATCTGAATGGTCTCACGAGGTTACTACACTCTAGGGACAAACATAAGTAGACACCAGGTGTGTCGGCCCACACAATTACACAGCAAAGTGAAAATAGTTTTAAATTCAAACCATTCTGTCACGGTTACGGTGGTTGGCAGGGGGCGTGGCCAAGCCACGTACGCTGGTGGCACACACACACACACGTGTCAACCATCACCTTGTCTAATTGCTAATCACCTCACCTGGGGTATATATACTTTGACTATCCTTTACCCCGATGTGAGGTCATTACTTTATACTGCACGTTGTTCCCGTCACGTCGGACATTCTGGACGGACATCGCCGTTGATGTCCCGGAGATCCAGTTCTGGTACCTATCCCTTTTTATACGAGCGCCCCGGTAATTCTGATTACGTGTCTGATACCTGTCCCATGCCTATTACCCGTTCGGTACTACGCACCGTACGGTATCGAGACTTCGGGCTCGTCCCTGTTCTTCCGTCTGTTTGGTACATGCCTACTCCCTGTTCTCCTCCCCCGTCCCGAACTACTCGTTGGTCTACTACCTGCCGGTACTCCGCCGATCGACATCCCCGTTTACCCTTGTGTTTTGTGTGTGCTTTTGAATAAAGCTGTTCGTATCGCTCCACTGTGTCGTAGTCTGTGTTCGGGGTCCAACCCACACCCCTCATCGTGACACATTCATTCTGAGAGGGAGTCAATTTTTATCCCAGATGTCTTTTATTTTGACAGCATGTCCATGAAGGGTGTTAGATTTGTCATGGAGTGCATTACCTTGTGTCATGATGACAAGTCTCTCAACGGTATCCGCCACTATTTTTGGGTCTACTGCCCCCATAAATACATTTGGATTTTAATTGGCTGCTTAGCTTAACTGAGTGTCAGTGTTACATATTGGTGTTTTCATAAGCCGTACAGCTACAACACAGTTTGGAATGTGATCCCGAACCCAATCGTCAATGTTTAAGTGGGTACTGTTGCCGCGTGGACTCCGCACACTAAAAACACATACATGCAGCTGTCTTCATATGTAAACACAGTGACAGGCCATTACTGTTGTTGGGCATTGAGACAGGTGCCTGGTAAGCAGGCCTGGGAGGAAAATCAACAAGATGATTCACCACAGAAAATCTTGGCTCACGACGGCAGGGGAGGGGTGCTGGTGGTGGTGGGGTGACAGAATCTCAACCCATTTTCTTAATTCAGGGACTTTCTTCCCACTCAGTATCAATCATCGTGGCTATTCATAAGCCTCTGATGGGCTGTTCCGCCTTGCAATATGGCCCAGTGCCATAGCCCATTGGCCAGACACGCCAATTAAGCGATATCCGTTATCTGACCACAATCTGCTCTCTGCTCTGTCTTGTGCCAGAATACTTGGGTTGGGTGTACAAGGTCATCAGTTGCTACAGTTACTTCAACTGCAAAACTCATTCCCACTGTCAGCGATTGGCCGCCACATTGTGGCGTCTGCCGGGGGGAAAACTCATATCTGAACATTCTGTCCCAAAACCAAAAAACACATTTATACGTGATATTATCAAGTGCGTTCGCAGATATTAATTAGCCAACTGGCTGCCAAGTGGGCTGCACTCTGCAGTTACTGTGAGAAAGTAATGTATGCACCGTGAACCAAGAGGAGTTCATATGAACAATTATAAATGCAAAAAACACTCTCTGGCACTATACCAAATTCAAATAGCACTAGGAGGCACTCAGGAGGTAGAGTGGTCGCCTCACAACCAGAAGGTTGCTGGTTCAATCCCCCAGCTCCTCCTAGCAAAACCTGTCGAGGTGTCCTTGAGCAAGACACCTTAACCCTAACTGCTCCTGACGTGCCGGCTGTCTCCTTGCATGGCTGACCCCGCCGTTGGTGGTTGAATGTGTGTATGAATGGGTGAATTTGAGGCATGACTTGTAAAGCGCTTTGGATAAAAGCGCTATATGATGCAAGTTATTTTTTGGGCAGTTTGTAACAAGTACATAGGAAGGCTTACTCCCCATTCCCTCAAGAAGTATACATCTTCAAAACAATACCATAAAAATAAAAGTTATATATACAATAAAAATTCAAATAAAAAGAGCAACAAAGTGACTGTCAAATGATAAATGAGATTTTTTTTACAAAAATCTTTAAAAGCATTTTATATTGCCAGTAGTGCAGCAGCATCAGGAATCAGGAATACAGTCCACGATGAGCTCCTTAGTCTTGCTGACATTCAGTGCGAGGCTGTTGTCCTCACATCATCACGTCAGCTGGACTAACTCATCTCTGTACTCTGTTTCGTCGCCCTCGTTTATCAGGCTGATGACTGTGGTGTGGTGTCTGCAAAATATATAATCAGATTATTGCAGTGCATGGCAGTACAGTACAGTAGTGTGTACAGCGAGTACAGCCGGGGTCTGAGGCAGTAGCCTTGGGGTGCTCCGATGATGAGGACCAGAGTGGATGAGATGTTCCCAATCTTCACCATTTGAGGCCTGCCCGTCAGGAAGTCTATAATCCAGTTACAGGTGGGGGCGCCCAGACCAAGGTCCCTCAGTTTCAGGACCAGCTTGGAGGGAATGATGGTGTTGAACGCCGAACTGTAGTCAATGAACATCAGTCTGACATAGGTGTTCCTCCTGTCTAGGTGCTGCAGGGCCATGTGTAGTGCCAGGGAAATGGCGTCGTCTACAAACCTGTTTGGTCTGTAGGCATCCATTACTCTCAGTATCCTCCCTTCAAAAACTGTCAAAATAAAATACTAATATGTGATACTGGAGAAAGAGGCAGTTGCACCATATAAACACACACACACACACACACACACACACACACACACACACACACACACACACACACACACATATTTATATATATTAACATTCACACACATATACATATGGCATATGGCAATATATACATATATAGATATATTTATATATACAAATATATATATGTATATATATATCAATCTATATAGTGTGCTGTGTGTGCTATGTTGTGGTATTATTTAAAAGCTATCAAGTTCCAAATACACAACAAAAAAAATGAAATGCTGACTCTAGAAAAAACGACTGCAATTCCATCTTTTACAATTCCCTCATTCATCGCTTGTAAAAAAAAATGCAATCTAGCAGTGAAGCGGTGCAGCCCGCACGAGCCGTCCGGGAGCGAGGAAATGACAGGCAGTGACCAGTTGGTTTGTTTAAGGCGTGTGTACGACAGACCGTATGGACCATGGGAACAAGTGGAACCCCTTTAGCTGCTCATCCTCCTCCTCCTCCTCCTCCCCCTCCTCCTCCTCCTCCTCCCCCTCCTCCTCCTCCTCCTCCTCCTCCTCCTCCTCCTCCTCCTCCTCCTCCTCCTCCTCCTCCTCCTCCTCCTCCTCCTCCTCCCCCTCTTCCTCCTCATCCTCCTACTCCTGCTCCTCCTCCAGACACACTATTACATATACTAGCTAGCTATTCTTATTCTATATATATACTAGCTATTCTTACATGAAAAATGGCAGCGGGGACCGGGCGTAAGCGAGAGCCTCTGCCTCCTGATAATGGAGGCACTTGGAGGCGCTCCGGGAGCAGGAGCCAGGCAAGCCGCAGGGTTTGCATGCGTGCATCTCTTTTGGACGGGAGAAATGAGGCCCCTGGGAATGTAGGGGGGGGGGAGTCGGGACGGGACGGTGGGGCGGGGGGGGGGGAACCGGAGTGTGTCAAACGCATACTTAAAATGAGTAATGGGCCAAGCGGTGCATAACCACCAGCGCTGACCTTTTGTGTACGTGTACACAACGCGGCGTGGATAGCGGGAGCCACGCCTCCCACACCGCTAATGGTTCCCCCGCACGGCGGTTTTCTTTAGCAGTGGAACATGTCTGAAAAATATTAAACATGTCTCATAATAAATAAAACATGACGAGCGAGAGAGAGAGAGAGAGAGAGAGAGAGAGAGAGAGAGAGAGAGAGAGAGAGAGAGAGAGAGAGAGAGAGAGAGAGAGAGAGAGAGAGAGAGAGAGAGAATAGAGCGAGAGGAGAGAGAGAGAGAGAGAGAGAGAGAGAGAGAAAAATAGAGCGAGAGAGAGAGAGAGAGAGAGAGAGAGAGAGAGAGAGAGAGAGAGAGAGAGAGAGAGAGAGAGAGAGAGAGAGAGAGAGAGAGAGAGAGAGAGAGAGAGAGAGAGAAATAGAGAGAGAGAAATAGAGCGAGAGGAGAGAGAGAGAGAGAAAAATAGAGCGAGAGAGAGAGAGAGAGAGAGAGAGAGAGAGAGAGAGAGAGAGAGAGAGAGAGAGAGAGAGAGAGAGAGAGAGAGAGAGAGGTTGCAACATAGAATGAGCCTAATCAGATGTTCACCAGAATAAGTTGCATTATTATGGCAGGAACATACTCGGTGAACATATAGTCCAATAAAAAATTAGAATATGATCGATGATATATGATATATTATATACGGGTGACACCTTTGAGCCTAGCCGTCTCTCACCAAGCGAGGTCATCCTCGTTGCTGAACACGACCCAGAAACTAGGTGTTGTGGTGCCCATTGATGATGACACCTACATACATGTAGAGCCGTACCGCCGTCTTTACACTTTGTTTATGTCATTATGTTCCAGCACCAACGGCAGGTGAGATCAAACCCCACTCGTGTGTGTCACGGACAACCCGCTTTATCTTTGATCCCCTTGGCTGGCCGTCAATTCACAGAAGGAGGTCAAAACCCGAGGTGGCTTGCTGCAGTCGCAGGTGTGATCTGCTGCTGAAACCTTTCAAATGCCACCTCTGATATGATCAGACACACACACACACACACACACACACACACACACACACGCACGCACACACACCACACACACACACAATGGTCCAGACTGACCCAGTTATTCAAGACTTGGGAGGCAGATAGGGTGACAGCATAAATCATTCCCAGACTCAGATGCTGTCTTAATCGATGGAGCCATCAGATGCTCCAACAGTCATGTCCAACACTGGCCACCTCTGCCCCCTTCATCCGTAATGTTGCCAGTTTGTCTTGTGCTAATTGCCGCTTTCTAGAACATAAATCACCACACAAAAAAATACAATCCCTTGCTGAACCAAAGCAGCCGTTCAGACGTTTTTGGTCAAACTGCATTGAAAATAAGCAGAACAGATCATCATTACAGAAGACTGAAGTCTTGGATCTTCTTGTGCTGGAATGTAGCCGTGATATAAGGAACGCAACCATGATATAAGAAACATAACTGTGATAAAAGGAACGTAACCCTGATACAAGGAACGTAACCGTGATATAAGGAACGTAACCGTGATATAAGGAACATAACTGTGATAAAAGGAACGTAACCCTGATACAAGGAACGTAACCGTGATAAAAGGAACGTAACCCTGATACAAGGAACGTAACCGTGATAAAAGGAACGTAACCCTGATACAAGGAACGTAACCGTGATATAAGGAACGTAACCGTGATATAAGGAACATAACTGTGATAAAAGGAATATAACCGTGATATAAGGAACATAACCGTGATATAAGGAACGTAACCGTGATATAAAGAAAATAACCGTGATATTAGGAATGTAACCGTGATATAAGGAATGTTGGAACTGTGATGTAAGAATTGTAATCGTGATATAAGTAATGTTATCGTGATTTAAGGAATGTCACTGTGATAAAATTAGTGTTATGGTGATATAAGGAACGTAACCGTGATATAAGGAATGTAATACTTATACTTATAATACTTATAATACAAATACTTGTGAACTGCTCTATTTTTATGTTTGCGTACCTCAGTGTTATGCTATTGTCTGCTTCAACTAATGTACACCTTGTAAGTCGCTTTGGATAAAAGCGTCTGCCAAATGCTCTAAATGTAAATGTAAATGTAATGTAATCGTGATATAAGGAACGTAACCGTGATATAAGGAACATAACCAAGATATAAGGAACGTTACAGGTATATATTTACAGGTAAGTGAGTATTTAACAGGAAGATCAGTTATTGAACGCAGGATAAATATATATAAATGTAAATACAAGTGAGAATATATAAATGTATGGCATATATAAATGTATGGCATATATAAATGTATATACAGGAGTAGGAGCAGTTCTATCGGAATGTTATCGTGATATAAGGAATGTAACCGTGATATAAGGAACGTAAGCGTGATATAAGGAACGTTACCATGATATAAGGAATGTAACCGTGATATAAGGAACCTCATCATGATAAAATAAATGTAATTATGATATAAGGAATATAACTGTGATAAAAGGAACATTATTGTGATATTAGGAATGTAACCGTTATATAAGGAACGTTATTGTGTTCTAATGAAAGTAACCGTGATTTATGGAGTGTAACCGGGATGTGAGTAATGTACCCGTGATTTAAAGAATGTAACCGTGATATAGGTGATAGGAACGTTATCGTGATATGAGGATATGTCGCTGCTGAACTAAGGAGGTTGCGTATTCCAACCTTACAGGAACTTGGAAGTAGGAAGACTATTTCATATTACACCAAAAGTTATCTGTCGCCACTTTCAGCGGTTCATTGAGATAGCCAATAGATAGCCGAATCATTCTTTATCTGCAACACACACATCCACACACACACACACACACACACACACACACACACACACACACACGTACACACATGTAAATAATTAATCAGTATTATTGAATAGAAATTTCTGCATGAAAAAGGGCAGCCTAATTTGTTATTATCCTGACACAGCACACAGAGATTACTCACAGAATCAACATCATTGACATCCTCATAGTCCTGGAATGTAAATGAAGCTGGCCCTGGCTATGAACAGCACATAAACGCCATTTGAAGACATTAAACCCGCACCGGGATGGGCCCCAGTTTTAATTGTGAAACCAATGGACAGGACATACAGAGTGGAGAAACACATCGTTATTCCATGGGACATTACCATTCAATCTCATATACATTATCAATTAAAATAGGAGGGGGGGGGGGGGTGCACAGTGGAGCGCTCTCCTTATACTTGATTGAATACATTCTAATCTTTGCCTGGCTTGCATGACAAGTGACATTTTGCCCCAAAAAGAAAACAAAAATGACAAAAAGAAACCTTCTGTGTCTTCAACTCGACTCGGGCATCATTTTGATAATATTTATTTGCCGGTTCAAATCCATGCACATCCCTAACGGAGCCGCGGTGGGTCTGGGGGACAAAGCCGCCACCAAGTCCCTTTCATATCAAATAATAAGCACATCAGACGGCTGAAGATGTTTTTGAAAGCCATTATCCGGCCCGTTTCACTTTTATTATTCAAGTGTCTCCATCTATGCATAGCGTTTCACAACATTTCGGTTTATTTTTGTTTTTATTTCTCATATAATAGGGCTTTGTCCCTGAAGTAGGTTGCACCATTATTCACACTTTTGCTCTTTGCCTATTCAGCAAGACTAAGGAGCTCATCGTGGACTTCAGAAGCCACCGGGGCACCCACTCCACCATCAGCCTGGTTGGGAAATTTGTGGAAATCGTCAGTTGCTTCTGTTTCCTTTGACTACAGAACAGTGCCTCTATGCCCTGCGGTGCCTTAGGAGAAGCGGCATAAGCACACGTTGGCTTGTGAACATCTACCGTTGCAAAGTAGAGAGCGTCCTAACGAGTGGCGTCACTGTGTGGTACTGCAACACCACTGCACAGGACAAGAAAGCCATCCAGAGGGACGTGAGGATGGCGGAAAAGATCATTGGGTGTACTCTTCCATTCATCAAGGAGATCTTTAGAACCAGGTGTCAGAATAGGGCCATTTCCAACACAAAGGACTGCAACCACCCTAGGCATCTTTTCTCCCCCCTGCAGTCTGGTCGCCGGTACCGCAGCATCGAACCAAGACCAGCAGGTTCAAGGACAGTTTTCTATCCACAGGCAGTGCGCCTACTGAACTGTTAGGAGTGCTGCGACTATCATAACATTGTCACCAATATAACACTGTGTCATACTTATATACTGGACTTACTGGACTCATTACCATTACTGCACTGTTCTGCACTGTACTGCACTGTATTCATGATGCTGCTATCACTATGGTGCTGCACTACTGTCACTTTTTCATCGTATAGTATGGTATAGTGTAAAATAGTATAATTTTGTATAGAACAGTAATGTTAAATGTGAAATTCAGAACGCAGGAGTGAATGGGGAGTAAGCATTCCATTGTAATTGTTGACAAATATAGAATCTTGAATAAGTTGTATCTTGAATGTAGGAGTTTGGTGTCTTGCTCTAGGACGCCTACAGTTAGACATTGGAGATGGAGCCCAGAACCCCCCGGCTGAGAGACACTCTTTTAACAACACTATCCAGTCCCCTGAACCACATCATTACAATTAATTTAATAACCCTCCTTTTCGTATGCACCCATGTTAATATTTATGAAGAAATTGAATCAATTACAATAAAATACCTTTACAGGGGAAATATATTGTGTGAGATCACACACCACTGACCAATGCCTACAGACACTTAAACAGATGGCTGGGTGTGAGTGAGTCATTTGTGAAATTAATCTACAGCCCCATGATAGTTTATAATAATAAATTAAATATTGTGGACCACGTCTGACACATTTGTTCACTTCACTTTGTCAGTTCACCAGTGCAGTTCTAATGAAACACACACCAGGACTGCCAGATTCAAGGACAGTTTTTACCCACAGGCAGTGTGCCTATTGAACTGCTAGGAGTGCCACTATCACTATCATAACATTGTCATCCATATTACATTACACTATCATACACTATCATACTTTTGGTGGACTTTCTGGACTCATTACAATACCTGCACTGATATGTACTGTACTGCACTGTACTGCACTTTATTCATGATACTGCTGCACTACTGGCACTTTAAAATGCATAGTGTGCAAGTATGTATATCATCCACCAGTCACTTTATTGTTATTTTTATTGTGTACAGTATTGCCATAGTATTGTGTTGTATGGTATAGTACAGTATAGTATGAGTATAGTTCATAGTATAGTATAATGTATACACAAACTCATTGGAGGACAGCATATACCCGGAGCTCCAGGATTACCTATATTGACATTTTATTTCAAAATATAAACTCTGTAACTGATTAAAAACCCTAATATGCCTTTAAACAATTTATTATAGTGGGAATCCACTGTTCAGAGGGCTAGTGAATTCAAAAATTGATTCTATCAATTATTTTCAAACTTGACTAATCACTTCTCAAATATTATTTCATTCAATAAAACGTCATCATGAAGTCCACCTCGATTAGATCTTGAGCAAGATACAATATACAAGCTACAAGATACAATATATTTGTATTGGCCAATTGCAACAGGTACATTGGAATGCTTACATTCCCTCCCGCAGAATACATCTCCAGAACAATTGTCACGGTTACGGTGGGTGACAGGGGGCGTGGCCAAGGCGCAGGCTTTGGTGGCGCACCGATGCACCTGTTCGCAATTCTGATTAGGTTAATCACCTCACCTGGGGGTATATATACCGTGGCGTCTCTGGACCTCGTTGCTAGATCGTACGTTGTACTCCCTGGATGACACCGTACCAGCCTTCCGGTAATTATACTTACCTGTCTACTACCTGTCGCTACTTCGACCTCCCGGTATCTAGACTTCTCGCCCGTCCCGGCGAGAAGCAAGTGTATATCCTAAATGTTGATAACACGCTCTTATCACAGCTACTTAAGCAGGTGACCTGGCAGTACGAAATTGTGTTATTCATCTTGTTAATATGAATGCTTGTGAACTGCTCTATTTTTATGTTTGCGTACCTCAGCGTTATGCTATTGTCTACTTCAACAAATGTACACCTTGTAAGTCGCTTTGGATAAAAGCATCTGCCAAATGCCCTAAATGTAAATGTAAATGTAAATGTACTACCTGTCGGTACTCCGCTGATCGACCTCCCGGTATCCAGACTTCTCGCCCGTCCCGGACCATTCGCCTGTCTACTACCTGTCGGTACTCCGCTGATCGACATCCCGGTATCCAGACTTCTCACCCGTCCCGGACCACGCACCTGTCAACTACCTGTCGGTACTCCGCTGATCGACTTCCCGGTATCCAGACCCCTGGCCTGTCCCCGACTACTCTCTGTTACATTTAATTTAATAAAGCTTCACGTTAACGCTTCATTGTGTCTGCGTTCTGGGTCCTACCAACACAACCCCATGTAACAACAATGCCATAAAAAAACTTTTAAAAATAAACAAAAAAAATAACAGCAAATTGACTGATAAATAATATGTATTGTATGTGTTGAATGTACATGTTTTTTGTTTTTTTACAAAAATCTTTAAAAGCATTTAAAGTTCCAGCAGTGCAGCAGCATCATGAATACAGTGCAGTAACTGTGATGAGTCCAGAATGTCCAGCAAAGTATGTAAGTGTAATGTTCATGACAATGTTATGAAATTGAAAGTGGAAACATTCCTAGCAGTTCAGTAGGCGCACTGCCTGTGGATAAAAACTATCCTTAAACCTGGTAGTCCTTGTACGAATGCTGCGCAACCGGCGACCAGACGGAAGGGGGGAGAAGAGATAGTGCCCAGGGTGGTTGCAGTCCTTTATGATGGACGACATCTGGTCTTACAGATCTCCTCAATGCATGGAAGTGCACACCCGAAGATCTTCTCTGCCATCCTCACGACCCTCTGTATGGCTTTCTTGTCCTGTGCAGTGGTGTTGCCGTACCACACAGTGACACCACTCGTCCGGACGCTCTCTACGGTGCCACGGTAGAAGTTCACTAGCCACCTCTGGCCTATTCGGCTTTTTCTGAGGCACCACAGAGCATAGAGGTGCTGGTGTGCCTTCTTCAGCATGACGACTTCCACCGGTGTCCTGTCCAGGCTGATGGTGGAGTGGGTGCCCCTGTGGCTCCTGAAGTCCACGATGAGCTCCTTAGTCTTGCTGACATTCAGTGTGAGGCTGTTATCCCTCGCTTATCAGGCAGATGACTGTGGTGTCGTCTGAAAACATGAAAATCGGATTATTGTTGTGCATGGCAGTACAGTCATGTGTGTACAGCAGTGGTGGCTTGTCCATTGAGGAAAGGGAGGACCATCCTTCCCAACATTTTAGAGAAAGAAAAGGTTAAATACGCATAAATCTAAAAGATACTTGTGTGAAATTCTGATAATTCTGCTTTTTCTAACGCTTCAAAGTCACACAAATATGTGTGTCAAAATAGCACCAACAGCATCCCCTACCGCAATTGTTTAAATCACTATGGAGGAACGGAGGAACGTCCTCCGTTAGCTGACATTGAAATCCAATATAAAACTCCCGGACCCGAGCGGCCGGCGAGTCCTGGTTTATACATGAGTGTGTATGACTCTAAGGGAGGACGATCCTCCCTTTGGGCGGGTCTAGCCAGAGGCTCTGTGAACTAATCAGCAGAGCTCCCTGCGCTATTTTTTGATTAGATTAGATTCAAATGTATTGTCATTTCACAGCACAAGTACAGTACAGCGAAAATGATTTAGCATCTAACCAGAGTGCAAATGTTGCAGTGAAGTGCATGGTAATATAGTAGTATTTACAGTTTAAATTTACAGGTTCTAATGTAGGTGTCCTTATGGAGCATTTACTCATTTTGAACCACACTACCATGAGAAGAGCCCAATGAGATGGTATTTTATTATCGGAAAGTACTCAAAATTTAAAACAAACTTTTATTTAAAACTAATTAATTTATGTTCACAATATGAGTAGTAACAATGCTAATCATAACCCCAAAGAGTGAATGCAAACATGCAAGACAGTCAAAGTAGAATCACCATTCATCGGCTGAGACTGAAGGTGGCTGAATTTCAAGATTTAAGATTCAAGAATTTGATTTGCCATTTGCAACAAGTACAATGGAATGCTTTCTCCCCATTCCCTCCCACAGTATGAAATTATAGAACACAATACAATAAGAATACTATACACAATATCATAAAAAATAACATAAATGAACAATACTTCGATTGATGGATGATATGTACATGTGTTATATTGTGCAAAAAAAGCATTTAAAAGCATTTGAGTGAGGCTTTGTCAGGCTCAAGACCAATGAGGCGCCCAGCTGCCTCACTACAAACATTTAGGATCGCTGTTATATTTGAATATTTGTTCAGGTTTGTATGAATATAGTCGGAAAACTCTCCTGTGTAGTGCTGTGTGGAGCACCAGGAGAAAGGAAAAAAACGTTGTTAAAATTCCAAATTACAATGTTTAAAATAATTGGAGGAATTTAATGAATCCATTTTGTACATTGAGGAAAAAATTGTCCATCTAAAATTGTGATGGATTTCACATCCCAACTCAGCAGAGTCGAAGAATTCCTGAAGTATGTACTAAACCTGCTACTAAAACAAATTGGACAGAACTAGAACTAGATGCGCTTTCTCCAGCCTCCTCCACAGCGCTTTACGCCCGGGACGGCATTCTGTGGGCGGGACACGTTATTCTACGTTGACATCGTCATCCAGGGTTCACCCCCAATGCATGCTTCTGGCGACACGATGGCTGCTGATAGGGTGTAAACATGTGACAAAGGACGGGAGGAGACCATGTTGAGAGTTCAGAATGCGTGTGGCTCTTGAGCGTAGAAAGGGTTCAGTATGCGGGGCATGGCTGCCTGCCAGACTTGTGTCTGCTTTATTCCCATATGTGCTAACTGAGCCCAAAGGTCATGACGGGCCAAGCGGCTTTCTGTTGGGGTGTGGAGCTGCGGTTATGGGGCGGTCTTAAACTTCACAGACTGAAAAAAATGACTAGTAGTTTTTTTTATATATAAAATATTTCAAAGAGATTGCAGAGAGTAAATACTTCATTATTATTATCTTCTGGCAAATGGTGTTTTTTATGGAGCAAAGTGAAGCGAGATGGACCCTGAATCCTGCATGAACCCAGCTAAAAATGTGTTCCGGGAAATAAGGCGAAAGCATCAATCATCAGTCAGCGTGTTGTGGTTGGGATAGATTAGGGAGTCAAAGTAGATGGTCTGGAAGTGATTGTATGAAAGTAGCATTCGCGTTGCATACTCGGCCAGTCTTGCTGTAGTATAGTCCCTACTATAGTCAGTCCCTTGAGATCTCTGAAACAGCATTCTAGCATTGAAACAAAAAGCCTCACCCCACTTATTTATCCCTCGCAAGGGTGATGTAAAAGCCAGCAATGAGAGCCACAAGACGCTACACATCCCTATGCACTATGGAGTGTGACCTAAGCGCCCCCTTAAAAAAGCATCTCATTAATTCACCTTACAACAGAGCTTCAGTGGAAGCGCCATGCCTGCGTGGCTCCAGAATGCAAACTTGCTTCCCCGACAGTTTGTTTCAGAGTTTCATTACAAAACGGATCCAACGCAAAAGATCAAGTGTGTTGTAAATTGAACACGTTGTCCCACTCCCCACAGAGTTTGCTTTACCACGTGTTGGTGATGGCGAGTTAAAGGCAATAATACAAATAAAAAGCCTGTTGAGGTGGTGAACGTGCTAAGCTGAACATGACTGATGAGGATGCAGAGCTGAAGGTGAGAGAGGGAAGAAAACGTGTCTGAGGAAAATGAAGCACCAGGGTTCATTTGAGATTTGATTCTCCTTTCCGTCTCTCCCACTCTCTCTCTATTGCTCTCTTTGTCTCCTGCTTGTCCTCTCTTTTCACTGGCTCACCGTCTCTCTCTTGTTCCGTCCCTCACTCTTTCTTACTTTTTATATAGCGCTCCTTCTCCCCCTCTTTCAGAACATTTAATTGCGTCTCAAGGTCATTTGGCCATTGAATTATAGATATACCGCATGATGCATCAATGGTTGATGACTAACAGATAGAAGGGGTTCCAGTAGTATGCTTTTTGCTCGTGATTTTTTTTCAATTAGAATAAAAGTGACTTCTTCGGAGGGAAGAAGTATGGAGTATGGCGCCGTACGAGATGGCTGCCGTGTCGCGAGCTCCCGCACGACGACGCAGTTTTTTGTTATTTATTCTTTTTATCGCAAGTATTTTAGTCCAGGATGTTAGCAGCAAGTTCACTTATAACTTCTGCACACTTTGGGAGATCAGATCGACAGTCGCTCGCCGCCTACCGGAGTTTTTTCATTCTTTCGGCTCGGACGTCCCGCCCGAAGTCACAGCTGGATTATCTCCTTCCATTTTGGGCACGATTACGCGCAAGCGTCGCCGGAGGAAGCGAGGGAAGCGAGCCGGCGTGCTAGTCAGGCTGAGATGTCGATCCGATCGCCCCCCACTACCCACCATTCTACTGGCTAATGTACAGTCTCTGGACAATAAGTTAAGCGAACTACAGGCTCGTATTCAATTCCACCGGGAAACTAGGGACAATTGTATTATCTGCCTTACGGAGACATGGATGTCGGAGGGGGTTACCGACGCAGCTATCGAGCCGACGGGATTTTCCGTACACCGGGCGGACAGAACAAAGGCTCTCTCCGGTAAAGATCGCGGAGGGGGGGTATGTCTCATGATAAACAGATCTTGGTGCAACCAAAGTCATGTACATCCCCTCAAGTCTTTCTGTTCCCCGGACCTGGAGTACCTGATGCTTATGTGCCGTCCATACTGGCTACCTCGGGAGTTTACAGCGGTAACCGTGACCGCTGTTTACATTCCCCCACAAGCCAACACGGACACAGCGCTGAAGGAACTGTACGGGGCTATCAGCGAACAGGAGTCGGCCCACCCCGAGGCTGCTCTCATCGTGGCGGGGGACTTCAACAAGGCGAACCTGAAGAAGGTTCTCCCGAAGTTCTACCAACACATAAAGAGCAACACACGGGGCGAGCGGATCCTCGACCACTGCTACACTCCCTTCCGCGATGGCTACAAGGCCCACCTCCGCCCACCGTTCGGCAAATCAGATCACCGCTCTATCCAGCTACTCCCCGCCTATAGGCAGAGACTGAAGCAGCAACCGATCGCTGTGAGGGAGGTCCAATGCTGGTCGGACCAATCAGATTCTACGCTGCAGGATTGTTTTGATCACGCTGACTGGCACATGTTCCGCGTTGCCTCGGACAATAACATCAACGAGTACGCGTCGTCGGTCACCGGGTTCATCAAGAAGTGCATAGATGACGTTGTTCCGACCAAGTCGGTTCGGATATATCCCAACCAGAAACCGTGGATTAACGGCGATGTTCGCGCTGCCCTACATGCGCGTAACGCCGCCTTTGGTTCCGGGAATACGGAGGAATATACGAGAGCCCGTTACGACCTCCGTAAGACCATCGTCACTGCCAAGCGGGAGTATAAGGACAGAGTGGAAGATAAATTCAAGAAACACGATGCGAGGGGTATGTGGCAGGGGCTGCAGAAGATAACGAACTTCAGAGGGAGAACCAGTTGTGTAGAGAACTCCTCTACCTCCCTCCCAGGAGAGCTAAATACATTTTTTGCTCGGTTCGACGTAAACGACAGCCCGCCGAAGCCAGCACCGACTGGGGAGACCAGCCAGCTGCGCATCTCGGAGGCGGATGTGCGCCGCACCTTTAAGCGGCTGAACATCCGTAAGGCGGCAGGCCCCGACGACATCCCGGGCCGCGTCCTCAGAGTATGCGCAGACCAGTTGGCAGGAGTCTTTGCAGACATCTTCAACCTCTCCCTGTCCCAGGCTGTTGTCCCCGCGGTCTTCAAGATATCCACCATCGTGCCTGTCCCTAAACAAACCAAGGTAACATGCCTGAATGACTACAGACCTGTGGCCCTCACCTCGATCGTTAGCAAATGCTTCGAGAGGTTGGTCAAGGACTTTATTTGCTCCGTGTTACCTACCACGCTGGACCCATGGCAATTTGCATATCGTCAAAATAGATCCACGGACGACGCAATTGCCATGGCCCTCCACACTGCCCTTTCCCACCTGGAGGGGAAGAACTGTTATGTGCGAATGCTGTTTGTGGACTACAGCTCAGCATTCAACACAATAG
The DNA here is from genome assembly GCA_027704905.1 of Muraenolepis orangiensis. Lineage (NCBI taxonomy): Eukaryota > Metazoa > Chordata > Actinopteri > Gadiformes > Muraenolepididae > Muraenolepis > Muraenolepis orangiensis. The sequence continues at coordinate 21,050,944 of CM051004.1, forward strand.
TTCCTGCCAAGCTCGACACCAAGCTGAGTGGTCTAGGCGTACCCCCATCCATGTGCAGCTGGATACTGAACCTCCTGTCGGACCGCCGCCAGGTGGTGAGGATGGGCAGCACCACATCAGAGCCACTGACCCTCAACACGGGAGCCCCCCAGGGATGCGTGCTGAGCCCTCTCCTCTACTCCCTCTACACCCACGACTGCATGGCTATGCACAGCTCCAACGTCATCGTCAAGTTTGCTGACGACACGACAGTGATGGGCCTGATCGCCGGCGACGACGAGACAGCCTACAGGGAGGAGGTCGGATCGCTGGAGCAGTGGTGCCAGGAGAACAGCCTCGCCCTCAACGTCAAGAAGACCAAGGAGCTGATCGTGGACTTCAGGAGGCAGAGGGGAGAGCACAGCCCTATCTCCATCGACGGCGTTGCAGTAGAGAGGGTCAGCAGCTTCAAGTTCCTCGGCGTGCACATCTCCGAGGACCTCACATGGTCCACGCACACCACACACGTGGTGAAAAGGGCCCAACAACGCCTGTATTTTCTCAGGCGTCTGAAGAAATTCAGCATGGGCCCCCGCATCCTGAGAACATTCTACAACGGCACCATCGAGAGTGTTCTGACAGGGTGTATCACCGCCTGGTACGGGAACTGCACGGCACTCGAGCGCAGAGCGCTTCAAAGGGTGGTGCGGACGGCCCAGTATATCATTGGAGGTGAGCTCCCCTCCCTCCTGGACATTTACAACCAGCGGTGCGTGGCCAAGGCCAAAAGAATTATAAAAGACATTGCCCACCCCAGCCACGAACTTTACTCACTATTACCGTCAGGCAGGCGATACCGCAGTATCAAGTGTCGTACAAATAGGCTTAGAGATAGCTTCCACAGTCAGGCCATCAGGCTGCTGAACAAGGGCGTATAACATATAACAATGTATATTTTATTACATTGATTTATATATATATATTGGTCTTTTCTGTGCTGATTTTTGCATTTTATAAATTGCATTTTTTATTTTTATTTTATATTCTTTATTCTATTTTCTATTTTCTATTTTTTATTCTATTTTTTATCTATTTTTATTTTATCTTATTTTATAACTGCTGTCTGTCGTCGGGTATTGCACACAAGAATTTCACATCACTTGAAGAAATAACAAGATGGACATTTACAGATGGACGGCATCATTCCATTCACCAGAGAGCCAATACTTTCCGCTCATTTAATTTGGGATGGTGGGAATAATAATAAAAAAACCGAATTACACCTCTGCATTGTCCTTTCTGGCTGAAGCTAGTCTTTCTAACTCCTCGTTTTTTGAACGCATACAAGCCTGAGGACCTCATACGTGTTTGAAAGAGCAGAGGCTCTAACCTTTGTGATTGCAAACCAAGAGATAGATGTCCTTCACTGTAATCACCTTGGCACTGACTGAATTTAATTTCCCCCCCCCTGGGAAAGCTTTACAAGTAAAAATGGGCCAGATCTCTTTGTATGACTTTTTGAAAAGCATGGCAGAACAATATCCAAGATTTATTCTCCAAACATAATTTATAATGAAAGTGATGCCGAGGTTCTAATGTAGGACTGTAAACAAAGTGCATTATAGCAGGACATGCATATGCTCCAAATCAAGGTTATCTCATTTGATTGACTTTTTGTTTATTTGGATTTGGTTTGTTATATGAGATGTATTCATGATGCCGATGACTTTTGATACCAACCAATTGCATGTCAATTTATGGACAATTTGTTTCCCTCTTACAATCAGGCCAATACGTTGGCTGATATTCCTGCTTTTTAGAATAATAAACACTGCCACGAAATGAAGCGACCGCGCTCACAGACAAACTCTCTTTGAAGTCCCTGCTGTGCTCGGGGGAATCTGTCAGCGAGTTGGTTACACATCCAGTTGGTTAGGAAACAATTTGCTGCTTTGGAGACTGGGCTTAGGTCTTCTTCTGTCCAAATGCAATTTCACAGTCTATTCAGGTTAGCTCTGGGGAGCATCAGACACCCTCAACCTGAACTCCGGCATTCCCCAAGGCTGTCTGCTGAAAACCTCTCTTCTACTCCCCCTTCACCCATGACTGCACTCCTGTACATGGTACAAACACCATCATTAAGTTTGCAGATGACACAACGGTGGTGGGCCTCATCAAAAACAACGATGAGGCAGCCTACAGGAGGAGGTCCAGCTCCTGGTGGCGTGGTGCGCTGACAACAACCTGGCCCTCAATGCCAAGAAGACCAAGGAGCTCATCGTGGACTTCAGGAAGACCAGAGCTGGCGCACACACCCCCATCCTCATCAACGGAGCGGAGGTCGAGCGTGTCTCCAGCTTCATATTCCTGGGGGTCCACAACTCCGAGGTCCTCTCCAGGTCCCTCAATACTGCCTCAGTGGTAAAGAAGGCTCACCAGGGTCTCTTCTTCCTGAGGAGACTGAGGAAAGCCCACCTGTCACCTCAGATTCTGGAAAGCACACCACAAACAGTGTCTGAGGAAGGCAAAACAATTGTGAAAGACCCCTCTCACCCCAACCATGGACTGTATTCCCTCCTCCCTTCTGGGAGGCGCTATAGAAGCCTTTGTTCCAAGTCAAGCAGGCAGGAACAGCTTCTTCCCCTCAGCTGTCATCTCTCTGAACTCTGCACCAAGAACACAGCCCCCTCACCCGCTGCCCCCACCCTGCTGCCCCCCCCCTGCCCCCACGCTTAATATATCCTATAATAATAAATCACCATCAATGTCTTCGACTGCCTTGCACTGTATCACAACTACCTACCTCTACCTATAGTTGACATATTTATTGATAAATACCAGTTAATATCTACATGTTTACTGTACCTGCCATATATATTTTAATATTCAACTGTTGATAGAACTGCATATCCCTGCTCACTACCTGCTGTATATACATTTATATATATTTATCCTGCTTTTCATAATTGCATCATACCCCTGATCACTACTAAATTAAATACCTATACTAACTTACCTGTATATATATATATATATATATATAATTATGCTAATTTACCACACATACTCTATAAGTAATATTATACTGTTGTTTTACCTAGTAGACTGTCTTTTAGCAACTGTAAACTGTAAATGATATATTCCCATGAACTTTACTGCAACATTTGCACTCTGGTTAGATGCAAAATTATTTTCGCTGTACTGTACTTGTGCTGTGCAATAACAATACATTTGAATCTAATCTAATCTAAATAGCTGTATTTTTAGGCACCATTTAAAGGAAACTGATTTGTACATTTGTGATGTACATTTTATGAAACTACAGTTTTCTTTCAACTTTTTTTTGTACATTGTTTTTTTTACCTCCCGGTTTTACCATTCAACAATTAGTCAATGTTGAGTGTGTTTAGCCATCAATGTTCCTTCAACCAGGATGCATGGAGTGTAGCGTCAACACCAGCATCCGCACTGAACTCACATGTGGTACCCGTGTACTTTGACCAACAATTGCCAAACCTGCGTAAAAGGTGTGCATTCTGGCAGGTATGACTAGGGTTCGATCACCCAGAAGTTAAGTAGCATTAAACCATATTTATTTTTCTACACATCTCAAAATCGAGCTACAGAGTAAATGGGACATGCAATGTGCTACAGAACAGACACACAGCTTAAACAATGTGTCATGTGCTCAATAATGCATGTCCCACTCGGACAGAAAACGAATTACTCAATAATGAGCTGCGTGGATTGTTTCAGATGACTTCGCAAGCACTGCATTAGGAGACACAAGGTGTGATGTACAATAGACTGGGAAATGAAAGGTCAAACATCGGCGCTTTCGTACACCACATGTCCTTAATTGACTACCAATCACTTTGACCTTTCGTGTCATTTAGTAACCTCAAATTGGTAGGCTGTCACATGTGCGTGTGTATGTGTGTGTGTGTGTGTGTGTGTGTGTGTGTGTGTGTGTGTGTGTGTGTGTGTGTGTGTGTGTGTGTGTGTGTGTGTGTGTGTGTGTGTGTGTGTGTGTGTGTGTGTGTGTGTGTGTGTGTATTTATATCACGGGTGAACCATCACAGTGAACCGTTAGGTACAGGGTCCATGGTGCACGGTTCGGTATTCACTTCCAAACAAACAATAGTTGAATCAGATATTGTAGCCAGTAAGAAATAAATAGATGACTAAACGTAAACCGATATACCCTTTGCGCTATACCCCTCTGGGCCCACACAGCCATACATAGTGCTGTACACAGACACCCACTATCAACTATCAACTAACCCTGACTGGCTTGAGTGAGCCCTATTTATAGGCTGGCTCCTCCTATTAGCCCAGTCCATTTAACAGAAAAATGCAAATCAAGACAAATCAAAGCAAGGAATAGCATGTTCAACGACAGTTTTCATCCACAGGCATGTGCCTATTGAATTGCTATGAGTACTGCCACCATCATCATAAAAGTGTCATCCATACTACATTACACTATCATTCACTATCATACTTTTTGCTGGACTTTCTGGACTCATCTGCACTGTTATGCACTGTACTGCACAGTGTTTATGATGCTGTTGCACTACTGTCACTTTAAAATACTTTTTGCACAATTCAACACATGTATTTATCTTCCATCAGTCACTTTATTGTTATTTGTATTGTTCTTTTTATTGTGTACAGTATTGTTATAATAAAGTGTTTTATAGTATAAGTTTAGTACATAGTATAGCGTTCCAGTGTTTAATTGTAGGAAATTCATACTGCGGGAGGGAATGGGGAGTGGGCATTCCATTGTACTTGCATATGTAAAATCAAAACATCTTAAATCTTGAATCTCGAATCTTAAAAATACATTCAATTATATTTATCTCATCTAACAATCGAAACCCTCTAACAATATCCAAATGCACATTTAAACCAACAATCAATACCAACATTCCCAACAATGGTACATTCCCCCCAGCACGGCGGGGAACACTTCCACAAAGGCGCAATGGTAGGTTTTGTTTTGGTTCCCAGCTTCATATGGCGCCAGCGATGGAAGAAAGGAACTGGGTGCATGGTGAATTAAATCTATTTCATTTTGTAGTTGTGTATTACCAATGCACCGTGTATGTCACAAACAAAGAAATGGCACTCAAATTCATGGGAACCTTAATGTGTCTATCGTTATTGTGAGTAATGTATGGTAGATTGGAGAGTTGAAGTGTTGTGAATAGTACCGTTAGGCCTTTCCAAGGACAAGTCTGAATATGGATAAAGTGAACATGGTGAATGGCAGCGTGACAGCATAATGATTGCAATAAATATCCGCATCACACTTATTGCATAAGGTAAATATTTGCCAAATTGACCATGTGTGTTTTATTTCCGATGAGAAGCCATATACTGTATATGTGTGTGTGTGTAGGCCACTGTATATGTATACACACATATGCCCTCTCGTCTGAAATAAAGCATGCATGCTGAATCTGGACTGAGACTGAGAAAATGCTTAAATAACATAGTCCCTCGTTTGTGATCAGTATTATTCCACTGCAAAATTGGTATTCAATTGTCCTGTGCTCGTCACAAAAGTCAACAGCACAAGACTAGGTTAATATACAAGACTTTGATTCCTTCCCCTGGGGATTTTGTAATTTAATATAAATTGGCGGTATAACAGTATAACCTTTTTATTTATGGATTTATTTCTGATGAATGTTTGACGAATGAATGCTAAGCGCTTAAGCAGGCTAAATGATTCAAAGCCTACCTACTTAGCATTCTAATTGATCGGTAGCGGTAACAACACATCCGCCAGTCAAAAGAGCCATGTCACAACGTCTAAAGTCCCGGAAATCTCCTGACATGCACCTAAAATAAGGTCCAGAATATAAAACAGGGGCCATCTTTTAAACAACGAAGATGAATCCACCAGCCTGAACCCCTGCAGGAGCGGCATTCATACAGACAATAAATGTCTTATGACAACTTTCTTTTAAACAGTTATCAAGGGTTTGTGTTGCCGTTCTTTGCAAACAAAAATGTCTGTCCATTATGCAGCTGAATTGCTCTAACTGCTCCTTGACGCTCAACATTTAGCATTTAGATTCCTCTGAATGAGAAGCCCCTCAAGCCATTTTAGTGAGAACCAGAGGGACATGTCTAGGAGTATCCAGTTTGTTCAGCTCATTCGGAATATTCGGCGTACCGGCGATACCATAATGATAAGCTACCACAAGTGCCACATGCAAAACTACCTTTACCGGGAAGCCAGGGAAGTCGGCCTTTTGAACCGGTGATGTGGATCGTCTGTTATCGGTTTCACTTGTCACTGCAAGCCAATGAAAGACAGCTGTAGCCAGGCTGAGTATGACGCTTCAGCTGCTGTCACCTCATGCATCCAGCGCTGGCTGGGTGAGTGTAAAGGCATCCCAGAGCAGAGCAGCCCCACAATGGTTACACCTGGGGACCGCAACACACACACACACGGCCACACGGCCACACGGCCACACGGCCACACACACACTACACACACACACACCACACACACACACACACACACACACACACACACACACACCACACACCACACACACACACACACACACACACACACACACCACACACCACACACTCTCACCACACACACCCCCACACACAGCACACACGACACTCTCTCACACACACTCACACACACACACGTCACACACACACACACACACACACACACACACACACACACACACACACGACATACATAGGTGTGTTCATTTCCACTCTAAGTATCGTAAGTGTAGTCCAAATTTGTGATTGTAAAGATCTGAGAACTTGTAGTGTTGGTATTTGTAGTTGAGAAATGATTCCCACCATTCACGGCTAAATCTGTGAATGTGTTTGCAAATCTGTAACATGATTAACAGACATGCACATTAGATATATATATAGAATTAATGCAAAAATGCATTTCAATGTTATTTTGTAAAGCACACACCAGCTCGATGCGCTGCCACACTCTCTCTCTTCTCCCCCAAGGGAACCGGGATGGTTGCGTGGTAAGTCAAGTTCAGATGGCACTAATTGCGTAATTGCGTTACTTCTTGCTCGATGCTAAGTATTTACCCAGCTTGAGAGCATGTGACTCTAACACAGAGGACGGAACTGAATTAAAAATAACGCTTGTCACTGTGAGCTACACAAAAAATACAACAACCCCTGGTTTGCTAAAACAGTGTGGGGGAGTGGGAGAGCAAACAAGGCGCACAAAAAAACAGATGTTTAAAATCACGGGTAATAGAGGAGGAGAGGAATGGATGTGTGGGGTCTAAGCCTTTTCAACCACCGAGTGTGGAATTGGTTAGGTAATATGGCGTCTATTCTAGTATTTCTAAATATACAGTATAAGAATATGAATATCCAGTATTCATCCTCTGGCACAGGACGGCTCATTAAACAAGTTTTGAATTCAGATTTAGCTACGAGAAGAACCTGCACAATAGCCTGAATGTATAGGCTATTAGAAGGCTCAGTAGACCGGACAGGCGTCGCTGCCCCCCCTTCACAACGTACATACACACTCATGGTTTCATATGCTTTCGTCTTATTATACCCTTTGAATATGAACTATAGGATTGTGTAGCTCTTATTATAAATAATACACTATGTGTCATAATTATAATAAAAAGACATGCTTTTCAGCTTGTCATTTTTTTTAGACTTGTCGATTCATTTGCAGCTCGATTTCTCGATCCCACAAGCGTCCTCTTAGCACCCTTTTTAATTGTTCAACAGAATGAAAGGAGTCATGTTTCTTTTTTGTGTGTAATATTTCTCCAGGGATGATTCAATTATCATAACACTTATGTCTAATCAGCCTAATGGGTGGAGAATTCAATTGAGTACACAGTGTGTTTGTTTTCACACTTGAAGATTGGTTGCGTCATAATATTACAATGCAAACATCGTTATATTATGATGCATATCGACAAATACACAACGTACAAAATATAGACATGGTTCCTCAGAACGTCCAAAGGTGATCTCAATTACCCGTAAATAATTGTAAAGTCTTGCATGCACGTGTGTGTGTGTGTATGTGCGTGTTTGTGTGTGTGTGTGTGTGTGTGTGTTAATGAATTTGTAAGATTTCAATCCACAACGTGGATTCTTTGTCTACATCTATAAACACAAATAGCAAAGTACGAACAAATGACTTAGAATAAGAATATGTGTTCTTTAAGAAAATGACATAAAAAAGGATTGAAATAACAAACATGTTGGACATAGCTCTGATGTTGAAGCATGACTTCACTGCACTTAAGCAGGACACTAAAAAACACATTTTATTTCACATTAACACCCTTGTTGTGAAGTGACCCCCAATCTCACAATCTTTTCAGTCCTCACACCTGCAACACTTTGTGAAATCAATTAGAGTCACAGAGGCCTCAGACGGCCACACTTCTGAACCAGAGCTAGGCCAGGACGGGACCATTATAATAATTCCTGACCCCGGTCTTTCACCTCCATAAACTCTGAGCGCTTCTCAGTGTCGGCATTCAGACGCTTCTACAGCACACAGCGCGCCACACCTCTGTCTCCATGCCGCTGACCTCTCAAGGCCTTTTATTCCATCTTGCCGTTCAGATTCTAAAGTCTACCAATAAGGTTTATCCCTGGCCTGTTATCCAGCCCTTAGGACGTGCTCAATGGGAGCTTCTAGGTGGACTACCACATCGTACTCTCTGTGTGAGGTTGTTTGAACACGGGGACAATAGCAAGTCGTCAAAACAGGATCCCATCAGCTGTACATTAAACAGCGTGTCCCCATCATCAACCACAGGGAGCAACCACTCAGAGCAGCCTCAACCAAACACCTGTTTAGTGGTGTCTTCTGTTGCTGCTGGATTAAACCCTGCACAACCTGGATAGGACTGTTTTCATTATCTTTATTTTAAAACATTACAGCAGGCGATTGTTGATAGCTTTTTCCATGTACAATGTTTACCCTTTTTCTTGTGGGAAAAAGCAATCAATTAATTATAACAAGCTGCCAATATTACTGCAGCTAATTGTTGTTTTGCAAGTATTTTGATTTGTCATTTGGTATGGATTTAAAGGCAGAGTGGAAATTGATATTACATTTTTATATCATAATCTTTGCAGTCATAGTACCAAATATGTATTTTAAGTGGCTAATTTATTTAATTAGTTTAGGTAATTGTCCATGAAATGCAACAAATATGTCATTTTGTGACCAGGATATCTTGCATAGAAAGTATTTGTATATATAGAGCTGTTTATTTGTATTGTCCCTAATATTGTCATTATTCTCAAGATCTTACACACACACACACACACACACACACACACACACACACACACACACACACACACACACACACACACACACACACACACACACACACACACACACACACACACACACACACACACACATGTTATGTTGATAAGATAAACAACAGGCCTATACACAACAAATATATATATACAGATATATAGTGTAGGCCCCAGATCTATATTACAAAATCTAAATCCAATTGATAAGATATAATAAAGGCCTACAGACATCATTCAACAATATTTCATTCATGGTCCAAATGCAAATACTTACATTATTCAAAACACATGCATTCACATACATTTTTCAAAACATTTATATTTAAAATTCATTCGATATTTTAGAAATCCCACCCAAGACTTTTACGTTTTCCATTTGGCATAATGTGTCTGTCCTCTGCAGTGCTGAGCGACTGCACCGTCTAGTGCTTGCTGATAGGGGTTAATGAGTATGAAAGTCGTAGCGGAAAACTGCTGTTCAACGATCACCTTGGGAACCAGTGGAGTGACCTCCAAAGCAAACCTGTTTGTATTTTCTACATGTGTGTGTGTGTGTGTGTGTGTGTGTGTGTGTGTGTGTGTGTGTGTGTGTGTGTGTGTGTGTGTGTGTGTGTGTGTGTGTGTGTGTGTGTGTGTGTGTGTGTGTGAATATGTATGTGTGCGTGTGTGTGTGTGCGTGTGTGTGTGTGTGTGTGTTCGTGTGTGTGTGGGTGTGTGTGTGCATACAAGCGTGCATGTGTAATGGGGAAGGGTCATTTGATTTGCAGTGTGTGTGTGTGTGTGTGTATATATGCGTAAGCTGGTATTTTCATTTTATGGACATGAATTCTTATTTTTAGCCCTTTGAGTCCTGTTTTATTTAACAACCGTAATAGTCTCATCATTGTTGTATCGTGTTGTTTAATGAACTGATCTAAATGACAATGGAACCTTAATGACACCCCTCAATAAAATGTAATCTCACTGTAGCAAGCATCACCTTGTGGAGACCAACACCATAAAATGAGATCCTGTTAGTTAACATCCAATATGGAATACCATATGTGAATATAAACAGTATACATACAG
>CM051004.1:21066329-21123829 GCA_027704905.1 Muraenolepis orangiensis
GATTATTATAATGATTAGCATCAAGCTAAACGCCTGTTCAATGATCTGTACTTTTTCACGCTTTACACATAGCGACTTCAAACAAATGTTTTTACATCATCATTGCATCAAAAACAATAACTTTTAACCAAACAATAACATGCATTTTATCTAATTCATCCAGAGAGAATAGAACCACAACTTACCCCTTTCCATGCTTCCCAAACACAAGGAAGTCAAAAAGATGTTACACTTATAAGCCCCCGCCCCCCCCCCCCCCACAAAAAAAACAGAACAATATACAAAACCCAACATGTTAACTCTTAACAATAAAAGGATTTGGAGAAGTTCACATACAAAATAACAATGCATATGTATATGAAATAAAGACTTACTTACATACACACTACATACACACACTTACTATTTTCGGAAAAGCCATAACCAATGGAAGTCAGGGCTTGGAATTGATCCAAAGCAAGCCAGTGGATCCTTCGCTGACCGTGCAACCTTGGACCTTGTAAGCATGACTAAGTTGGTGGACTTGTCATCAAAACAATGGGGATAGAAGTGCCACTGTGCAAAGGAGGTGTAAGACAGCATGCTAGCAGTAGTGCTATCGCACGTCCTAAACCACGGGAGTTATAGTTGACCTACATGGGAGAGGGTGCCAAAGAACCCCCACCAGCTGCTCTAAAAACTTATATCTCCCCTTTTCTCTTCCACCTTCAGTATTCGGTAGTATACCTAACACCAGAATTCCTTGGTGTTTTTTCCTTGCGTATACAATTTACATATAGTTCAACTCCACAAACGGGATGAGCTTTTTCAAGATTGTCAATTTGCTTTGAAACACATCTACCCCCTGCAGCAGTGGACTCTGCTACACACCACTGATGTGGCTTTCCCGGGCTAGGAACCGGCTCATTGTAAAGTAAATAAATAGTTTTTCAAGCCAAGCAGGTGGTAAGTGCCGACTTGTCTGCGCTCATGGTGACAGCTGGTTCAACCTATGGGCCTTGATTGGCCAACACACCACAGGTGTGCAGCCTCACCCAGAATCCCCAGAGTCTAATCAGTCTGACTTGGGCCAGGTGTGGCTGCTTCAACCAGACTCTAACCACACACTCCACACGTTCCTCCCAAAATAAACAATTCTGCTGAGCGGCAAAATATGTTTGCATTGCCTTTGCATAGTCATGTTTCAGATTCTGGATTTGCCTCACACTAGAAGCCCCACACTCAGAAGAGGACAGTCAAGTGTGTCAGTAAAGAACAACTGTGGGCTGTTTGCAGAACCACCAGCTAGCATGAATAATGATGGCATTTGGCTAGTTTTTGATGAGTTTACAAAGGCTTTAATGACTTCTCCATTGAAAACAAGAACATCAGGCTGTCAGGGGCTCACAAATGGTAAATATTTCAGGACTCCTCCCGGCTGACGGATGGCCAGGCTCCCGGGGTTAAAGTTGAGTATAAAGGGGTGGAAATCCTCATCGTTAGTGAGACAGGAGCTGCCAGGGAAAGCAGGAAGATGGTGGAGGAGAGGGAGGGTGAGAAGGGAGAGGAAGGAGACCGTTTTCTCTTTTGGTAAAAGCGGCCCACCTATGAGCTTGTCAGTGCCAGCCGATGACGGAAGAGCGAGGTGCGAGACGCTGGGCGTTTTTCCTTGCCTGGAAGAAGCTGCGATTACAGCGAGCCAACTCAGAGCTGGCTTGTTTTTATGGAGGGCTGTTTTACCGCTCTCAGGGTAGTTGGCTCAGGGCTTGACATTTGTGACACAAGCCGACAGAGACGCCGTGGTGGTGTGCAGGTTGGGCTGCCCAGGACAAAATGTCAACCTGCTGCTGAAATGCCCTAGGTGGGTGTGGTTCAACACACACTGTGCCAGGACCAATGCTCAAAACATTTCCTTACAACTGCAGCATTTGTATATATATATATATATATATATAAACACTTTGTGTGTGTATTGTGTGTGTGTACGTATGTGATGCAAGTATATATATCATGTGCCATATGTTTCTCGGATGGTTCGTAGACATTTTGCAGTGATTTATTTCATTGCCACTGCTGAATGCATTGCATTTAGCAACCACCCCTACCTCCACTCCCTCTCCATCACAAACTTACACACACACACACAATTATGACCTCTGTTGAAGCGGCACGTGACAGATCTGCTTCTTACGGAGCTCCTTGCTCAGAGGCGTTGACAGCAGAAGGACACCTGTCACGGTCTGACGCTACACAGGGAGGACACGGCTATTGATTAGGCTGCCGCACTTTGTGGGGAGTAGCCTGTGTTGCGTGCAGGGCGGTCAGAGGCAGAAGGCACAGACGTCCACTGTGCATCTGGAGAGGAAAATGCCCTGACGGGATACAGGATTGGGTCTGGACGAGACCCTCTCAGGGGGAATTTGGAGGGGGAAAGGTCACATTGAGGTTGGAGATTGGGGTAATTTTTGGTGTTACGCCTGTCACACTACAGTTACCTGTTACAGTGTAAATAAACACCATGTAACAGCATGCACTGAATTCCTGGTAACGTTATGGAACAGCACAGTGTGGTGAGAGTTTGGGATGAAGGTAAGGCGAGAGAGCAAGTTCCATGCTAGGATAGGGTAAAGTTGTTCCATAACGTTGTATATTCAGAATATGCTGTGACGGGTTACATTGCGTAATGTGTAATTAAAATGTAACAATAAGGACATTAATGTAAAGTGTTATCCTCCAAAGTGTTTTTGTTCAACTTTATATATATATATATATATATATATAGAGGTCTACACTCAAATCTAAACGTTGCTGTTTTTACACATTATAAAAGACATTGCCCACCCCAGCCACGAACTGTGCACACTGTTACCGTCAGGCAGGCGATACCGCAGTATCAAGTGCTGTACAAATAGGCTTAGAGATAGCTTCCACAGTCAGGCCATCAGGCTGCTGAACAAGGGCGTATAGCATATAACAATGTATATTTTAGTACATTGATTTATATATACATATTGCTCTTTTCTGTGCCGATATTTTGCATTTTATAAATTGAATTTCTATTTTTATTTTTATTTTTTAACTTTATTCTATTTTTATTCTATTTTATCTATTTTTATCTTATTTTTATAACTGCTGTCTGTCGTCGGGTATTTAGCACATACGATTTTCACATCACTGCTTTATACTTGTGTAAACTGTGAAGTGACAATAAACTTGACTTGACTTGACTTGAATTTTGAATTTTATTCAACCTGTTGTGTTGGTTGTTTCAGGCTAACTCTGACATTTAAATACATCACACATCACAATGTATCCACATGCTGCCTCAGTCTGAGGACAGAGATGGCTCCACGCAAACAAGCCTGTTGTCAGGCAGAAGTGATATTTACAGAGGTTTTAACTGCTTCCCAGTGGTGTGTGTTCTACAATAAGTATTCCTGGCCAGTATTAAATTAAAAGTAAATGGACTGCACACAATTCTGGAGAGCCACAAAGTGCAAGCTACAGTGTTTAAGTGTGTGTGTGTGTGTGTGTGTGTGTGTGTGTGTGTGTGTGTGTGTGTGTGTGTGTGTGTGTGTGTGTGTGTGTGTGTGTGTGTGTGTGTGTGTGTGTGTGTGTGTGTGTGTGTGTGTGTGTGGGTGTGTGTGGGTGTGTGTGGGTGGGAGTGTGTGTGTGTGTGTGTCTTACTGTAAATCAAATGCGGTTGAAGTCCCATAGTTTCTATCCACTGTGCTGAATACTGAAAAAACTTACTGAATAATGCATTAGAACAAAGGGTTATGTTGCAAAAAGATGCATTTGATTAGAATATTGAAAATAAATCATGTGTAATAGTCTTGAACACACCTTCACAAAAAAGCACATGCATTAAAGAGAGTTACTTTTATGTCCAACAAAGACACATTTTTCTATATTACAATGTAGTATTGGTTCTTGGATTTAGCATTTTGAATAAATTCATTAATTTCCTTTTTCAATAAAAGGCGTGTCTAGATCATCCTGTATGCACGGTTATTCATTTTACTGTAATGGCATACATTTAACCATCCAAACTAATGGATGGTTACATTCCCAATTAAAGGGACATGATATTATAATATCAAGTAAAAGTGTCCATTGATCAGGTCTGTACATTTAAAAAGGGTTAAATAAGAGCAGGGCATGTGTGTAGGAAGCATTACAATCACCACACACACACATGTACACACACACACACACACACACACACACACACACACACACACACACACTCACACACACACACACACACTCACACACACACACACACACACACACACACACACACACACACACACACGCACACACACACACACACACACACACACACACACACAAGTGTTTTTGAGTGTGTGTGCGTGTGTGTGTGTGTGTGTGTGTGTGTGTGTGTGTGTGTGTGTGTGTGTGTGTGTGTGTGTGTGTGTGTATGTGTGTGTGCGTGTAGATTGTTCTATGGTGTTAGACATCCATCATTTTACTTTCTCATAATGTCATAATGTAACAACTCCTCTTGTTTCTATGCAAACATAGACAACTGTTTCCAGTCCACAGTTAACACCATCAACAATTTAAATTCCCGTTTCAAATGTAGCTGATCATCCAGTGAAATGTTTCTTTACAAATGTAACCACAAGTCTCAAATCATTCACAAAGCAACATAACATCATCATTGAATTAGTGTTACTTTCCCTTATACAAGAGGCAAGTTGTTGAGGAATAAAGTAGGTAAAAATGGAATATTGCAGTACTATCTTCTGGCCTAGGGGTGACAATGTTGCCTCACCATTCAGCGAGAGCCTCTTGCTCCTACCGGTCAAATTTCGGCTGAGTGTGGGAAGATAGTATATATATACACACATCTAGAGAAACTAATAACATGATACGAGGATGAGTTATACCCCATAATCAAGACGTAATAAGTTATTTGCCTTGGCGTTGACACATATAGAAGAGATCAACAACGGTCGTTTGCCATTTTAAATAGGCTAGGGCTACAGATTCCAAATGCATCCGTTTACAGGCAGGATTATAAAGGCCCACAAGTGATAGCGTCAGGGGGGTTAAGTGGTTGGGAAAATTAGATGTCATTTCACTCCTTTCCGCAATTGATCTCTGAATTTGAGAGAGGGAGAGAAAGAGAGAGAGAGAGAGAGAGAGAGAGAGAGAGAGAGAGAGAGAGAGAGAGAGAGAGAGAGAGAGAGAGAGAGAGAGAGAGAGAGAGAGAGAGAGAGAGACAGGGAGGAGTGACGCGTCTCAGTGAAATGCTGGAGTGGCACTCGAGTTGCAGGGAGTCTACAGCCATTAATATAGCAATTAGAGGGGGGTTTGGCGTGTGTGTGTGTGTATGTGTGTGTGTGTGTGTGTGTGTGTGTGTGTGTGTGTGTGTGTGTGTGTGTGTGTGTGTGTGTGTGTGTGTGTGTGTGTGTGTGTGTGTGTGTGTGTGTGTGTGTGTGTGTGTGTGTGTGTGTGTGTGTGTGTGCGTGCATACGTGTGTGTGTGTGTGCGTGTGTGTGTGCGTGTGTGTGTGCGTGTGTGTGTCAGTGACTGTGGGGGTGGGGGCAGGGGTGGAAAGTCCTTGTTTGTCAACCTTATAGAACAGGGTGCTTTAAATTACACCATTCACATTTTCTGCAAAGCAGGTTCAGCTGAAACTTTCAAATTAGGAGGCGCAATTTAATTGTGCCTCCTAATTTGAAAGTTTCAGCTGAACCTGCTTTGCAGAAAATGTGAATTTGAGTATTATATATATATATTTGAGTGAAATGAGTATTTTTTGGTTTTTTAAAACCATTGATTACCAATATATGCACATTTGGACATCAGAAGATAAGGTGCTTCAATAAAATGGTGCTTGGACCGGTGGCTTTTGGATTTTTCATGTTCATGTCTTGAAATGAACATTGAAATGTCAATTATTTCAACAATTCAACAATTCACATTCGCAATTCATTCCAATAATGTCCTATTTCATCCCCATAATTAGACACGGTAACACATATTCATTGATGCCAAACTTGGTTTACTGTCTGGCTCATTTTCCTCCAATCATTTTGCTGGCAGTGTGCCTGTCAGGATGAAAAGAGCCAAAAAAGTCATTCATAGGACCAGGGGTGTCGCAACAGGGTAGGCAAAGTAGACAATTGCCTGGGGCCCCGAGCTGGAAGGGGGCCCCCGAGGACGACAGATTTTATTTAACCACTGCGACGATTCCCCCCCCCATTGGGCTTCATGATGTTCGATTGCCGCTCAGTAATTTCGAGGCTCTGTCATAAACACTCTGTAATTTCGAGGGGCCCCCCCACAAAATAGGGCCATTTTTCCTAGGGCCCCCAGAAACCCTAGAAACGCTCCTGCATAGGTCTGACTCGTTGGCTGCTCGTAGTTGAACTCCTTCGCCCTGAGGTGGTGAATTTGTTTCTGAAGCGGGCGTCACGCCTCAAGCCACGGATTTGCTGGTGATACAGAGAGACGTGAATACATGATGCTACATATGCAGTGCTGGAGCTTTCCATATGGGGGTGACTATGGTGCTGTAATCACACATTTGATTGGAGTATAGCTTCAGGATAGGATCGTTCATCGTCAATCAATCGCCAATCAATCGTCAATCAATCGTCAATCAATCGTTCATTATAGGTGGACATCAGCTATGTAAATGTAAAAAATGTACTTACATTGTCATTTCATGGCTGTAGACCCTACAGTTAAGCAGTGGTGAAGCGTCAGGGCCTTCAAGGTATTCAGAGAAGACCCTGGAACTTTCAGATGAAACTAAAAAAATCGAATTAATTGTATTGATAAAATGTAATACAATTGAATACAATTTAAATTAATTGTATTAATGAGAATTGTATCTGTGTTGTTATCTGTTATATTACAGTGTTACGTTGATTTGTTTGTCTTTCTCGGTCCATGCACTACGCATTTGAGTGGTTTTGTGTTGGAAAAACAATGCAACCAATCAGATATTTTTCTAGGTTGCTGGGAAGAATAAGAATATCCTTCAACCAAAGTATTCCCGATGACTTTGGCCCTTTGACTGAATGAGAGCGTACGTTTGGATTGACAATTTGATCAACCAATCATATTGTGATTTGTAGCCAATGGGCGTATTCTTTCAGATTTCTCCACAGTTCCATAGTGTGTTAGAAGGTTCACTGGCTCGGATCTACCGTAGTGCTACGTTGTTTTTTTTCTACGTAGGTTTTTTACGTCTAAATGGCAACAGGTGAAGATGATGTTGTTGCGGAATTGTTGTTAGTACCCTTTTCAAGACGACCATTCAGTGAAAAGATGGACATTATAAAAAAGTTTTAACGATCCCCGTCACCACTGCATCTGCGGAATGGACATTTTAATATTATAAAAACATATGGAGGAACAGAACAGGACAATCCCCACTCACTGCATTAGCTTCCATAGCTATTGAAAGGCAACTTATTTTGGATCTGAAAAGCAGTGATCAGCTTTATGACCGGGTTATCGATCCATCCAGAAGGACAGGTGAATGGATTTGGTCTTTAAGTGAACATCATTGGTGAGTGAGACTCATTTGTCTTTGCTGGTTTTGGCGTAGTGTTGCGTCTCGTTGAGCTGGTTGTTGCATTTTGTTTCCACACACTTGTTGACTGATTAGTTAATGGCTGTCTTGGGTTTGTTAAGCATTGTTGTGCATTTAAATTGAGAGTTTTGACTTGATCTTTCTTTGCATCGCTTAAAGTGAAAATACTTAACGTAACTAAGAGTTACAAAACCGGAATAAAAAATCACCAAATTTCTCTGGCATATGTCTTGTCTTTAGTACTCACCTGTCAAAATATCTCAACTTAAATCCTCCCATTATGAACGTTATGTGACATTGAGTGTTTTCCTCTCTATTGAGCCAGTAAGGAAAAGTCTTAACGCAGCTTTATGAGAGGAAAACACTTAATGTTACATAACTTCCGTAATAGTAGGATTTAGGTTTTAAAAATTTTGACAGGTGAAAGTGCTATTGACAAGACATGCCAGAGACATTTGATTGATCGCTGTTTTGGAACTTTAAGTTACGTTAAGCCTTTTCACGTATCGTTTTGGACCGTCCCTTTCATCGATAGCCTGTGTGTGGTGGTGCTGTGTTGGGCTGTTACTTCACTACATGGACACTACTTTGACAACTATGGTCAACTTGGAAATTGGCTGCGACAATCTGATCTTCCTAAATGAGATAACGCATAAAGTGACTGCCTCCGTGACGTCTGTCTGACTAGAACAACCGGGAGGGGGTCCAGTTGTGATAGACACGGTTCGCCACTGACGTTAAGTGAGTGTCTAGTTCTACGTTAAGTGCGTGCAGCAGCAGAGAACAAGAAGAACAAGAACAAGACACAGAGCAGATAGCTGTAGAAGTGTGTCGAAAGATCATGAATGGAAAATGATCATTTGGATCATCATTTGGAGCCATGACTGTGACAGTGGGGGTGACACAACACAACACTCTACGCCAGTGTGTAGCGGTGGTGACTGCAGGACACGCCTGGGCCAAGGCCGGGTTGGATCCCACCTAGAGGAACTGGGGCTGGCAGAGGGATGACGACTGCTCCATCCTTTCTGAATGCATGCTTCTGATGGAGCCTTCCTGAAGAGGGCGAGCGGTGTACTGAATAACTTGATCAAGGGAGGAAGTGAGGAATACAGCGATGCCATACTTTTCACAATCTGCTGGAGTTAAAAGTTGGAGTTTGCAGAAGTTTAAAGGACAATGACCAAATATATGTATATATGTTTATAATATATCGCAAGGATTAATCTTTTTGCTCTATATACGTTGGAAATCACAATCTTGCGTACTTTATGTATAAACGTGGGCTAATGGAGAAATCTGTTACGCCCCAACGAGACCGACGAGCCAAATGTGCCAAAGAACCCAGAAGTAGAGAGACACGGACACTCAAAACAATGGAAAAAATGTCTTTACTGAAATATCTCCAACATCAAAAACACAAACTAGGCAGGGCTGTACTGGTTACATGGCGCGACGTGGTCGGAGCTGGAACACGCAGTCTCTCGTGATTGTGGTTCTAAATAACCAAGCGCCCAACGTCGGTCCTCGGCAGCCTAAAGAAGGGTAGATCCCAGCTGTTCATTAGCCTCAGTAGGCCTGATTATGATGGGCAACACCTGGGATCGATTAGAGCATGGGGGGGCACAACAGTATCCCCCCCCTGAGGGGAGGCACCGGACGACCACCCGAGAGCCCCCGGGTTCTCCCGATAGAAGTTGTCCAGCAGGGAGGGGTCCGCAAGATAGGAAGAGGGCACCCAGCTGAAGCCCTCCCAATCCACTAGGTACTGGAAACCCCGCCACCAGCGGCGGACAGCGAGGAGCTTACGGACCGACCATACCGGATCTCCATCCGCCAGGACCCGGGGAAGCGAAGGAGCTGTAACAGGGGGAGACAAGGGACTGGAGGCCACGGGTTTTCGCTGAGACACATGAAACACGTGGTGAACCCTGAGAGCCGGAGGGAGAACTAAACGCACCGCAGAGTGGTTAATGACTCGATCCACGGTGTAGGGACCAACGTACCGGGGATTCAACTTACGAGTTGATGTCTGGGAGGTCTGGAGGGGCAGGTCCCGGGCCAACAGCCAAACCCTCTGGCCAGGCTGGTAGACAGGGGCAGGCACCCTCCGCCGGTTCGCGGCAAGCCAGGCCCGCTCCGTGGCCCGGAGTAGTGCGGCCCGGGCGGCCCTCCAAACGCGTCGACACCGGCGGAGGTGGGCCCTGGTGGACGGGACCACGCCCTCCAGCTCCTGTTGGGGAAAAAGAGGGGGCTGGTAGCCCAGGGAACACTGGAATGGGGACATACCAGTAGCGGAGCTCTCCATAGCGTTGAGGGAATACTCCACCCAGGGCAGGTACTTGGCCCAGGAGGTGGGGTTACTCGAGGTGACGCAACGAAGAGCCGCCACGACGGCCTGGTTGGCGCGCTCCGCCTGCCCATTGGACTGGGGGTGGTAACCCGAGGATAGGCTGGCCATGGCCCCAATTCCCTTACAGAAGGCCTGCCACACCTTGGAGATGAATTGGGGACCGCGGTCGTAGGCGGACCACATGGAGGGTCAGGAGGTCTGCTGTTTCGGCCGCCGAGGGAAGCCTTGGGAGAGAAACAAAATGAACAGCCTTGGAGAAGCGATCGACCACGGTCAGGATGGTGTCACAGCCTTGGGAAACAGGAAGCTCAGTAGTAAAGTCTCCAAGGCAATGTGGGACCATGGGCGACTGGGAACGGGGAGGGGGTGCAGGAGACCTGCTGGAGGGCGATGCAAAGCCTTGCTCCGGGCGCAGGTGGTGCAGGCGGCTACAAACCCCCTGACATCCCTCCTGAGAGTGGTCCACCAGAACCTCCGGCTGATGAACTCTGCCGTCCGCCGCTCCCCGGGGTGACAAGCAAAGTGGCTTGAGTGGCCCCACTCCAACATCTGCGGGCGGACAGCAAGAGGCACAAACAACCGGTTACAGGGACAATTACCTGGGTCTGGCTCGGCCCGCTGGGCCTGTCTCAACAGCGGCTTCATGGCCCAGGTGACTACACCCACCACCCGGGCTGAGGGAAGGATGGTGTCGGGGTTCTCCTTGACGGCAGGACCCTCCCCCGGGAACAGACGGGAGAGGGCGTCAGAGCTCTGACGTTCTTGGAGCCCGGACGGTAGGTGAGAGTGAAATTGAACCGGCTGAAGAAAAGGGCCCAGCGGGCCTGCCTGGAGTTCAGCCTCTTCGCCGTCCTCATGTAGGCCAGGTTCTTGTGATCCGACCACACGTAGCTCTGCTCCCTCCAACCAGTGTCTCCACTCCTCCAGGGCGGCGTGAACCGCCAACAGTTCCTTGTTGCCCACGTCATAGTTCCTCTCAGCGGGTTCGAAACGCCAAGAGAAATAGGCACACGGGTGGACCCTGTGGTCATCCTCCGACCGCTGTGAGAGAACGACTCCGATGCCTGTGTCAGACGCATCTACCTCGACGATGTACTGCCTCGCCGGGTCGGGGTGGACGAGAACCGGGGCTGTGGTGAACAAGCTCTTGAGTCGGAGGAAGGCCGACTCTGCCTCAGGTGTCAACACGAACGGTCGAGAGGGGGAGGTGAGGGCGTTGAGGGGGGCAGCCACCTGGCTGAACCCCTTGATGAACCGCCGCACAAAGCCTGCAAAACCCAGGAAGCGCCTGAGCTGCGTGCGGTCAGTAGGGCGCGGCCATTCCTCCACCGCCTTGATCTTGGCGGGGTCTGCACACATCTGTCCCTCCTCCACCACGTTGCCGAGATACGTTACAGAGTTGGTGTGGAAGACGCACTTCTCAGCCTTAACGTAGAGCCTGTTCTCCAACAACCGTTGTAGCACCAGGCGGACGTGCTGGTGGTGTTCCTCCATGGACCTACAGAAAATCAGGATGTCATCCAGGTACACCATCACAAAGATGTTTAGCATGTCCCTCAGCACGTCATTCACCAGGCCTTGGAAAACTCCGGGGGCATTGGACAGACCGAATGGCATGACGTGGTACTCATAGTGGCCGAGATGGGTGTTGAAGGCAGTCTTCCACTCGTCACCCTCCCTGATCCTGACCAAGTGGTACGCGTTACGAAGGTCCAACTTGGTGAACACCCGGGCATGCGTGAGTGGCTCGAAAGTGGAACTAAGAAGTGGCAGGGGGTACCTATTCTTCACCGTGATGTTGTTCAGTGCCCGATAGTCTATACAGGGCCTCAGGCCACCGTCCTTCTTAGCCACGAAGAAGAAACCTGCTGCGAGGGGCGAAGACGACGGCTTTATAAGGCCTGAGGCTAGGGACTCAGCGATATAGTTGCGCATCGCCTCCCTCTCCAGCTGGGAAATGTTGTAGAGCCGCATCTTAGGAAGGGCGGCCCCAGGAAAGAGGTCGATGGGACAATCATAAGGCCGGTGAGGGGGGAGTGAGAGGGCTCTGTCCTTACTAAACACCAGAGAGAGGTTGTGATAAATGTGAGGCACCCCAGTGATATCTGGTGGAGAGGACACAGGCCTGGAACCGCTGGACGGAGACAGGGCGGAATGCAGACAGGTAGTGTGACAAGCTGTACTCCACCCCAAGACCCGCCCAGACGCCCAGGAGATGTGAGGGTCGTGCCTCTCCAGCCAGGATCTACCCAACACTAGAGGCGCCGTGGGGGCGTGCAAAACAAAGAAACGAACGGGAGTGATTTCCCGAAAGAGTGTATGTGAGAAGGTCAGTAGCGTGCGTAATAGTACCCAAAGAATGCCTGTCAATGGCCCGAGGAGAGAGGGTGCGATCTAAAGCCACCAAAGGAACTCCCGCCTGGCGGGCTAGAGTAACATCAAGCAGACACTCGTCTGCACCCGAGTCTATGAGAGCGCCAACCGACAAGGTCTCCATACCCCAGGCTAAGGTGGCCGGAAAGAGACGATTTAACGTACTACGGGGCGGGGAAAGGGATGTCTTTCTCACCCGTATGCCCCTTACTGGTGAGCTTGGTCGTTTGGGCGGGTTGGGCAGGCTCTGACATAATGTCCCTCCTTCCCACAGTAGAGGCACTGTTGGTGGGACATCCTGTACTCTCTTAGTCCTGACGAAAGGTTCACCGCGGCTATCGCCCAGCTAAGAGCTCTGTCGGCAAGGAGGGACATCACAAAATGAATTCTGGCCCCACCAGAGGAATACTTGGATGGCTGATGTGTGAACAGCAACTCGCACTGAGTTAGGAACCCACGGCACTGGTTCAAATCGCCTCCGAACGATCTGGGGCTAACCAAGCTGGGCTCAGCACAAACGACTGACCCTGCGGGGACATCGGGGCCAGCTGGGATGTAGGACGAACCGGTTCCCGGACCGGAAGCTGGGGCTGGATAGGTGCTGATGGCTAACACGTCCAGAGATTGCTGGATGGATGCTTGGGCTCCGGACATAGCGTCCACCTTGGCGGTGAGGCTGGTGACCATACTGATGGTAGTCTGCGACGTGTTCTCCAGCACCGCAATCTGGGACTGGATCGAGGGAAAAGCCTTTCCCAGTTCGGCCTGCAGGTGGGTAAGTTCGATGGCTTGTTCCGTTACAATCTTGCGTAACTCGGACGGTGTCCCGCACCCGCTTCTGGGTTCCCGGCTTGGCTCATTTTTGGCTTGGTTATTCTGTTACGCCCCAACGAGACCGACGAGCCAAATATGCCAAAGAACCCAGAAGTAGAGAGACACGGACACTCAAAACAATGGAAAAAATGTCTTTACTGAAATATCTCCAACATCAAAAACACAAACTAGGCAGGGCTGGACTGGTTACATGGCGTGACGTGGTCGGAGCTGGAACACGCAGTCTCTCGTGATTGTGGTTCTCAATAACCAATCGCCCGACGTTGGTCCTCGGCAGCCTAAAGAAGGGTAGATCCCATCGATTAGAGCGTGGGTGGGGCACAACAAAATCACTACCATCTACCATCATGATGTGATCTCAGCTTGTTCGACTGCAAAATATATCTTTGGGATATAATTAAATTTGGGAGTAGTCCAGTTAATATGTTTTTTTCCCCATTTCTGGCTATCTGTCATCCAGTATGGTGCATGTGTTTGTGTTCTTTGTTTGCTCTTGATTAGTGCTACTGCTGCGGTGTAATTTCACTGAACCTTTGCACAATTTAATTACATTTTTAGATTCATGTTAATGTGAAGTACCCTCGAACAAAGCGTGTTTCTTAATTGGAACATAAGTGGGTCGTGTCTCTGATGAGAACGCTCACACCGGCCGCCATACAGCCACGCTAGAACCTCCAGTTCTGCTCCAAACCTTTATCTACTACCACCCATGATATTAAACCTTTATCTACTACCACCCATGATATTAAACCTTTATCCCCGACCACCCATGATATTAAACCTTTATCCCCTACCACCCATGATATTAAACCTTTATCCATTACCACCCATGATATTTATCCTATATCCATTACCATCCATGATTTTCAAGTTTTATCCATTACCACTCATGATATTAAACATGTATCCACTACCATCCATAATATTAAACATTGTTCCATTCCCACCCATGATATTAAACATTTATCCATTGCCACCCATGATTTTAAACCTTTATCCATTACCAATCTTAATATCAAATGTGTATCCACTACCACCCATGATATTAAACCTTTATCCATTACCACCCATGAAATTAATCCTTTATCCATTACCACCCATGATATAAAACCTTTATCCATTACCACTAAGGATATTAAACCTTTATCCACTACCACCCATGATATTAATCCTTTGTTCACTACCACCCAATAAATTAAACCTTTACCACTACCACCAATATGCTATAATAGGGCAAAACCTAAAATCGAATTGTAGGTTGTTCTTTCAATCAATCAGCAGATCTACTTCACACTACTTGTTAATGTGTGTGTTTGTGTGTGTGTGTTTAGAAATGTAATATAAAAAAAACTAAGGTCATGATAAATACATATTTTGTAATAGTTTCTCTAGTCTGGTACTGTAGCATGTCAATAAATGTGCAATGATAGCAGTCTGCTTTTACTCAATACTAGGGCTAATGACTAACAACTACTTATATGTGTAACATCACAATTCATGATTAATTTGGAAAACCTTTTAGCCTCCTAGCATCCACTGTTAGCGTAGTGTCATACTAGCCCGGTATCACTAGCAGCAGCCTCAATTATCAGCTTGTCTTACGTGGAGTGCCATCAGTGGCCTCTCGTCACTGCTGACGGGGTAATAGACCCTCTGGGATCCATCGATGCACCCATGGCTACCCTTCAGGCTCTAATGGTGGGCTGGCCATAGAGCTTGGCTGGGTCGCGGGAGGTTGACCATTCTCTGCCTCAGCACCACCAGCACCAGGAGGTCTCAGCACCACCAAAGTGATGACCGGCCCTGGGTAGTGATGAGGAGCATGGGGACATACCCAGGAGGCAGTAGCAGTCTGTTCCAGATCTGCAAACCCCGACCCAAGACAAACACACACCCAGTAACTCTTTTCACCTCACCATATCAATGGCCAACTCCCTGCTTCTTCCGTTGGGTAGAACCATTCAATATAACAATAGTCATGCGATAAAAAGGAGCCCTGCAGGACCCACATTAATAACACATTATTAGACTCACAGAAGCGTTGGTAGGATTCATCAGCTCCACCTCTAAGTGAAGCTTTAATACTGCATGTACTTTTGGCCCAGAACCCAACCTGAACCTCACTATCAACTGATTGTTGAGAGGCTCTCTGCTCTGAGCTTGGTCCAAGAACCAACCCCCTATGTGTACTACTACACATTATCCTCACTATTAAGAGATTAGCATGAATGAATGAATATGTTTATTTCGATCAGCAATCATGTATAAGACAATAATATATACAAAGTCGAAACAGAGAGTTGACCAAAAGGGTTTAGATTGAAGCTTACTAGCTTGTAAATGCCTAACCTGTTATTTTCTTATTAATTGATCCAAAGAGCCTTACAAATAAAACAAAATGAAACAAAATGAATAAAACAAAATGAACGACAGAAAAATAAAGAGTTTCACTTTTGACACGATAATTCCATCCAATCTATACCTTAAGAATATATTTTTTAGATTTTTTAATAAACCTTAACATTTTTACTTTCTTTGATCTCATCAGGTAATCTATTTCACAGCTTCACCCCACAAACAGATACGTGATCATCATTGCTAGGTCCAAAACATAGATGTATTAATTTAACACACACACAAGAACAGAAGTGCAAACAGACTTAAATTAAAAACCACAAAGTCAATGGAGAAACAGTTACTTCCCCCCATTCATGTGGTTTATGTTATAGTGCTGCGATCCAGACCCATATTTTGTCCTTAAAAATTAAGGACAAAACTATTTGTCTCTACTTCACTGGCGCTCACTGATCACAATGATTTTGTGCAATTTCACATTTCACATTTCAATTATATTAATAATAATAATAATTTGTATTATTATTATTATTATTATTATTAATAATAATAATAATATTATTATTATTATTATTATTATTATTATTAATATTATTATTATTGTCGTAACACCACATTCACGTAATACACACCAGTCAAAACTAACACCATATGATCACTATTTAAGCAGATTCAACTCAAATAAAAACAAGCAACGCACACACAGATTTCTGGGCTCACCAGCCGTCACATTACAACATCAGCCATTACAACGCATGCTGATCTGCAGCCATCTGCCATCACACTTCTCCCCGCAACCAGGATGGCTTCATTGATACGCTAATGAAAAATTACTGTGGAATTTAGGCTGACTGAAATGGTCTACATCGCCTCTCATTAAAACTTTTATTAATGAAAAATAATACCACATTTATTTATATATATTTGGACTTTTTTCAGAGATAAAACATTATATTACATACATGGAGTCAGCAAGTCAAGGCATTATGAGACTGCAACTTCAAAGTTATCGGCAGCTCAGTGTGTCTCTCGGATCGCTCTGCAGACTCCAAGAATCCAGAGGGCTTATGTAATTCTGTGCAGTAGCGAGAGTTTTTGGTGTCGATCACATGTGCCCAAAGCAAGGTGCTTCCCAGAGGCCATTTGTCTTATCCTTAAGACAAATGGGCTTTAATCTCTGCACCAGGTCCATTTAAGAGATATCCACACCCAATCCGTGCATATTGGTTCTCCATTGGTCCCACAATTGATCCTCTCTCTGCATATGAAGATATAATCCCATGTTACTTTACTTTACGTGTCATTTCGAACATAGCTTTCCAGATGACTTGGATGTGTTAACAAACATAATCACAACGTTGTCAAAACATGTATATGTACAATGTTTACATCATCCATCAGTCACTTCATTGTTATTTTAATTATTGTGTATAGTATTTTTATAGCATTGTTTTAGAAATTCATATGGTGGGAGGGAATGGGGAGTAAGCATTCAATTGTACTTGTTGTGGCCAATAACAATATTGCACTTGTATCTTGTCAGGAACTATAGCACATGTTGATGTGGAACTTGATCCTAAGCATGACGTTGTAATTTGAAGAGTAATTTGACGTGGCTGATGAGTAATTTTTTTGGGGTTACACTGTCATGTTTATAATTATATTAGAAAGTTCCACATTTCCACATTGGACTTTATGATGGATTACATTTTACGAGAGACTTTGTAACCCTAACTATTATCCTAGGAAGTGAAATCAAAAGACATGAGGAATATTTTATTGTTTCTGCCAAGTCATCCAGAGGGTCTTGAGGACAGTGGAAAATATCATTGGGTGTACACTTCCATGCATCAAGGAGATCCTTGTACTGCACCTTTAAGTATGAATAGATTGTGAAGTGTGTATTGAAATAGTTTCTCGGGACATATGCTTTTTTTTTATAAAGTAGTAGAAAGAGGTATAGAACGAAGGAGCCCCCACAACGCCAACAAGATTAGGAGTAGGGTTAAAGACATGACAAAGCAGTACAAACACTAAGATATTTGGATGTGATAGGGTCAAGGGTCAATAGGCATGTCAACAGTGACAAATAAGGCAGGAAGTTCTGAAGACAAGCTTGGTATTTTCACAACGTGCTTGATCTGACCATGGTAACCTCCTCGAGTGTCCACCATGTTTATTTGTTCTATGTAATGGAAATCTGGAAGTTCTATACGTTCCGAGTTATCTGGTGCGCCCTCTAGTGGAATCCTACAGTAACAAAACAAAGTGTCTAGGCACATATTGTATGTGCACAACAATTCCATTCAAGGTTGATGTGACTCTGGTTAAGATTAACATCAACATCACAGCTGTTGGTGCTGGTGTGGTACATGTGATGCAGACCGAGTTACAAGACCCAGTGAGACATGAGATGAAGGGCGATAGTATCCATGGTGTTGTGATGAAAATATAAAAAATCTGAAAACCTTTGTGTTTGTGTCTGGACGTCTTCCTCAGGGACTAACCAAGCTGGGCTCAGCACAAACGACTGACCCTGCGGGGACATCGGGGCCAGCTGGGATGTAGGACGAACCGGTTCCCGGACCGGAAGCTGGGGCTGGATAGGTGCTGATGGCTAACACGTCCAGAGATCGCTGGATGGATGCTTGGGCTCCGGACATAGCGTCCACCTTGGCGGTGAGGCTGGTGACCATACTGATGGTAGTCTGCGACGTGTTCTCCAGCACCGCAATCTGGGACTGGATCGAGGGAAAAGCCTTTCCCAGTTCGGCCTGCAGGTGGGTAAGTTCGATGGCTTGTTCCGTTACAATCTTGCGTAACTCGGACGGTGTCCCGCACCCGCTTCTGGGTTCCCGGCTTGGCTCATTTTTGGCTTGGTTATTCTGTTACGCCCCAACGAGACCGACGAGCCAAATATGCCAAAGAACCCAGAAGTAGAGAGACACGGACACTCAAAACAATGGAAAAAATGTCTTTACTGAAATATCTCCAACATCAAAAACACAAACTAGGCAGGGCTGGACTGGTTACATGGCGTGACGTGGTCGGAGCTGGAACACGCAGTCTCTTGTGATTGTGGTTCTCAATAACCAATCGCCCGACGTTGGTCCTCGGCAGCCTAAAGAAGGGTAGATCCCATCGATTAGAGCGTGGGTGGGGCACAACAAAATCACTACCATCTACCATCATGATGTGATCTCAGCTTGTTCGACTGCAAAATATATCTTTGGGATATAATTAAATTTGGGAGTAGTCCAGTTAATATGTTTTTTTCCCCATTTCTGGCTATCTGTCATCCAGTATGGTGCATGTGTTTGTGTTCTTTGTTTGCTCTTGATTAGTGCTACTGCTGCGGTGTAATTTCACTGAACCTTTGCACAATTTAATTACATTTTTAGATTCATGTTAATGTGAAGTACCCTCGAACAAAGCGTGTTTCTTAATTGGAACATAAGTGGGTCGTGTCTCTGATGAAAACGCTCACACCGGCCGCCATACAGCCACGCTAGAACCTCCAGTTCTGCTCCAAACCTTTATCTACTACCACCCATGATATTAAACCTTTATCTACTACCACCCATGATATTAAACCTTTATCCCCTACCACCCATTATATTAAACCTTTATCCACTACCACCCATTATATTAAACCTTTATCCATTACCACCCATGATATTTATCCTATATCCATTACCATCCATGATTTTCAAGTTTTATCCATTACCACTCATGATATTAAACATGTATCCACTACCATCCATAATATTAAACATTGTTCCATTCCCACCCATGATATTAAACATTTATCCATTGCCACCCATGATTTTAAACCTTTATCCATTACCAATCTTAATATCAAATGTGTATCCACTACCACCCATGATATTAAACCTTTATCCATTACCACCCATGAAATTAATCCTTTATCCATTACCACCCATGATATAAAACCTTTATCCATTACCACTAAGGATATTAAACCTTTATCCACTACCACCCATGATATTAATCCTTTGTTCACTACCACCCAATAAATTAAACCTTTACCACTACCACCAATATGCTATAATAGGGCAAAACCTAAAATCGAATTGTAGGTTGTTCTTTCAATCAATCAGCAGATCTACTTCACACTACTTGTTAATGTGTGTGTTTGTGTGTGTGTGTTTAGAAATGTAATATAAAAAAAACTAAGGTCATGATAAATACATATTTTGTAATAGTTTCTCTAGTCTGGTACTGTAGCATGTCAATAAATGTGCAATGATAGCAGTCTGCTTTTACTCAATACTAGGGCTAATGACTAACAACTACTTATATGTGTAACATCACAATTCATGATTAATTTGGAAAACCTTTTAGCCTCCTAGCATCCACTGTTAGCGTAGTGTCATACTAGCCCGGTATCACTAGCAGCAGCCTCAATTATCAGCTTGTCTTACGTGGAGTGCCATCAGTGGCCTCTCGTCACTGCTGACGGGGTAATAGACCCTCTGGGATCCATCGATGCACCCATGGCTACCCTTCAGGCTCTAATGGTGGGCTGGCCATAGAGCTTGGCTGGGTCGCGGGAGGTTGACCATTCTCTGCCTCAGCACCACCAGCACCAGGAGGTCTCAGCACCACCAAAGTGATGACCGGCCCTGGGTAGTGATGAGGAGCATGGGGACATACCCAGGAGGCAGTAGCAGTCTGTTCCAGATCTGCAAACCCCGACCCAAGACAAACACACACCCAGTAACTCTTTTCACCTCACCATATCAATGGCCAACTCCCTGCTTCTTCCGTTGGGTAGAACCATTCAATATAACAATAGTCATGCGATAAAAAGGAGCCCTGCAGGACCCACATTAATAACACATTATTAGACTCACAGAAGCGTTGGTAGGATTCATCAGCTCCACCTCTAAGTGAAGCTTTAATACTGCATGTACTTTTGGCCCAGAACCCAACCTGAACCTCACTATCAACTGATTGTTGAGAGGCTCTCTGCTCTGAGCTTGGTCCAAGAACCAACCCCCTATGTGTACTACTACACATTATCCTCACTATTAAGAGATTAGCATGAATGAATGAATATGTTTATTTCGATCAGCAATCATGTATAAGACAATAATATATACAAAGTCGAAACAGAGAGTTGACCAAAAGGGTTTAGATTGAAGCTTACTAGCTTGTAAATGCCTAACCTGTTATTTTCTTATTAATTGATCCAAAGAGCCTTACAAATAAAACAAAATGAAACAAAATGAATAAAACAAAATGAACGACAGAAAAATAAAGAGTTTCACTTTTGACACGATAATTCCATCCAATCTATACCTTAAGAATATATTTTTTAGATTTTTTAATAAACCTTAACATTTTTACTTTCTTTGATCTCATCAGGTAATCTATTTCACAGCTTCACCCCACAAACAGATACGTGATCATCATTGCTAGGTCCAAAACATAGATGTATTAATTTAACACACACACAAGAACAGAAGTGCAAACAGACTTAAATTAAAAACCACAAAGTCAATGGAGAAACAGTTACTTCCCCCCATTCATGTGGTTTATGTTATAGTGCTGCGATCCAGACCCATATTTTGTCCTTAAAAATTAAGGACAAAACTATTTGTCTCTACTTCACTGGCGCTCACTGATCACAATGATTTTGTGCAATTTCACATTTCACATTTCAATTATATTAATAATAATAATAATTTGTATTATTATTATTATTATTATTATTAATAATAATAATAATATTATTATTATTATTATTATTATTATTATTAATATTATTATTATTGTCGTAACACCACATTCACGTAATACACACCAGTCAAAACTAACACCATATGATCACTATTTAAGCAGATTCAACTCAAATAAAAACAAGCAACGCACACACAGATTTCTGGGCTCACCAGCCGTCACATTACAACATCAGCCATTACAACGCATGCTGATCTGCAGCCATCTGCCATCACACTTCTCCCCGCAACCAGGATGGCTTCATTGATACGCTAATGAAAAATTACTGTGGAATTTAGGCTGACTGAAATGGTCTACATCGCCTCTCATTAAAACTTTTATTAATGAAAAATAATACCACATTTATTTATATATATTTGGACTTTTTTCAGAGATAAAACATTATATTACATACATGGAGTCAGCAAGTCAAGGCATTATGAGACTGCAACTTCAAAGTTATCGGCAGCTCAGTGTGTCTCTCGGATCGCTCTGCAGACTCCAAGAATCCAGAGGGCTTATGTAATTCTGTGCAGTAGCGAGAGTTTTTGGTGTCGATCACATGTGCCCAAAGCAAGGTGCTTCCCAGAGGCCATTTGTCTTATCCTTAAGACAAATGGGCTTTAATCTCTGCACCAGGTCCATTTAAGAGATATCCACACCCAATCCGTGCATATTGGTTCTCCATTGGTCCCACAATTGATCCTCTCTCTGCATATGAAGATATAATCCCATGTTACTTTACTTTACGTGTCATTTCGAACATAGCTTTCCAGATGACTTGGATGTGTTAACAAACATAATCACAACGTTGTCAAAACATGTATATGTACAATGTTTACATCATCCATCAGTCACTTCATTGTTATTTTAATTATTGTGTATAGTATTTTTATAGCATTGTTTTAGAAATTCATATGGTGGGAGGGAATGGGGAGTAAGCATTCAATTGTACTTGTTGTGGCCAATAACAATATTGCACTTGTATCTTGTCAGGAACTATAGCACATGTTGATGTGGAACTTGATCCTAAGCATGACGTTGTAATTTGAAGAGTAATTTGACGTGGCTGATGAGTAATTTTTTTGGGGTTACACTGTCATGTTTATAATTATATTAGAAAGTTCCACATTTCCACATTGGACTTTATGATGGATTACATTTTACGAGAGACTTTGTAACCCTAACTATTATCCTAGGAAGTGAAATCAAAAGACATGAGGAATATTTTATTGTTTCTGCCAAGTCATCCAGAGGGTCTTGAGGACAGTGGAAAATATCATTGGGTGTACACTTCCATGCATCAAGGAGATCCTTGTACTGCACCTTTAAGTATGAATAGATTGTGAAGTGTGTATTGAAATAGTTTCTCGGGACATATGCTTTTTTTTTATAAAGTAGTAGAAAGAGGTATAGAACGAAGGAGCCCCCACAACGCCAACAAGATTAGGAGTAGGGTTAAAGACATGACAAAGCAGTACAAACACTAAGATATTTGGATGTGATAGGGTCAAGGGTCAATAGGCATGTCAACAGTGACAAATAAGGCAGGAAGTTCTGAAGACAAGCTTGGTATTTTCACAACGTGCTTGATCTGACCATGGTAACCTCCTCGAGTGTCCACCATGTTTATTTGTTCTATGTAATGGAAATCTGGAAGTTCTATACGTTCCGAGTTATCTGGTGCGCCCTCTAGTGGAATCCTACAGTAACAAAACAAAGTGTCTAGGCACATATTGTATGTGCACAACAATTCCATTCAAGGTTGATGGTACTCTGGTTAAGATTAACATCAACATCACAGCTGTTGGTGCTGGTGTGGTACATGTGATGCAGACCGAGTTACAAGACCCAGTGAGACATGAGATGAAGGGCGATAGTATCCATGGTGTTGTGATGAAAATATAAAAAATCTGAAAACCTTTGTGTTTGTGTCTGGACGTCTTCCTCAGGGATCCCTTCAACAAAGACCCTAGCCTACCCTGCATCTTATCGTTTGAAATGCATATTTGGAAAACCACATTCTCTTATTCTCTCTCTCTCTCTCTCTCTCTCTCTCTCTCTCTCTCTCTCTCTCTCTCTCTCTCTCTCTCTCTCTCTCTCTCTCTCTCTCTCTCTCTCTCTCTCTCTCGCTCTCTCTCTCCTTTCTTTCCCATCCCATCCTCATGTACGGTACCATTTCTCCACGGACCATGAACACCATCCCAACCTGCTAACATCGGTCCCTGAACAGAATATATGAGGGTCTTTAGATCTCTTTCCCTTTTTGATGTGCTCCACCCGAGGTAGGAGCGCAGGTTGAGTGGAGTGCCAGGGAACTATCTAGACAGAGCACTCATTTCCACTCCTCCTTCGCCGCCATCTCCTCCTGTGATTAATTTGCGAGTCGTAAAACAGTAACTTACTTCTGCATTAAAATCCCTACATAACGTGACACGTGCCCCCCCCCCTGCACCCTACACACACACACACACACACACACACACACACACACACACACACACACACACACACACACACACACACACCACCTTGGTTGGCAGGAGCGAAGATCTGAAGACGGTGGGACAGTCATTCCTGTAATAAATCATTAGCCATTAGAGGATTTGTGTGCCCTAATGACTCAAGCAAATTAACTTGTCTCCCTTAATAAGATGCTCCATCACATGGATATGCTCTTTATGAAAGAGGGCATACAGATACGGGGATATATATGGAAAGTGAGGGGGCATCACTTTGCTCCATTCTCAGGTCAACATGGTTTGTTCTTGAGAAACCATGAAGTCAAATGTGATGCCATCTTATTTGCACAATCATAATGAAAAAAATGTATGACAAAAAAGAGATTCATTTTCTTGTTTTTGTTATTGACTTGATAGGCCAGGAGTTTTCCTGCATAAAGGTTTTTTTGGCATCACCCCAAAAGAGAGCTTGCGCCAAAGGAAAATCACAAGCAACAAAATGATAAGAATTGAGAGTAAAAATAGCATTTCAAGTCCCCTAAAAATGACAGTCACAGCAGTTTATGAAACAACTGTTGAACAACCCGAACATTAACCTAAATAAGTCACGAATTAAGTGAGGACCCAAATGCAGCACACGGGACACCAAGGACAGATATTTATTGTAAATATCCACACAGACAGGGGCAAGCAGAGATGTAGTCTAGGTTCAGCAGGTGATCAGGAACTGGGCAGAGCAGATGTACCAGGCAGGGACAGGCAGAGGCGTAGTCATGGGCAGGCAGTAGATTGGGAACCAGGCAGGGTAGACTAACCAGGCAGGGACATGCGGAGGCGTAGTCGGGGACAGGCAGCCGATCGGGAACCAGACAGGGCAGATGAACCAGGCAGGGAAAGGCGGAAGCATAGTCGGGGACAGGCAGAGGATCGGGAGACAGGCGAGGCGGGCAGGTCCCGGGCAGGCAGGGTCGGTAACAGGAATCAGTCTAGGTAAACGCTGGAGAGTCAGAATCATCGGGAACAATCTGGCAAAGTATGAGTGTGCGGGGGTAGGCTTAAATAGGATGTTGATTATAATATGCTGCAGGTGTGGGTGAGATGTAATGAGGCTTGATATAAAAAACAATTGTGACAGAACCCTTCCCCTTCTGATAACCCAAGTCTGATAACCAGAGGAAAGGAATCTCCATGGTGGTGCTGGCTGCGGAAGCGGTTGACCTGGACGGCTGGTCGGGTTGATGAAAATGCTTGATGAGGTCCCTGTCCAGAATTTGCCGAGCCGGAACCCACGATCTCTCCTCCGGACCATACCCCCTTCAATCGATCAGGTACTGGAGGCCCCTCCCACGACGACGGGAACGCAGTAGGCGGCGGACAGAGTTAACTGGGCTGCCAT
This sequence comes from Muraenolepis orangiensis, assembly GCA_027704905.1. Taxonomy (NCBI): domain Eukaryota; kingdom Metazoa; phylum Chordata; class Actinopteri; order Gadiformes; family Muraenolepididae; genus Muraenolepis; species Muraenolepis orangiensis. The sequence continues at coordinate 21,091,406 of CM051004.1, forward strand.
CGATGACTCTGGGTGGCGGTGGAGGTGGAGCAGCCGGGACCAGCGGACTCACCCTAGCCGGCTTGATCCATGGAAGGTTTACACGGAAGATTGCGTGAATTCAACTGGTCCAGGTCCAGAGTAGGGGAGGAACAAACAGAGCGCTGGTGCGTGGCAGCTTGCTTTAGGCAGACCTGATGGCAGGATGGCTCCACCCCACAATGGCTCCCGTGGCCAAGTCGATGTTGGGGTTGTGGCGGCGGAGCCAGGGATAGCCCAGGACCATGGGGAGCTGAGGGGACTGCAGGATGTGAAACTGTATGGTCTTATGGTCGTTACTGGATATGAGCATGCGGACCGGCGTGGTCTGATGGGAGACAGTCCACAGAAGATGGCCATCCAGGGCGTTTTCTGGAACGGGGTATGGCAAGGGAACGTGACTGATGCCCAACTGCAGAGCGAGGTTCTCATCGATGATGTTGACATCAGCACCAATGTCTATGAATGTTGCGATGGTATGAGAACCATCAGCTAACAGCAGTCGGGCATGCCACAGGGGTTTCTGGTTTCAGAAAAGTCTGCAGGGTTGGCTCACCCGTATATTCCCCTTAACTGATGAGCCCTGCCTTTTAACGGTTACATCGAGAGACAAAATGACCCGACCGGCCGCAGTACATGCATAAATTACTGCGGCGGCAGTGTTCCCGCTCCTCTGAGGTGAGGCTGATGCGGCCCACCTGCATAGGCTCCGATTCCTTCAGGTGTGGTGTGACAGGTATCCGGGAAATCTCCGACGGCACTCTCTGGCACATTGCTGGACGGTGATCGGCACCCGACTGTCGTCGCTCCCGTCTCTGTGCCAGAACGCGACGATCCACCCGCGACGCCAACTTGATAAGTCCCTCGAGCGGCATTAATCGAAGGAGACCAACTCGTCCTTGATGTAGTCAGCCAGACCCACGAGAAAAACGTCACATTGCACGGCAGTGTTCCTGTCACTCAGACAAGCTCGGGTTCAGAAGTCAATGGCGTAATCCACGACCAAACGGGTACCCTGACTAAATTTAGAAAGTCCACCTGAGGAGTCAGGGAGAAACAACTGAAAATACTTTCCGTAACTCTGCGGAAAAATCCCGGAAGGACGAACAAGCCGGGGTCTGTCGCTCCCACTCAGCTGTTCCCCACAACCACACTTTAGCGGTCAGGTGGTTGATGGTAAACGCCACCTTCGCAGCATCAGCAGGGCAAATAGGATCGAGTAGTTTATGATGAATGGGTTACAGCCCTCCGCATCTCCGGCATAGCGCTCCAGGGTCCCTATCCGGGGGATCCGGTGCGGCTTCCCACTGTGCCGGCGCTGAAGCGGGCAGTGAGGAGGCGGAAGAGTCAGCTGAAGCACCCGGTGGAGTCTGGGTCTCGTCATGCTGCTGGAGCCGCGTGACTAGCACCCCTACCGTCCCTTCTCGTCCCAGAGTTAACGCAGACAGGTTTCCGCCGTGATGAGCGATGGCGTCCTAAGCCCTCTCGAGGTGGTCTTTGTGGTGTGGTGATATGCGCTAGGTCCATTGTGGCCAGATTGTTCTGTCACGGATTAAGTTAGGACCCAAATGCAGCACACGGGACACCAAAGACAGTTTGTGATTTATTGTAAATATCCACACGGACAGGGGCAGGCAGAGATGTAGTCGAGGTCAAGCAGGTGATCAGGAAGCGGGCAATTCAGCTTGTTTTCTCTATGAATAAATATCATGAATAACGTCAACACATATCATACATAACAACTTTTGTTAATGTGATTTCATTCACTCAAGCATAATATACATTTGTATTTATCAATTGTTATAACAAATAACAAATAACAGGAAAATGCACACATTGCTGTCAAATTAGGTAACAAAGACTCATTGCCTGTATTTTACTCATGCCTACTGTTGTGTGTAATCAGCCACCAAAGTCCCATTCTGAGCCAGGAGAAACTCTGTATACACATTTGTGCTGTTTTCAACAATTATAATGATACAATGTATGACTATGATAAATGTTTTGGTTGTAAGAATAGAGAAATGGCCAAATTAACTTTCCACCAATAGTATGATATCATGTTTATCTTCCCTATCATATTAAACCCATTTTAATTGGAAATACCTTGTAAATAAAAGTAAAGCATGCTCTTAATGCCATTTCACGCTATTGATTATGCTTGTGTCCCCGTAAGGAGTAAAGGCTTATGATCAAGCTGGGGACACATTTTGGTCTTATAAAAAACTGTTTTAAATTTGGTATCCTAATTGGAAAAACTGTAGTACGGACTGCATGTAAAATATATTGCCTGGAATTATTCGATTTTTAATAGGTTTTCATGTAAACCAACATTGTCTTGCTTTGACATTAGCCATTAAGCAAATGTGCAGTTTCATTAGCATCTCCATGTTTTTGGAGATTTTATTTACATAACAAGATAAATTACTATTTAATTTTTTACTTTATCCATTGGATCCTGTAGTGAATTGAATCATAAGCACATTACTAGTTGTAATAATTAAACACTTATCCATGTTGTTCTCCCGTTATTTTCCTGATTTACTTTTGACCCTTAAAATATATACCATATTGAGTAATGAGCCATTTATTATCATCGTTAATAGACTGAATATTAATTTAAAAAAAATGAGCAACAGAAAACCAAATAGATCACAGTCATCACACTTAAGTGAAAGAATGTGAAAGTGATCTCTTGTTCTGCACATCAGGTCTAATATTATCAGAGTCCAGCCAAAAGAAAAGAAACACACAGGAAAGAGAAAATGTTTTTGAATTGAAGGGAGAGTATGCCACTGGGTGTCATCCTACTAATACATACAAGGTATGGACACATTGTGAGCTGAGACTCCATCCCTCACATGGTCACTCATGATCTTTCGTGCCGTTACATCACAATCCTCACTTCTATGGGAGGTGGAGCAGCAAGGGGCCCTGGAGCGACATGACCTCCTGATCCACAAAGGGCTGCTGCACACACCTCATTCTACACCTATCCTATCCGCTTACAGTGCATACAGTGTACATGTCTCTGGGTAGACGGCTCGTATTTGGTGAAATCAGAAATGATGCATTGCAGGACCGGTTGAACAGCGTCCTCCGGAGGAGTCTCAAACCCCCCCAACTTCATTTCAATGCACAGAGGGATCAACACATGGTGTGAGAAACGAAGAAACAACAGTCCAGGGGCCGAGGGGAACCCTGAACATCACTTTGTACATGTGCATACCCTAGTTAGTAACAATGTGTGGTGTTGTGGTGTGTGTGTGTGTGTGTGTGTGTGTGTGTGGTGTGTGTGTGTGTGTGTGTGTGTGTCACTGTGTGGGGTGCATGTGCGGACCTACAGCAATCAAAAACTATACAGAGATGAGGAAAGAAAGAGTACAGGAGAGGGAATAAGTGGCTGTGCATTGCAAAGCAGACATCCAACAAAAGGGTATGACTGAAAATGACTGGAGGAAAAGGGTCGGTGGTTGAAAATGTATTCTGAAGTGACGTTGCCTTGCCCATGCTTCCTTTCACTGTGGACATTGAATTATATCAATTCTATCTGCAGCCCGGGGCCTGGTGGCACAGCTTCACAGATACGGCCCCCACTGCTCCAATCTCAGTCCTATGATCCTGCCCCCCCATCCATCCTAATCCCTCACTTTCTATTTAGCGGGCTGTTATATGAGGCCGCAGTCATATGAGGAAACTGGTCATGCAGTTTACTGTGAACTAATCCAATAGTATTCATAGATAAGCTGAACAAATACATCAAGAAAATAAGGACAACAAGTGAGCAAAAATAGTACTGTCCAGAGGGCTCTTGATTCTTGCCATTGTGCATTTCCATACAATGTCCCTTTGTAGTGTTATTTATTTTGTTATTGTGTATGTGCTCACATTGAGTAGAGGAGGATGTAGAAATGAGCAAAAATAAGAAGAAACCTTTGATTTAGACAGAGGTGGGTAGAAATATGCTATGTTTATGTTATATTTACTTACTTTTCGTGCCATATACTTTTTCTTCACTTTTACTAAGTATATTTCTGAAAAAAGAATGTTACTTTTACTCGTTTTTACTGTTACTTTTACTTATATATCGATATATTCATTGCACGACTTATATAAATTTTATTATGCCCATTTGGTTAAGAGGCAAATGGTCAGCTGGTGCCAGGTCTGCTGGTGCTCTGTTATCCTTCCGCAGGCAAGCCTCCACATGACAAAGCAGAAAGATGGCTGAAGCTACAGCAGGAGTATGGTATTATAACTAAGCTAATATTTACACAATAATTCACAGAGTACAGTGCAGCGGGCTCTGGTTGTGAAAGCTGTTCTTACTCTATAATCAGAGCACACATAGACTCGGCCTCCTGCCTATTATTTCCCCGTTCAACGAGTAGACTAGATCTTAAAACCCTCACCACTCATCGTTATGACTGCGTTTGTTGCTTGCTATAAGTAATCCAACGGTGAAAGAGATTTTTTGCAAAAGTTAAAATGTTACTATATATCCAGTGTTTTTCAGTCAAACGCGTTGTTGAAGTAATATTCTGAAAACTTTTGCAAAAAATCTGTACCACCACTCGGACTACTTTGGATTACATTATCATATCGGTGAGTGGTGACCTTTTTTAAATATCTTCCACTCGATGTTTGTAATGATGAGCGTTATAGTAGACTATTTTTCCTGAATCGTTGGCTGGCACGATATAGTGAAGAGCAGGGCTTAGGTTTTGTAGATAACTGGTCCTCCATGTGGGACCACCCTGGCATGCTGATGAGAGACGGCCTTCACCCTACTGGGTTAGGCGCCTAAATTATGTCAGAAAACATAGATAGATGTCTTGCCAGGCGTGACTTATGCACTTACAGCACGCTGGGACACAGGCAATTAGCGAACCTGCTAGCAACATACTAGCCCACGTTGCAGAGTCTAGAATACAGAGTGGGTTAACTAGGTGTAGCTGTGTAGGCTCTCACCTTTAGGTTTTGCCTCTAGGTTTTTATAATGGTCACAGCAGCAGCAACTGCAAACTGGAGGTTTATAGTACACCTACACCTATCAGTATTGTGGAGCTGCCCCGCACTGGCCTGAGGTGTAAAACCCGCAGGCGAAGGCAAATCTGCAAAACTGTTCCTGTAAACTCTTCCACTGAGCTGCGTTGCAATCCAACTCCCTCAAACCTTAATACTTTGGAAGAGCTTAGAATAGGATTCATAAATATCAGATCGCTTTCAACTAAAGCGCTCTTGGTCCATGATCTAGTTGTTGAAAATAAGATAGACATCCTGGGCCTATGTGAAACATGGTTAAAACCAGATGTTTACCTACCGTTAAACGTAGCACACAGTTATCCCGAGAATCAAAAAAGGGTGGTGGAGTGGCTTTAATCTCAAGTTCGAACCTCTCCATGAAGCAGAAAAAGAACTATGCTTTTTCATCCTTTGAAGATCTTGCTTTCTGCTCCTCAGTACCTACTACAGCAGAAAGGTCAGTAGATTCATTCTTCTTAGCTATAGTATACCGCCCACCGGGCCCATACACACGTTTCGTGGATGAGTTCTCTGAGTTTGCGGCTGACCTTTGTAACATATTCTGACAGTGTTTTACTTGTTGGTGATTTTAACATTCATGTTAATAACCTGTCTGATCCTCCCGCAAAAGTTTTTCTTTCTATAACCGATGCCCTTGGCTTTAAACAGCTTGTCCACCCTACCCACAATGGTGGAAATACGCTGGATCTCGTCTTGGCCCGTGGTGTTGATCTCAGAACTGGCCATCTCACCTTACACCTCAGCTTTATCTGACCACTTCCTTCTTACTCAAGGTGGTGGTATCTTGCCCCCGCAATGAGTGCCAGGCTACCTATAGCTGCCCTCGCATTACCCCTGCAACTACTGCATCCATGGCAGCTAAGTTACCTTCCTCACTCGCTCCTCTCTCTGACTTTAGTGGCTCTGTGGGTAGTCTTACTGAAGACTTTAACACAGCCTTATCTGCAGCCATCGACTCTGCTGCTCCTCTTACTGTTAAAAAGCGAACCACAAAACGGCCAGCGCCTTGGTTCAATGAGGAGACTCGCACCCTCAAACAAAGCTGAAGAAGACTAGAACGCAAATGGCGTTCAACAAAACTTGAAGTCGTTCATCTTGCATGGCAAGACAGCCTGCTCAGCTATAAAGTTGCATTAACTACTTCCAGGAACGCCTACTTTTCAAGTGTTATCAACTTAAACAAGAACAACACGTTTCTGTTTGACACAGTAAGAAGCCTGATGCAAAAACAACCTCAAACAGTTGGCTCCTCACTCTCTGCTAGCAACTTCTCGGAATTCTTTGAGCACAAAATCGAGACTATTAGAAAAGACATTGATGCCTTCCCCACCCATCATCCTGAACATCATGTAAGATGGGCACTATGTGTACCTCCTGAAGCAACCCTCCTGCAGTTCAGCACAATGACTGCTGTGATAAAACCTCTACTGAAGAAGCCCGGCCTAGACCCAGAAGTACTTAGCAACTATCAGCCCATCTCTAACCTTCCTTTCCTTTTGAAAGTACTGGAAAGAATTGTAGCTGACCAAATCATCAATCATCTGATGGTGAACAATTTATTTGAACCCTTCCAGTCTGGGTTTAGAACCTTCTACTCCACTGAAACTGCTGTGACTAGAGTAGTTAATGATCTTCTCCTTACAATGGACAGCAATGCAAGCTCCTTGCTGGTGCTGCTCGACCTTAGTGCCGCCTTCGACACAATCGACCACAGCATTCTCCTTGATCGTCTCGAACACTATGTTGGCATTAAAGGTTCGGCTCTTCTCTGGTTTAGATCTTACCTCACAAATAGAAAGCAATTAGTTCTTTGTGATTATTCACAATCTAATCAATGAAACCTAAGCTTTGGTCTTCCCCAAGTCCTTGGTCCTTGGTCCTCTGCTCTTTGCAATCTACATGCTCCCTCTTGGTGATAATATTCGCAGTTATGGAATAGGTTTTCACTCTTATGCTGATGACACCCAAATCTATATTCCTTTCAAGTCAAGTCGACTCCTCCCAGATCCATAAAGTTGAATCCTGCCAATGCTGTCTGCCGCGGATGCAGAGACACTCATCCACGCGTTTATATCGTCTAGACTAGATTACTGTAATGCCTGGTTTTCTGGGTTACCGAACTCTGCTACGAAAAGCCTCCAGCTTGTGCAGAACGCTGCTGCTAGACTTTTGACTAGGACCAGAAAGTTTGACCACATTACTCCAATTCTGTCCTCGCTCTACTGGCTTCCAGTTAATGCGAGGTCAGATTTCAAGGTGCTACTACTTACTTAGAAAATCCTACACAGATTAGCACCCTCATACCTGAAGGACCTTATTGTTCCCTATTGTCCTTCTCGGCCCCTCCGGTCTTCAGGAACCGGCCTTCTATCAATCCCAAAAGTCATAAAGAAATCAGCAGGGAATAGAGCGTCCTACCGTGCGCCCTATTTGTGGAACAGTCTGCCAACTGTAATCAGGGAAGCAGACTCTGTTGAAATATTTAAATCTAAACTTAAAACCTACCTTTTTACATTGTCGTTTGGCGCCTAGCAGTGCCCCTCAGCTCTCATTACCGCTAAATCCACCCGTTAGTCAGCACTAGCCTACCCCTGCTGCCGATAGGTACTAGACTAGAGGTTCTCTACATTTTTGTACTTTACTATGTTCATTACTATAAGTCACTTATGGCACCCATTGCACTCCTGAACCATCCCTGGAAGGAGGGATCCCCTTCCACTCTGTTGTTCCTTCTCAAGATTTCTTCCTACGTAATTAAGGGAGTTTTTTCTTGCCCTTAGGGGGTTTAGCATTAGGTGTTCTAGGTTTGGGGTGTTTATAACTGTGATTAAGGGCCATACAAATAAAATTTACTTGACTTGACTTGACTTGTCCGATGAATGGGGAAATTGTAGGCAGGGCATAGAGCTCTAAGTAAAACACAGTCTACATTGCACTCTGTTGAGAGACTAACAGCGAGACGTTTCTCCATTGATTCAAAGAGAGTGAGAGTATGGTGAAAGAATGAAACTGAACTTCAGCGTCTGTCCAAGGAAGACGGTTCAAGCTCAGCGCATGAGGTTGGCCTAGATGAGCTGTTTCTCAGAGCAAGATCAAATGCATGAGTCAATCATGATATTCAGTCACACTTTTATACAAGTAAAATTCATACTAGTGTAGCCAGGTAGCCTTAAGGCCCAGAGGCTTTCCGGTCAGCTCATTGTTGATGAGCCACTTCCTTGCGACAATCAAACTTGCATTGCTGAAAGGAGGCAAGTGTCAGGTATGTTAGCACCAGCTTATGTTTATTATTTCGAGTTTGTTTGGTGGTTTGGGTGACTTTCTAATGCGTGTGTCATTTTTAGCAACAGTCCTCTCCGCTTGATAGGACTGGTGTGGGCGAGTGTGAAGCCGGGCTGCAAATGTAACAGCTCTCTGTACGTGTATTAGCTACGTAGCTATGTAGCTATTAGGTACGTAGCTATGTAACAAAAGACAATGTATTACATATTAATGGTTATTGGTGAATTGTGCAATTACTCATAGTGATCTATGATCTCAGGTGAAGTCCAGCGATTGCCACTGTTTTTCCCATATTATAATGCTTTTAGCGTATCTGTGTGTGCCACTTTTGTTTGTTTGTGTAAAGGGCCTGTTTCGTTGTCATTCTTATTTTGGGGCTAAGACCAGGCTGCTAACCTGGGGACGTGTATATTGATGCTGTTGTAGTGAGTTGGGTTACGGGTATCAAGAATGAACAGTGTGATATGTAGAGGATGTTTGTGTGATTATCTACTTCTGTGCATGAGTGTGATATGTAGACCAGGTTTTTTTGTTTTGTGTTTGGTGTGATAAGAGTGGTGTGACTATATCAAGTTGATAAGAGTGGTGTGTTAAACTCACGTGGATGTATCTCCCCTGTTAGAACTCTAGCAATCCATATGCCATCACATTATAAACTATCAGTCCCTAGGCCCCCAGTCCTGCCCCGTCCAGGCCCTTAGTGTTTGTTGTCATGTGTATATTTGAATTGCATGAGTGCACTACTGCTGCTGTAACTGTAATACACTTTGTATATATTTTAGATATCACTGCTTCTGCCTAAGTTCATTTAGTTGGACAGGACGTCAGTAGGGAACCCAGCCTTGATTATAGTGGGGTCTCTCACCCCAGTAAGTGAGAGTGGCGTTGTCTCAAATAGCATCACCTTGCCACACTGATATAAATAAACAATTTGGTAGGATTTTCCGTCTTTGCGAGTGTTGTGCGAAAACAATGACTGGAAAGGGCGTTTGGGCTTATGCTATTAATAACTATGAATTTACGTTTTACGGTATGTGGCAGGTAATCAGGTATCAGGAGATGATGACTTGTCATTTCATCACAAATAAATACAGGTGTTCACAATACATGTTCACTTGTTTACCTTTACCTGAGGAGGAATCACTGGTTGAAATAATGGTCCTCTCTCTTTTTTTTTTTTGGGGGGGGGGGTTACTTTTGTACTCAAATATGTATTTTGACAATAACTTTTTCTTCTACTTGAGTAATTACGTTTGCAAAGTTTAAGAGTAACAACGTAATTGTGGCTTCTCTACCCCACTCTGTGTTTGGGTGAAATGATGGTTATTAAGACAAACAAATTTAATTTTCTAAATGCTTCATTATACAATGCTGCACAGCTACAAAACAGACGAAAATATTCATTAAGGCAATCTGCTCATCCTCTCTGCCATTAAACACTAAAGATCCTTTTGATACAACTGCAGGCCCTGATAACCATCAGGCGTAATTCAACTTGGAATTGCAATGGCAATGTTATTGTAAAGACTCTTAATTGCAAGACAGAAACTTTTACCATTCTTTCTTGGGCACGCACAGACAAAATCACATTAATCTAAATTCATTTCTGGACTATATTTAAATCTGATGAGGACGTAATGGGATTAAGTGTTGTCAGTGATTAGTGTACATGCTTCATGAGCCACCAGGGTTGTGTTCATGGGTAAAGAGCTCATGTTGGTGATCAAATTATATATTCCATTTATTTGACTCAGTGAACGGCAACTCATAATAGAGTTTTGTATTTCCACAAATAAAGCTGGAAGGATTTTAATTACCGTGCTGTTTTTGTGCCTTGCAACCAAAATTGAATTGTCCAGATGGCATTTTTTCATATTTGACCTTTAATTACAAAACGATGTTGCCTTTTGATCCAATGTACTGTATTTAGTTTGGTCACAATTACACCCAAACTAAAAAAAAAATATTCTGCTGCGCTGTTTAACATTAGATTTGTAAATTTTAACATTCTTAATTTGAATAAATTACAGATTGATGTATTTAGTTTTTGATCAAATTAAGTGAAAGATTGAGAATTGACTGATGTGCCCGACTTGATACCCCATGCATGGCATGAAAGGAATCCGTCTTCTGAAAGCTGATGAGAAAAGACACAAGGTGGACTGGTGAGCACACCTTTAAGTATCTAAAGAGCAATTTTCTGAGCTTTAATGTTATATCCAATTGGGGAAGTGTTGAATTGTCTAGTTGAATTGTGTGCTAGCAGAGCTATGCTGCTATACAATTCACTTTCCTGGTGTAACTTTTAATACATTTGGGAAACTCAGCCACAAAAAGCATGTCTCAGCACAATGCATGACTGCACAACAGTGAATGAGTTTGACTACTTCAATTGTGAACATAAATAAACACCATAGCACCATAGCAGGTTCAAGGGCAGTTTCTACCCACAGGCAGTGATCCTATTGAACTGTTAGCAGTGCTGCCACTATCATAACAATGTTATCATACTTTTGTACTGAACTTACCGGACTCATTACAGTTACTGCACTGTTTTGCACTGTACTGCACTTGATGATGCTGCTATCACTTTGGAGCTGCACTACGGTCACTTTTACCAGTGCATTTGCACCAGCCGCCCTATGTATATAAATATATATCATCCATATCATCCCTGCTTAGACACCGTAGAGTGTTCCCCAAGGTTAAATCATTGTTCTTCTCGACCACACACAGCTGTGCTTCTCATTCAAAGCGAATGCCCTTAGCAATCTCTTCTTTGCAAGTCTGCCCAACAGCCATCAAAAACTGGCTGTTATGTAACGCCCTCCAGCTTACCCCTAACAAAACAGAAATCCTTATTATAGCCCTTCAAGAGCATTGATTTTCTGATAAAGTGTATCAGTGTATTCGTCCAATAGCAGCTAACCGCATAAAACCTTTTTTGACCAACACATGAACCTCAAATTGCATGAAAGAAAGTACTCTAAGCCGGGATCTTTCAAATTACAATTGTTGCTAAAATCAAATCTGCATTATCCTTTCGAGATCTGGAAATCATTCATGTTTGTGTCTCCTCTCGTCTTGACAACTGCAGCTCATTGTTCACATGAGTCACTGTTCACCTCCCCCCCACTCCCCCCCCTCCGAGTCACTCACTTCCCTGAGTCACTCTTCACTACCCTGCGCCACTGTTCTCTACCTTGAGTCACTGTTCACTACCATGAGTCACTGTTCACCTCCCTGAGAAACTGTTCACCTCCATTCACCAAAATGCACTTAAGTCCCTGTTCACCTGAGTCTCTCACTACCCTGCGTCACTGTTCTCTACCCTGAGTCACTGTTCACTACCCTGAGTCACAGTTCACTACCCTGAATCACTCTTCACTACCCTGAGTCACTGTTCACTACCCTGAGTCACTCTTCACTACTCTGAGTCACTGTTCACTACCCTGAGTCACTCTTCACTACCCTGAGTCACTGTTCACTACCCTGAGTCACAGTTCACTACCCTGAATCACTCTTCACTACCCTGAGTCACTGTTCACTACCCTGAGTCACTCTTCACTACTCTGAGTCACTGTTCACTACCCTGAGTCACTGTTCACTTCCCTGAGTCACTGTTCACTTCCCTGAGTCACTCTTCACTACCCTGCGTCACTGTTCACTACCCTGAGTCACTGTTCACTTCCCTGAGTCACTCTTCACTACCCTGAGTCACTATTCACCTCCCTGAGAAACTGTTAACCTCCATGAGACACTGTCCACCTCCCTGAGTCACTGTTCACCTCCCCGAGTCACTGTTCACTACCCTGAGTTACTTGTCACCTCCCTGAGTCACTGTTCACTACCCTGAGTAACGTTTCACCTCCCTGAGAAACTGTTCACTTCCCTGAGTCACTCTTCTCTGTCTCAGCTCCAGTTGCTCCACAATTCAGCTGCTATACTGTTAACTAAAACCACAATGTAGGTTAGGACATAACCACAGTCTTGGCTTATCTCAGGTCGACCAAGGCCTTCTTGTTGTCCGCAGGTGGGCACTAAAAACTGCGCTTTTGTAGCTCCTCCCAATCTCTGGAGTAAAAATACAGAGTTATAGTTACTATCTACTATAGTTATATACAGAATACAAAGTTAATAGAAATGCACTTGTTTTAACACTTTGTTTCATAATGTGCTTGTCTTCCGTGCAGTTTTATTGTAACATTTTCACGTTCTATTCTATTTTCCTTGTAAATAGTTTTGATAGGCTTTTTTAAATACATTTGACTTACTGTATGTTGTATACACTCGTATACAACCTGACGCAAGCTGGCGGGGATTTATTTGGGTTTCTGGCCCCAAAGCTGGAAAATGATGCATCCCATATTTGTGTTTTTAACAACATAAATACATTTGAAAGTATAGGTTTTGCAGGCCATTACGGAGCAGGCATCCCATAACCCAGACCCATGATGAAGGGGTGATGAAATCCAAACAGCATCAGCAAACAGCAAATCTCTCTCTCTCTCTCACACACACACACACACACACACACACACACACACACACACACACACACACACACACACACACACACACACACACACACACACACACACACACACACACACACACACACACACACACACACACACACACACACACACACACACACACACACACAAAGCTCCAGCAGGAGTACACAGGGCTAGCCTGATAGTCTGGCCACACCAAGTTGTGTGGCGGGTGGACTGATCTTTTCTTTTAGTTTGTGAGGCTTTTCAATTATTTTGTTGGAACCATAATACCCTTCAGAGGAAAAAAAAGTTGTGGCTTTCCATTTTACTTTGATTTATTACCCCCCCCCCCTCCACACACATACACACACACACACACACACCTGAATCCTGGTGTGGCGTGAAGGTTGCATTGCTTGGTGTGGCTCCGTAAGGAGCCACTCCGATTTACAAGTACACTTCACATGCTTCTTGGTTCCGTCGCATTGCTTAATTAGCTTGCATGGCTTGCAGCCAAAAGTTAAGAAAAGCTCAACTTTTTAAAGCATTTTTGTTACCTTATATTTTGGAAAAGCTTGCGAGAAAAAAAACCCTGTAAAATTTTAATAAAAACGTTATTGTAACCAAAAACGGTAATCAGCAATTAATTGGTTGCTGACCTGTCAATCTTGCTTTGAATCCACGGAGCGGGATTCGATTGTGGCTATGACGAGCACGGCAGCAAAAGACAACCCCCAAGCGGCAGACACGCCATCAGTAAAAACGACGGAACGGCGTGAATACGGCATGAACGAGAGAAACACAGAGAAGGGCGGTGGAGCGCTCGAAGAGAGAGGCGATTTTGGCCGTGTTGCTGGCGGGACAAGCGGCGGCATTGTGTACGTCGGGGGCGGAGCCACCAACCACGTCCCGCCCAGACCAGAGACTGGAGGCTCTTTATTTTTATTTTTGTGGGGACTGAGTTCTCGGCAGTGCAGGGAGCGAGAACCCATCCCCACCCCCAATTGATGTTTTGTCCGGTATGTCCTTCCTTCCCCCAATACCCCTTTTGCCCCAGTAGCCCGAGGGTCCTTTTAGAGGGGTGGCAGTGTAGGGCAGCGCCCAGGGTGGGTCCTAGTGGGAGTGTCACCGGTGTGCCCATTTTGCGGGTTGTAGCGTGTGCCCAGTCTGCGTTGCAGTGGTGTGCCCTTTTTGGGTTGTACAGTGTGCCCATTTCAGGGTTGTACCGTGTGCCCAAATTCTGGGTTGCAGTGGGAAATTACTAAGGGCTAACATTCACCTAAGGAGGCTCTACACTGCCCACGTGAGCAGTAGGGGACGGAGTAAGAGTGGCGCTGAGGGTGTGTCTATAGGGGTCTTACTACCTGTTATTTTATGAAATTATATATTAATAAAGCAACCCTTATTTGGTTAATATCCTGGTCTCTTGTGTGATGTGTGTGCTGGAGAATTTAAATCCTGTGTTGGGTGGAGTTTAGGGGTCACTAACCGTGACACCTCTAAATTGGCGTTGTCGGCAGGATTTCTCCAAGCGCACATTCTTACACAGGCGATCATGACTGATGAGCATAGGCAGACACTAGGAGGCACTAGCCACTCAGGAATGAGCTTACCCCAGTCCACCCGACCATGCCTTGGTTTATGTGTTCACCATGGGTCCCCAAGTATACCGCTGAGGGTGGGGTCAGGTTTGGGGAGCGGCAGGCACAAATGGAGGCTATACTGAGGGCACATGGACTGGCGGAGAGACAGCAAATGGACTTCATCATAAGTGCTCTAGATGACCGGGCTAAGAGAGAAGCCATGTTGTTTAGCAATGACCAGAGAGACTCACCTCCCATCACTTTCTTTAACCAGAGAGTGTCTCCATTGGCTTGCGCAACGCACTACAATTTAAACAGTCCTCAGAGTGAGGAAGGTAGACAAGATGTTCCGCTAACGTCAAGGTTAATAAATGGTATTGTCCACTTTAGGAGTGTCTGTAATTATATTCCAAGATTCTTCCAGGCAAAAAGTAAAACAACAGACAAATATTTAATATTAATTTTACTGTTACAGTATATTGTACAGATGTGGTTGTTGTTTTGGGAGTAACAGTATTGTTATAGTATAGTGTTGTATAGTATAGTAAGTATAGTACATAGTATAGTACAGGGGTCGGCAAGTAAGTTTGGCCATGGGCCACGACATGGGAAAGCTTTCTCAGACGGTGACTTCGTTAAACAGTGCCCCTCACTAAAGTCGCTGGAATAATGTGCCCGAAAATCAACAACGTGAGCATGTACATTTGTATTAAAAATGTTAGCTTATGTGTTAACAACCGCAATAAATTATTTGCATAACTAGCTTAAATAAAGCCTACCCTTCCCCTTGTCCTCTTATTTTTCCCTCTTCATACAGGGCTGGGAATGGGGTCCCCATTCTGACCAAGAAGCAATCTGAGGTTGCTGTTTGGAGAAGGAGCTGCCAACCCTTTTGTAAAAAAAAATTAATAAACATTTTCTTTAAGTATATTACATTATCAAGCATAATTTGATTGATTTTAGGAACTACATTTGATTGATTTAATTTAGAAATAGATAAATGAAAACCCATAAATGGCAAGATGTGATGTAGGCTGTTATTTTCTTTAAGTATATTATATTATCAAGCATAATTTACCTACATTTGATTGATTTTAGTAACTACATTTGATTGATTTTATTTAGAAATAGATAAATTAAAACCCATACATAGAAAGATGTGATGTATGCAGTTTTTTCGTGCTGCGCGTTCAGCGGCGAACATTGACGGGGGAGGGGGGGGTTGTGTCGGCCCAAAAGGCCCGTCGGCCCACGGTGTGCCACATGCATACAGCCCTGGCGGAAAATGTCACTGCATTCTCGATACGGACATTATAGCCTATATGTGTCCTTTGCTAAAGGGCACCTCGGCAGTTCCCAGGTGTTTCGGGGACTTGAACCGGTGACCTTCCGGTCAACCAAGCCCAGTCCCAACTGACTGAGATATCCTGCCACCACATGAATTAAATATTAAACTATAAGATGTTACAAGCTGAAGCTCCATATACGCTTTGTTAATTAAAGCTGATGATAATGATCAGCATGCCTCAAGACACAATTCTGACAATAATAAAATGTATTTTACTAACATATTGCAACCGTAACATTGAGTCAAAGTGTATTTAAAAGGTAAGAATGAATGAGGTGGAACATTCACAAAGTTCACCTGCAGGTGACTTCTCCACTGTGGAGCTTGGTGAAGAACTCCCATTCCTTGCTTTTTTTGCATCTGTAAATACAATTTTAAAAGGATGCATCGGAGGACTTAATTTGAAAGTTAAACTGGATCATCCGCTGGGCAAAGCTACAGTGGAAATGTAGGGCCCACAATTATCAGAAGTTTTGCAAACATTTGGGATGATTCATTCCCACCAAAAAAAAACGTGCAGGATCACACGTGCACACAGCAGAGCCAGACAGTGAATCTATAATTCACGAGGTCAAACGAGGTCATAGCATCGCCTAAGTAGACATTAATGGCTTTCACATTTTTTCTAGTATCGGTCAGACCAAAATGCCAATACCTTCATATCTGCAGAAGGCTAATATTAGCAGATATTATCGGCCCATATATCAGTCGGACTGTAATCAGATAACCAAAGCATACAATGTTTGGATTCAGGCATGGACACATTTCTTGTACCAGGGGGCGAGTCTCTCTCCCTATCGCATAGG
This sequence comes from Muraenolepis orangiensis, assembly GCA_027704905.1. Lineage (NCBI taxonomy): Eukaryota > Metazoa > Chordata > Actinopteri > Gadiformes > Muraenolepididae > Muraenolepis > Muraenolepis orangiensis. The sequence goes on from CM051004.1 coordinate 21,107,988, forward strand.
CTATTAACATAGAAGTAGTTTGTTAGCGTCAGCATTTAGCGTCAGGCCCCAGGAACTAAGACCCAGAACAAAGACCAAGGAGTCGTTCTACTGGAGTCCCAGAACAAGACCCAGAACAAAGACCAAGGAGTCGTTCTACTGGAGTCCCAGAACAAGACCCAGAACAAAGACCAAGGAGTCGTTCTACTGGAGTCTGTCCAGGGAGTTAGTCCTAGTTAGTCAAATCTAGTCCTCCTACCCTTGCTATGTGTCGTGATTCCATTGTAGTCTGGACATCCTCCCGCAATAGATGGCATCGAGGTTCTCCCTCTCGACGCCGCAACCCTTCCAATCTCCTCTATCCTACTATATCTACCTTCACAGATCTTGTGGTGAAAGGGGGACACTGGAATTGCCAATCGTCGGTCAAGAAGACAGAAACCATTCTGGCCTACGCCGCACTCCAGTCTCTCCACTTCCTGGCTCTCACCGAGACCTGGATCACCCCTGAGAACACGGCTACCGCAGCTGCTCTCTCCGCGACCTACTCCTTCACCCACACCCCCCGACCCTCTGGGCGTGGTGGAGGAACGGGACTCCTAGTCTCTCCAAACTGGTCATATCAGGTACTCCCTCTGGGTCATCTGACCAGATCGGCACTCGAATTTCATGCTGTTTCTGTTACAATCCCAACTAGGCTCAACATTGCCGTAATTTACCGACCACCGGGCCCTCTTGGTGACTTCTTTGACGAGATGGACGCCTTCCTCAGCTGCTTTCCTGAGGACGGCACCCCACTCGTGGTTCTGGGTGACTTCAACATCCAGTCGGATAAGTTACAATCTCCTGAATTCATTAACTTTTTTGCCATATTCGGTCTAACACTCACTCCTTCTCCCCCTACCCACAGAGCTGGGAACCAACTGGATCTTGTCTTCACAAGATCCTGTACCACCTCGGTGATCTCGGTCACACCCCTCCCTGTCTCTGATCACCATTTTGTTGCTTTCTCTCTCCCTCTCAAATCCCCCACCTCCCTACCCACTACTCCCCACATTGTTACCTTCCGTAGTAACCTGAAAACTCTCTCTCCCTCTTCTTTCTCCGCATCTGTCCTATCCTCACTACCATCCCCCCAACAATTCTCTCTCTTGTCGGTGGAGGAAGCCTCCTCCACTCTGACTTCCTCTCTCTCCTCCTCCTTCGACTCTCTCTGTCCTCTCACCTCCAGACCAGCACGAGCCTCTCCTCCACCTCCTTGGCTGTCCGAACCTCTGCGGGCTTGTAGAGCAGAGCTGCGGGCGGCCGAGAGAAAATGGAGGAAATCGGACTCCTCTGATGACCTCGCTCACTACCTCCGTCTCCTCGCTGGCTTCACCTCCACGGTATCGGCTGCTAAATCTGCCTTCTACCGTACAAAAATAAACTCTTCTGCCTCTAACCCAAGGAAACTTTTCTCCATGTTCTCTTCCCTCCTCAACCCCCCCTCCCCTCCCCCTCCCTCCTCCCTCTCAGCTGATGACTTTGTCACCTTCTTTACGAAGAAGGTGAACGACATTACCTCCTCCTTCACCCCCACCGCTTTCCTCCCTCCCTCCTCTCCCACCCCCACTAACCTTACCTGTTTCAACCCCCTCTCCCCCGATGAAGTTAACAAACTGGTGACATCTAACCACCCTACCACCTGCCCCCTCGACCCAATCCCTTCCTCTCTTCTCCAGGACATCTCGGGCGATATCCTTCCCTTCCTTACATCCCAAATCAACATCTCCCTTGAGGCAGGCCTGTTTCCGGCAGCCTTCAAGACTGCCAGAATCAAGCCGCTCCTCAAGAAACCATCCCTAGACATCACTGATGTCCAAAACTACAGACCGGTATCTCTCCTATCATTCCTGTCCAAAACCCTTGAACGGGCTGTCTCCTCACAACTTTCTTCCTATCTCTCCCAGAACAACCTCCTCGACCCTCACCAGTCAGGCTTCAAGGCTGCGCACTCCACGGAGACGGCACTGCTCGCAGTGACAGAGTCTCTTCGTGATGCCAGAAGCTCGTCCCTCTCATCGGTACTGATCCTTCTCGACCTGTCTGCGGCGTTCGACACAGTGAACCACCAGATCCTCCTCTCCACTCTCGCCGAGCTTGGAATCGCTGGAACTGCGTTATCCTGGTTCACCTCCTACCTTGCAGATCGGACTTATCAGGTCACATGGAACGGTTCCCTGTCCAAACCCTGCACCCTGGACACCGGAGTTCCTCAAGGCTCAGTATTGGGACCCCTTCTGTTTTCTCTTTACACTAAATCGCTAGGCTCTGTAATCGCATCTCATGGCTTCTCCTATCACTGCTATGCGGATGACACTCAACTGTTTCTCTCCTTTCCCCCCTCAGAAACCCAAATAGCAACACGCATCTCGAAATGCCTGGCCGACATCAGCAGATGGACAGCCGCCAACCACCTGAAGCTCAACCTTGACAAGACTGAGCTCCTCTTCATACCGGGGAAAGACTGCCCTCAGATGGACCTACTGGTCACCATCGAGAACACCCAAGTCTCCCCCTCAACCACAACAAGAGACCTTGGTGTGGTGGTAGATGACCAGCTGTCCTGCAATGCCAACGTCACCGCGGTGGCCCGATCTTGCAGAATTGCCCTCTACAACATCCGCAGGATCCGGCCCTTCCTCACACGTGAAGCGGCGCAGATCCTGGTCCAAGCGCTCGTCATCACCCGCCTCGACTACTGCAACTCTCTCCTGGCGGGACTCCCCGCCTCTGCAACCAAGCCCCTCCAACGCATCCAGAACGCAGCAGCACGCCTGGTATTCAACCTACCGAAATTCTCCCACGTGACCCCTCTCTTCCGCGAACTCCACTGGCTTCCGGTAACTGCTCGCATCAAATTCAAGATTCTGGTGCTGACCTTTAGGGCAGTCAATGGAACTGCCCCGGCCTACCTCCAGGCGTTGGTCAAACCCTACATCCCAGCCAGAGCGCTCCGCTCAACTTCTGCCAGGCGACTTGTTCGACCTTCACTAAGGTCAACCAAACATCGCTCGTCCAAAACCCAGCTCTTCACGGCTCTGGCCCCACAGTGGTGGAATGAACTCCCGTCTCATGTCAGGACGGCAGAGTCCCTCGCCAGCTTCCGCAAGAGACTCAAGACCCACCTGTTCAGAGTCCACCTGGACTCTCCTTTGTGAAACCCCTAAACTTGCTTAAGTCCTGACATTAATAGCTCTTAGCATGTTGTATATGTTAGCAAGTGTATGTCCTTAATGTTGTTAACACGCTCTTATCACAGCTACTTAAGCAGGTGACCTAGCAGTACGAAATTGTGTTCATCTTGTCAATAGGAATACTTGTGAACTGCTGTATTTATATGTTTGCGTACCCCAGTGTTATGCTATTGTCTGCTTCAACTAATGTACACCTTGTAAGTCGCTTTGGATAAAAGCGTCTGCCAAATGCCCTAAATGTAAATGTAAATGTAAATGGGCGAGGACATTGTAAGTAGTCTACAAAAGTAGGTCTTCACTAGCCTCCCAGCGGTTGTAAAAAGGAATGTTTAGGAGAGGTGAACGCTGCTGGTGAACGCTGCTGGTGACCACGCCATCTGTAAGAACGTCTGCTGCAATTAAAGCCTTCAGAACAATTTCAGATTTTACAAGCTTTAAATCCTCCCATGGCTTATTGCTACTTCTCATCATTACCGTATGTTGGCAGCACACCACATTAAGAGGTGGCCTACAACCTTGGTGGGTGGGTAGCTTCGGTTGTGTTGACCGGGTTCCAAAAGAGTGCTATAGACAAATGCAGTGGAAGAACAAACTGCAGAAGAACAACCCATGCATCATGACATTATCCCCACTACACTCATATGTTGAGATTATTGACGTTTTGAAAAAACTTTCTTCCGACCAGTGCCCTCTAGTCTAATTAAAAATTATATTTTTCATCATCTCAATATCAGATTTAGGCCTTGTGACCTTTGACTTACGCCTCTAATATTCAAACTTGCAAAATAACATTGTGTTGCAGTCCCCCTCATATCTCACAAAGTAGCAAACAGCAGGCCCTCTCATCACTGGTCTTTCACAGCGGGCAGAAACATCACCATTAGTTGAATTGGACTAGTGTAAGTCGCTTTGAATAAAAGTGTCTTTTAAATTACTTTTACTTTCTGATCTACTACATTCTGCCCGGAGTATGTTACTAGGCAGCTGAAGACTATTCAGCGTCCCACAGATATCCCACACTCCTTCCCAGAATCCTCTACCCTCAATCTAGCATGAGGGCACACGTGTCTTTGTACATGGAATTTCTGCTAGAATAAGTCGAGGCACTGTGTGCATACTGTTTCAATGACAAAATGTGCTTCCTTGTCTGAAGTTTATTGTGTTACTCAAGGAAAATAAACATTTTAAAACAACCTTTGTAAAGCTCCTAAAACTCTTTCTGCATTCAAGTAACCTTGCATAGGAAGTGATAGATTGGGCAAATATGTATAACAGTATGTGTTGTCCATGCATGCATACTTTTGTCAACACATCCCCCCTTGTTAATTGAGGCTGAAGCCAATCAGGGATTTACATTACATTACAGTCGTTAAGCAGACCTTTTTATCCAAAGCGACTTACAATAGTGTGTTTCAACAAAGGAAGGTAAGAGAACAACTCATCACCAGAAGTCAAAAGTGCATTTCATTTCTAACAAGTCTCCAATAACTGAAAAGGTGCTCAGGTAGAAGTACACTACTACTATCTACTTTTGACTGACTTAATTGACTTAGCACTACAAGGAACGATCCGGGACACAATGCACAATGCGTGTTTCCACTTGCATGTCCGAGGGGGGAAACGACAAAACCAGTTGGGTGTCGTCAGCATAGCAGTGGTAGGATAAGTCATGGGAGTGGATAACAGGACCAAGGGACGTTGTGTAGTGGGAGAAGAGGTCCCAGGACCAAAAATACCTCTGAAGACTAAACCTTCAGACTCACTTTCCACAGACAAGATATGAGAAATAACCTGAGAAAGTGTTGCAACACTGCACCCACTTTTCGTCATAAACCATCCTTGGAACGCACAAGTATGCATGCGAGCGTCAGACCTAACACAATTAACCCCTCTTAACGATTAGCGCCATGATGGCTGTCACACCATATCAGTATGAATGAAACACTAAAGTGTTCTAATCACGTCCGCTTGCGGGCTGCGTTCATAAGCAACACCTTGCTTGTGGTTAGGGTTGTCCTTTGAAAAAAATTACCTAAAAAGCTCATTCAAATCTATGGAACTTGTTGTCCGGTACCTTGATGAGGGCACATACTGCTTGTTCCTGCAAGCTGTTTTTTTTCTCCGCCATTTTCCATCGCCATCATAAAACATATTCAATGTAATCGCCGGCTACCTCTGGGCATGATGAAGAATTCAATTGTGCCAACCAAACCATTATCACCGCTTAGCACCATGCATTTGATTCATAGAGGTCACCTTTCATCCCCTCTCCCAATTTATTGTCAGTGGTTCTACCCCATGTCTGTCAAACAGAAGAGGACATTATTCTGCTATTATTAAGCTTTTAGTGTAATGTCCCAGACACGGGGAACTGCAGCCTCTGAATGCTTTGAACAATGTGTTGGAATTGCCCTGCAGGACAGAGGAGAAAGGCGCTGTAATTGGGGATGTCCTGGCGTTCCTGAACATATAGAACAGCGTGGCTTTGATTTTGTCCGCTGCATCTTGGCATGTTTGCCGGATCAATTTAGATTACATCACGTTGTTGCTGTTCAAGTCTTGTAGAAAAAGCTGTTCACTCATTGAGAGGATGAAGGCAAATTTGTTGTTATCAGGGAAGCTTTGGTTCCAAACATAATATCTATAGATCTAGCAGGCAGGCAGGTAGGTAAGCAGGCATGTAAGCAGGCAGCCAGGTAGGTAATCAGGCATGTAAGCAGGCTGGTAGGTAAGCAGGCAGGAACGCAGCCAGGTAGGTAAGCAGGCAGTCAAGTAGTTACTAAGATAGATAGATAAGCAAGTCAAGTCAAGTTTATTGTCCCTTCACAGTTGACACAAGTATAAAGCAGTGAGTGAAAATCTTATGTGCAATACCCGACGACAGACAAATAAAATACATGCGGTAACGCCTGCCTGATGGTAAAAGTGAATACAGTTCGTGGCTGGGGTGGGCATTGGGTTGGGCAACCAGCTAAGGCCAAAATCTTTTATGATGCGTTTTGCCAAGGCCAAACGCATCATAAAAGAGTTTGGCCTTAGCTGGTTGTATATATCCAGGAGGGAGGGGAGCTCACCTCCAACTATATACTGGGCCGTCCGCACCACCCTTTGAAGCGCTCTGCACTTGAGTGCGGTGCAGTTCCCGTACCAGGCGGTGATACACCCTGTAAGAACACTCTCGATGGTGCCGGTATAGAATGTTCTCAGGATGCGGGGGCCCATGCTGAATTTCCTCAGACGCCTGAGGAAATACAGGCGTTGTTGGACCCTTTTCACCACGTGTGGTGTGCGTGGACCATGTGAGGTCCTCGGAGATGTGCACGCCAGGGAACTTGAAGCTGCTGCAACACCGTAGATGGAGATAGGAATGTGCTCTCCTCTCTGCTTCCTGTAGTCCACGATCATCTCCTTGGTCTTCTTGACGTTGAGGGCGAGGCTGTTCTCCTGGCACCACTGCTCCAGCGATCCAACCTCCTCCCTGTAGGCTGTCCATCAGGCCCATCACTGTCGTGTCGTCAGCAAACTTGATGATGACGTTGGAGCTGTGCATAGCCATGCAGTCGTGGGTGTAGAGGGAGTGGCTCTGAGGTGGCTCTGAGGTAGTGCTGCCCATCCTCACCACCTGGCGGCAGTCCAACAGGAGGTCCAGTATCCAGCTGCACGTGGATGGGGGCACGCCTAGACCTCTAAGCTTGGTGTCGAGCTTGGCAGGAACTATCGTGTTGAACGCTGAGCTGTATTCCACAAACTGTTTTCGCACATAACCGTTCTTTCCCTGATCTGTTTTGACGATATGCAATTTGCCATGGGTCCAGCGTGGCAGGTAACACAGAGCAATTAAAGTCCTTGACCAACCTCTCTAAGCATTTGCTGACGGTGAGGGCTACAGGTCTATTGTCATTCAGGCATGTTACCTTGGGTTGTTTAGGGACAGGCACGATGGTGGACATCTTGAAGACCATGGGAACAATAGCCTGGGACAGGGAGAGGTTGAAGATGTCTGCAAAGACTCCTGCCAATTGGTCTGCGCATGCATGAGGAAGCGGCCCGGGATGTCCTCGGGGCCTGCCGCCTTACGGATGTTCAGCCGCTTCGCCTCCGAGATGTTCAGCAGGCTGGTCTCCTCAGGTGGCGCTGACTTCTGCGGGCTGCCGTTCACGTCGAACCGAGCAAAATAAGTATTTAGCTCTCCTGGGAGGTATGTAGAGGAGTCCAATTGGTCTCACCAGCATTGGACCTCCCTCACAGCGATTGGTTGCTGCTTAAGTCTCTGCCTATAGGCGGGGAGTAGCTGGATAGAGCAGTGGTCTGATTTGCCGAACAGTGGGCGGAGGAGGGCCTTGTAGCCATCACGGAAGGGAGTGTAGCAGTGGTCGAGGATCCGCTCACCCCGTGTGTTGCTTGTTATGTGTTGGTAGAACTTCGGGAGAACCTTCCTCAGGTTCGCCTTGTTGAAGTCCCCCGCCACGATGAGAGCAGCCTCAGGGAGTGCCGACACCTGTTTGCTGATAGCCCCATACAGTTCCTTCAGCGCTGTGTCTGTGTTGGCTTGTGGGGGAATGTAAACAGCGGTCACGGTTACCGCTGTAAACTTCCGAGGTAGCCATTATGGACGGCACAAGCATCAGGTACTCCAGGTCCGGGGAACAGAAAGACTTGAGGGGATGTACATGACTTTGGTTGCACCAAGATCTGTTTATCATGAGACATACCCCCCCCCCTCCGTGATCTTTACCGGAGAGAGCCTTTGTTCTGTCCGCCCGGTGGACGGAAAACGCTAAAAAGAATAAATAACAAAAAACTGCGTCATCGTGCAGGAGCTTGCGACACGGCAGCCATCTCGTACAGCGCCATACTCCAGAAATCCAGCAGGCAGGTTGGTCAGCAGGCTGGTAGGTAGGTGAGCAGTCAGGTAAGCAGGCAGGTAGTTTAGTAAGTAGGCAGCCATGTAGGTCCTTAGATAGATAGAAAAGCAGGCCGGTAAGCAAGCAGGTAGGTAAGCAAGTAAGCAGGCACGTAGATAAGCTGGCCGGTAGTTAAGCAAGCAAGTAAGCAGGCAGGAAGGTAGGCAGGGATGTCATAAAGCAGCAGGCAGCCAAGGAGTTTAAATCACAAAAATATCCAAGTCCTTTGAAGAGTTCAAAATGATATAAACTATATAAAAAACGATATTGCTTGAATAAATACAATTACAGTGAATTGCAAAGCATAATGAACTGTAATAACTCCAACATAGTGCCATGGCCTTTCAAACTTAGATTCTATGGACTTCCTTTAGTCCCTTAGTCATGTAAAAATAAGAGGATATGTTCTTCCTGCACTGTTTTAAAAATAAAGTGTGTTTCAATAGGTTCCTATTATCTAATATAGATGCATTCAATATAAATCCAATATGGCTCTTACGCCGTGTGTGGTTGTAAGCTAATGTTTTAAAATGACTCCATCATCAAATCCAAACACTAGTTTAACACAACAAATTATTAATAATACATATTTTACCAATGCACACATACACACAAACACTTACCTCCATACAGAGTATCACATATACAGTCTATGAGAAGCTGATGTTGTTGGCTTATTGCTTCCTGTTCATTACTGAGGCAAGAAGCCCTTCTTGGCACTTTTGGCATAAACTGCTGCAGTAAAATGTGAAGACAGATTCTGTGCAGACAACAAAGATGAAGTGTTTAGCTTCTGGGCATTTTTATATTGTAATAATTAGTGTTCTTTGTCCACATAATATCGGGGTGTCAGCAGCTTAAATCCTACTTAATTTCTCCCCCGACTTAATCTTCATTATTTCCCCATTGCTCATGTTTACCAGTGATTAAAATGCTCTAGTGCAGAAGAGAATGCAGAATGATCTCCAAACGAAGCCACTTCTTCTTGACTGATAATTGTTCAAACATGAAATATATATTTCATATTCATAAGTTATTTGTGGTTTGCGTTCGCCTACATGCATGTGGAGGAGAACAAAATATGTCAAACACGTTAATTTTTCCTCTTTTTGGATCATTTACATTGCTTGAGATTATTCATGGCCCTGTAGACTGGTCATTTATAATTCAGAGTGATACAGTTAAGAACCAGAACACAGAGTTTAGCAGCTGTCAACAACCATCACTCACAGTCATTTCTCTGCTACAGGAAACCAGAGTGATGGTGAGTGATGGGATGGGCTTCTGCTCATTAACATTGTAAAGAGATGCTATATTGCTTAAAAATGATGTATATGCATATATATATGAAATACAAACTTGGATGGAAGGTAGGCAGACAGGCAGGCAGGACAAGTTTGCAGACGGGTTCAGCAATAGAAACAGGCGAATGCTTTTAGACAAATAATAGATCCCCCACACACATACGTAACGTTTGACGATCCAGAGCGAGATCAACGTGTCAGGATAAGGAGCGCCCTGGCGATCAAAGGGGATGATGGGGTTTGAATACTGCATGTGTATAGATCCAGCGGCTGGACCCACACACACACACACACACACACACACACACACACACACACACACACACACAAAAACACTTGCAGACACACACACATACAGGCACACAGTAATCAGTATGCCACCGCAATGATAAACTGTCAGCCTCTGATCCGTAGTGAGAGCTTTCAATGGCTTTTCTTTCTCTCCAGTTGGACAGGATTACCTATCAGTGGAAGATCTGCATTTTTTTTTCCTTTGCATCAAAATTGTGATCTGTGTCTGACATGGGGGACTACAGACCGTGTGTTCTCTTCACCACAGATCTTAGAGTTTCGTTTTTTGTGAAAGTGAGTTAACCCCCTATGGCAAATCTGATTGTGTTTTTGGCCACCATTGGAAACATTCTGTATCCCCAGATAAGACAGAGGCCAAGGTCCAGCCATGTTCTGAGGATCTGCCGGATGAGCCAACTGACTTCAGGGGAAAAGCTGAACATTGTTGTGTGTGTGTGTGTGTGTGTGTGTATGTGTGTGTGTGTGTGTGTGTGTGTGTGTGTGTGTGTGTGTGTGTGTGTGTGTGTGTGTGTGTGTGTGTGTGTGTGTGTGTGTGTGTGTGTGTGTGTGTGTGTGTGTGTGTGTGTGTGTGTGTGTGTGTGTGAGAGAGCAAGAGAGGGAGTTTGTGTGTGTATGTTTGTGTGTGCATATATGTGCATGTGTGTGTGTGCACAGGCATGCATGTGTGTGTGTGCTAGTGTGAACAGTAATAATTCAAAGAATCAACCAAAAATATTTTGCCTCAGAATCATAAAATAACATTGGGAGGAAGAAAATGAATCCCTGTTACATTGTGTGTGACTTTCATTGTCGTCTTGTAACATCTCCAGACTTTTCATTTTGCTGTGATTGCACATTCAAGGTTTCAAGTTGTGTCTTTTTAGGGGGGAGAGACTCGTGTTGCACCGTTATCAGAAAATGAGAAGCCCCAGAACTGAGTGGGAGGGACGTAGATACGTCCACAAAGTGTTCAGCCCTCACATGATGTGGTAGGAGAGTGAATGCAGAAAGCCGCCCTGCATGGAGAGATTACTGGAGGAACGTTGATATGGGGTCTGCCCCGCAGGCAAGCAGAGTATTCAATTTACCACATAATACATTGGAGAAAAACCTTATTGCATTTAAAGTTTCCGATCACTTTGAAATCTTTAAAAACAACAGGATATAATATCTGTGGCCTTGAGGCATTATGGAATTGAAGTCTAAGAATATTTGACGGCATTTTAGTTTACGATTGAAAGAAAGGCAACGACAAACAGGATTTAGATAATAACTTAGTTTAGATAAGACTGATCTAGTCAACCCACTTCACTATCGGTGAAGTCTCTTTTTCCTAGTTGATTTGTTTGTTACCAACGAGAGATAGTCTGCAGGGGAACGGATAATTAATCAAATAACAACCAAACACACACTGTTTGGACTGGGGGGGGGCAGCAGTAGCTCAGTCTGTTGGGACACCTGAGGTGACCTGAACCACCAGACCCCTTACACTGCTCCCCGGGCGCTGTATATACAATAGCTGCCCACTGCTCTTAATACTAGGATGGGTTAAATGCATCCAAAACACATTTCACTGTGTGTGTGTGTGTGTGTGTACATGTATGTGAACAATAAAAAGGATTGAAATCCTCCAGATTCATATTTAGATTTAGACACACACACAACACACATACACAGAGATAGGTTGCTGGTTATCAACCAGGAGTCTTCTAGAGATTTGAACAGCTCTAAAGTCCCATTCTGTGAGACTCAAGGCAACTAATGAGGCGGGTTGGGGGGAGGGTGGGAGGCACATAGAAGAGCAGCTGGCTCTGACAGCTACTGGTCATGCACACACAGCTGACACACACACACACACACACACACACACACACACACACACACACACACACACACACACACACACACACACACACACACACACACACACACACACAGCTGACACACACACACACACACACACACACACACACACACACACACACACACACCACACACACACACACACACCACACACACACACACTAGGAGAAGCCAACGCTCTTAACATTCACACACAAACCTCACACACAATCCACAAACTCTCTCTCTCTCTCTCTCTCTCTCTATCTCTCTCGCTCTCTCTCTCTCTATCTCTCTCGCTCTTTCTCAACAACATACACACATACACACACACACACACACACACACACTCACACCCACGTACACACACACACACACACACACACACACACACACACACACACACACACACACACACACACACACACACACACACACACACACACACACACACAAGCACAAACGAGGACAAGCCGTACTTTGACATTATAACATTCACACGCAAATAAATGTACACTTTGTTGCACTTTTGCATACCAGTCAGACACACGCACCACACCTGGTGTGTTTCATTACTTAAGTTAAATCAGTGGGCCAGCACCATTGAGTCAAATCATTTAACAAATGCAAATCTTTTCAGCACCAAAGATTAGCAGCAGCGGAAAATACTAGTCACACGAACAACTACCACAGAGAGAGAGAGAGAGAGAGAGAGAGAGAGAGAGAGAGAGAGAGAGAGAGAGAGAGAGAGAGAGAGAGAGAGAGAGAGAGAGAGAGAGAGAGAGAGAGAGAGAGAGAGAGAGAGAGAGAGAGAAAGGAGCAGGAGAATCAACCCCAGCCCCAACTTCTTTTCCATTCCCCTTGTAATGACAAAAATGTCGAGCGGGAAATGGATGCTTTATGCAGCAGGGAGACTAATGGGAATAATTGAGGTGAACATGAGTGTCTGCACATGCAAGTGTTGTGTTTAAGAGTGTTTTACATTGAATTGTATTTAAGTACAAGGGAATGCTTACTCCCCATTACCTGCGGCAGTATGAAATTCAAGAACAATACTACAAGAACTACTATAAAATAAACATAAGAAGAACATTGAACATTAAAGAACATTAAAGTCATTGATGATGGGTGTTATGTACATGTGTTAAATTTAGCAAAAAGCATTTAAAGCGCCAGTAGTGCAGCAGCATTATGAATACAGTGCAGTAACTGTAATGAGTAATGAATATGAGTCCAGAAAGTCAGAAAGTATGACAGTGTTATGATAGTGGCAGCACTCCTAGCACTTCAGTAGGCGCATTGCCTGTGAAACTGTCCTTGAACCTGCTAGTCTGTGTACGGATGCTGACAGTAGGGGGAGAAGAGATGGTGCCCAGGGTGGTTGCGGTCCTATATGATGGACATGGCCTTCTTCCGACATCTGGTCCTATAGATCTCCTCAATGCATGGAAGTGCACACCGATGATCTTTTTGACCCTCTGGATGGCTTTCTTGTCCTGTGCAGTAGTGTTGCCGTACCACACAGTGACGCCATTTTTCAGGACGCTCTCTACGGTGCCACGGTAGAAGTTCACTAGCCACCGTTGGCCTATTCCACTTTTCTTGAGGCACCGCAGAGCATAGAGGCGCTGGTGTGCCTTCTTCAACATGATCTCCGTGTTGCGGTTGCGGGCCCAGTGCTCCAAATACTAGGATGGTTTAAATGCAGAGAAACAAATTTCACTGTGTGTGTACATGTATGTGACCAAGAAAGAGGATTCAATATTTCAGATTTCGATTTTCAGTAAGGTATAGCATAGTGCTGCATAGTATAGTACAGTGTAGTTTAACGTAGTATGGCTGTTGAAATTCAGAATGTGTGAGTGAATGGGGAGTAAGCATTTCATTGCACTTGTTGCAGAATATAATCTTGTATTATCTTAAAGTAAACAGAGAGAAGGCTTCATGCCTGAGGTGTTGACCTTCAGCGTGTTCAGTAATGCATAATGCTGTTTGTAGACAGTTTGGGGCGTCTGTGCGACGTTTGGTTAACTCCTTAATTTCTCCCTTTTTTTGTAAATTCAACATAACTATCTGCCCTTGTACATATATTGTGTTGTTTTCCTTGTTTAACATATGACATATGTAACACCGAACCTTTACTATATGATTTATATCTTCCAAAATAGAAACACACACACACACACATTTGGCACTTTTCACAACCAGCCCAAACCGAACTTTGCACACACACACACACACACACACACACACACACACACGCACAAACGCACACATTTTTTTATTAACGCAAGCTATTATTATTATTATTATTATTACTATTATCGAGGAAAAGAACAGCAAGCGTGGTAAAAGTGTTGACATACAGCCTAAGGCTAAACTTTGTTTGTTGGTTTTCGACGACTCGTCTTCAGAGGAGAAAGGAAATAAGGGAGATGGGAAAAAAGGTAATTTCCATCCCGGTTGCCGGCAGCATCGTTTCAGATATGATGTTTGAAAATACATAATCCATTTGTGTTGGTGGGAGACTTTTTTTGCTGCTGTCAGCTCAGCTCAACACCTGTTGGGATCAGATAATATCATATCTCCTGAAGGCCAGCCTTTCATCTTTCTGCTTTTTATTCCGCCGTCACATCTGACATCTTTAAGGCAGACAAAGGACAGTGATGCAGGCAGCTGCAATCTCCGGTAACCTGGCACTGCCCCCCTCTCGAGGAGGTCATATAGTGGAGGGCAGCGCGTGCGCACACACACATGCAAACACACACACACACACACACACACACACACACACACACACACACACAAACACACACACACACACACACACAAGATGCATATTTGAATCTCTACGACTTGAGGACTTTTCATATGATATCAGTTGACTGAATTCTAGCCTTGTGACACCATCCAGATATTTGAGTTTCACAATGAACATCAGTCTGGCCTGATGTCCACATAAAGGGGGACCATTCATCAATTCTTCCTTTTATTTAGTCACTCCACATGATACAAACTGATGGCTCAAAGCTGTGCTTGGCGGGGTCAGCCCGTTATTTGCAAACAAGTGTGCTGATACAATTCTATTGATCCAGCTCCCTGACATCAGCTGTGCCTTGTAACGTACGTGATAGTATGCAAGGGGCCTTATATTCCATAAGGCCAGAATGAAATATTGACTCACAGCATCCATATAGTGAGACTAAAATGTTGACTTGCAGTTTTGGTACCGGCAGTTACATTGTTTCCCCCCTGTTATAAGTGTTGTTACGGCCCTTAAAGCAAAGCAAAACAACAAGAAACATACATAAGAAAAATAAAAGCATGTGGGACATTTAATCCTGCGCTGCCAGGGATGAGCTGAACACTCATCTCCACTGTCTTAATGACTCCATTCATATGTTATGCCAATCCCCTGGAGACCTTCAAATAGCTACCAGAGCACAGGAGGGAAATGTAGTTCTTTAGGTAGAGGTGCATATGCAGGGATAACTGAGCTTTTAGTGGAATTTTTTACAGTTTTGCTCGCATGCCAACATGAAAAAGATTAAATCTCATAATCCTAATCATAAAATATGTTTACTTTTTTTCTAAGGAAACATATATGATTTCAACAAATCGACAAATATCATAGGTATTGATACAGATACATTATCAGACTGCGTGGAATTAAAAAAGTTACAAGGACCTCCTGTAAATAATCCCTATCAAAACAATTATATATATATATATATATATATATATATATATACATATTCTTTTCCGCTCAGACACTTGAGATTCTTATATAAATAAATATATACTTATATTTATCTTATATTTATTGTATCTGGTTTAGTCGAGACGAGAGAGAAACGAGAGAAAGTAGGGAGAGAAAGTAATTATAGACAATCCACCTTCGCTAGTGATGTGTACAGACATAGTATTGTACAGACAGAGTCGGAGGCCAAATGGAGTTCAAACCCCGTAGCCATCTTTATTGTATAGGGCTCCAATGAATAGACTGACATGAGGTGCAAACAATCAACTTGTGTGTGTGTGTAAGTTACGGTAAGTAAAAAATACCACTGCTGTAAAGTGAGTTACGTGAGTGCGAAATGGAAATCCAAACAGGGTGTGTTGTATAATGTGCTGCGGGGGAAAGGCTGGAGTCCAAAACAAACACAAAATCATTCAGGAGTTAAAATCAAAGAAGCAAAAAAAGGGGGGAAAACCAGGGGTTCACGGGAGATTGCAACAGAGTCTTCACGGGGAATCACGGAGGAATTGGCTATTGGAGTCTCGGG
>CM051004.1:21128829-21226329 GCA_027704905.1 Muraenolepis orangiensis
GTAAGGTCAGAATTAGCTTGAGGGGTTTTTTTTTCTTTGTTTGTTTTGGTACTCGTTTGTTTTGGCGTCCTCCCCAGGCCTAGTTACTGTCCAGGTGTTACATGTTACATGTCGGTTTATGATATAACGTCATCTCCCAAAGTATTCGACTTTTTACGGCCGATCAGAAGACGCAAAATACATGAGACTTTTCTCGATGTGCGGCAAAGAAATGCAATGTGTGGGAAGCAGAAATGCCGGCGGCACGGCCGTAAGCTACCGGCAAATACCCATCGATAATATTGGGCTCCTAGATCGTTTTATTTTAATTTGGGAGGGTATGATTGCTCAACAGATGTGTGCTTTATCTTGTAGTGCCGCTTCACATTAACACTTTTAATAGTCGCCACGGAACAAATAAGACATATTGGGTTTGAACTGAAGAACAAGGAAGAACAAACATTGCAGTCTACCGTTCTGTTTTTAGAGCACTCCATGTGAAATTACTCCATTTTTCTCTCTCTGTCTCTCCTTGTGTGTCTCTGCGTGTTTGTGTGTGCGTGTGTGTAAAATGATATAGATGTGTGTGCATTAATAAAATATTTGAAGCAGATACTTAAAAGTTACTGTCTCTAGTAACTAGTTACGTTAACATGCAGTAACTGTAAGGTAACTAAGTTAATTGTATGTAGTAACTAGTAACTGTTACTTATTACTTGCCCATCACTTCTCTTCTGTGATATGTTTGGTGGAATCCATCTTGCCTTTTTTTAATCTTTCTCTTCTGCTCTTTTTCTTTTCTCTCACTCACTCATTCTCTGTCTCTCACTCTTTCACTCTCCTCTCTCTCACACTCTCTCACTTACTCACTCTCACTCACTAGCTCTTACTATCCTCTCTCTCTCTCTCTCTCTCTCTCTCTCTCTCTCTCTCTCTCTCTCTCTCTCTCTCTCTCTCTCTCTCTCTCTCTCTCTCTCTCTCTGTTATGTGGGTGTAAAAATGTGGGGTAGTGGGGTAGAAATGCGTCTCAGCTTCAGGGGGGAGGGATGGGGAAGCTTAGCGCAAAAACGTGATCAGTATGTTTAAAGAAATGTGCAACACAGTGTGTTTGGCTTGCTGCTGGGGCTTCTGAGACTATTCTGAGACGATGGCTTACTTGCGTTTCTAGTGTATTCACAATCGTCTCTGATTGAAATACTTTTGTGAAACATCAGGCTTCCTTTAAAGCGTTGAAGGAAACAATCCAAAAAAAGTCACAATTTGAACACTGGGGTTTCGTCCCGTTGACTCGTCGCTCGGTGGGACAAACAAAAGGCTGTTGGAAAGAAGCTTCCTTTAGAAGCAGACAAAAGGAAGATGGGGGAACTTATCAAGCCTCTGCTAAGAAGGGGATTCGGTAGGATAGTCACGAGAGAGCTGCTTTCTCTTGCTCTCTCTCTCTTTTGCTCTCTCTCGCTTTCTCGCTCTCTTTGGGTGTCTACCCCTCTTTAATCAGCCCTTTGATTAATCAAGAGTGGCTTTCAAGATAATCGAGAGAGAGAGAGAGAGAGAGAGAGAGAGAGAGAGAGAGAGAGAGAGAGAGAGAGAGAGAGAGAGAGAGAGAGAGAGAGAGAGAGAGAGAGAGAGAGAGAGAGAGAGAGAGAGAGAGAGAGAGAGAGAGAGAGAGAGGAAATAAATATAAAAAAGAAGGCACCATGTTAATGCAATGTGCAACGCCGTCACTCTGAGGGAAGTTTGAGAATGCACCATATAGGACCTTGTTAGATGGGGCCAAATTGGAAGTCATTGTCTAGCAACCTGCAACAAAACCCACATTCCAGCACTGAACAAAATGGGCCAGAAAGCCTGCAGTCCACTTAGAAGCTGTACTTTACCGGTCTGTAGAACAAAAATTAAAAACAGAAAATAGAAAACAACGGCCTATAGCAATGACAATGGGGAAGGAGCTCGCAATAGTTTGTTGCCTCCCCCTCCTCTCCCCCCCTCTCTCACCCCCCCTTAGGGACCGCAGTGACTCCGGTCTCTGTTATTGGCCATCCATTCAGAGGACAGCAGCGCATTCTCTTCACCGACAATCAGCCAATTAAAGAGCCCCGTAACGGGAGGTCCCCTGGAAGTCTTTACAAGCCTCCGCAGTCTCAGAGACGACCCTGTCACACTATCATAACTATGATGAATAAGGCCCCGGAGCTCAGGGTGCTTATGGCCGGGGTTGTTGCTGTTACCGCAGATACGTGGGAGGCAGCTGGGAGGGAGTGAGGTAGGAGTGACGTCCCCAGCGCGGTGTAATCTTGATGTGTTAGCGGAGGTGAAGCCGTTGTGGTGGTGTATTTTGGGTAAGTGTTACAACCCGCGGTGTCTAAGGGTGTTCAATAACAGGTAAAGTGGGATCCTATGTGCGCCGGAACAAGAACGGAGTCAACACAGGGGTCAAGGTGCAATAATAAAGTGTATTTGTGGAAAAACAACAAGGGGTAACAGACACAGGACAAACTTAAACACAAAATATCTCAGGAACCAGGCCTAGGGACCTGGTGGAAGTATACCAAATCAAAAAGAACTTAACAAAGCTAGGCAAAAAGGAAAACTAAACCATCACGCTAAGCTTCCCTTTCCCAAATTCCGAGTAGCAGCGGTTACAACAAGCGGTTGACCAACTAAACGACTCTAGCCAAAAGTACATGGGTGGCATACCCCCTCTAACCTAGAGTATTTAACAAAGAGTTACCTACGTGGTGTAAATGTAAAGAGGCCTCTGTCTAAACTGTCCCCAAGACCTGGACCTTACCCATACAAACCAACATAGGGATGTGCATGTTGTGAGGGTGTCAAACAAAAGAGAGTGAGCTGGAACAAACAGGGAGCCTTTATACAAAACAAATAGCAGGTGGCAGTGCTTGGTGGGGCGGGGTCTGGATCCCGGTGCTGGAGCAGGGCGGGGCTCTGACCTGAAACAGTATACAAGGCCCACAGCGCCACCCAGAGGCACCACATGCCGTAACATTAAGATTAAAAACGTTAATTAAAAAAACATTGATTAAAAACGTCATTAAGATTTACGCCTGGTACCAACGTGGGGGACGATGGCTGGTCGGGAGGTGGTGTGGCGGATGGACAAAGAAGACAATCTGTTTCCGATGCCAAGCAGCAGTTTAGCTCCTGACGAACCGGGAAGCCATTAATCCATATTTCATCACATGCGGGTCGACTTGAGCCAGGCGGAATATTCCATCTGTATTGCCGTGCGGTACTAACCAGCACTGGCTTTGTGGGAAACAGATACCGTGTGTTAACAGGTGTTTAGGTGTAAGCGTTTACATTTGTGAACTGTCACGGTTTTTGGCTCCTCCTCACTTATCGTGTAAACATCGTAAACATCACCACAACAAGGTGCAAAAGAAGATCAGGTCCAGAATCCACTCCATCCCATCACACATCTCCAGAATCTCCCTCACACAACAAGGGGACTCAGGTCCGGGCCTATTGGATCCCTGCAGAACACTTTGTCTCCCCTGTAGATGTTGCTGGTCATTTAGTGCTGGATACATTTTAATGACCCGATACAGCATCCAATCTAGGCAGCGCAGTGGTTAGCTAGTGATTTACTGCTTCTGTGCTCTCCTTCTTCTGTGATCGGACTGATCCTGTGTGTGTGTGTGTGTGTGTGTGTGTGTGTGTGTGTGTGTGTGTGTGTGTGTGTGTGTGGTGTGTGTGTGTGTGTGTGTGTGTGTGTGTGTGTGTGTGTGTGTGTGTGTGTGTGTGTGTGTGTGTGTGTGTGGCTTTTGAGTTTGGATGGAGTTTAAAACGCAAAATCATTTTTGGAGGGTTTAGAGAAACCCCACCACTGTCTCTGTTTCTTATGAATGCCTCCAAACCGGACCACCCCCGGGACTCCAGCCTGTACGGTGCACACAGCCAGTTATCTGCCAACTCAATGTATCTTCCGACTCTCACAGAGAAATCCCTTTTCACATCCCCTTTCAGTGTTCTAGTGAAAGTTATTATAGATTAGGCAACCTTTGGGTCATTGTGACGTGGAACACAGCACACATTGTCTCCAGACATGTCGACACACACGCACATACACACACACACACATACACACACACATACATACATATACATGCACATACACGTATGACACAAACACACATACATACATAAACACGCACACACATATGACAATAACCCACACATACATACGTACATATAGGCAGCCATACACACACACGCACACACACACACACACACATACACACACACACACACACACACACACACACACACACACACACACACACACACACACACACACACACACACACACACACACACACACACACACACACACACACACACACACACACACAGCTACTATCCTCCCACTGTATTATTGGTAGGATTTGCTTCCAGCTTGGTTTATAATTTCGACTCCAGTGGTTTTGAATGCATTCAGCGGATTGGTGGACGGAGTCAGAGTGAAAGAGATGGGAGCCAGAGATTGGGTCCCATATCTGCAGCGAGGGGCCGTAGCCATGGGCCCCAATGATATGGAAGTGCAGCGGAGATACTGCTGTATGCTTCTGATGACCCACAGGCAGTCAGCTCTTATCACTCTTAAGTCCCAGGGTAAGGCAAGTAATAACAAAGGCATAGGACCAAAAAGAGAAAAGATTAGCACCACACAGTGTAGAGATCACAGAGGAAGCTGCATGCTATTGCACAACCACTGTGTGTGTGTGTGTGTGTGTGTGTGTGTGTGTGTGTGTGTGTGTGTGTGTGTGTGTGTGTGTGTGTGTGTGTGTGTGTGTGTGTGTGTGTGTGTGTGTGTGTGTGTGTGTGAATGCGGGGGTTACATTTGAAAACATCACCAATAACAATATGTGTATTGTCTATCATAGACATCTTTAAAGATGTAAGCATTCATCCCTTAATTATTACTCATAATTATCATAATTAAATCACATTATATAAGCGCATTATGCATTATGCTTTTCCATAAATGACGGTGAAGGTCGGCTTCATTGTATCCTGCATTGGTAGACGGTTCAGATCAGCCGTTTATCGCCATGCGGTTTTTTTTATTTTGTGTTTTCTAGAAGCATGGACGCCGTCTTTCAGCTAAGGCATTCACAAATGAGCATTATTAATAATAATATTGCATATTATAGAAATTAAACATGTGTTCTGCCTGATTGGTGCTGTTATTCCCTCTATCTATTTGAATCTCTTCGCATCCATCTCAGTTGTCACTATTACCCCCCCCCCCCCTCACACCCCCACCCCCATCTCCTGCTGCTTTCTTCTGCCGCTACTTCCAGGAAGATGATGCCTAGCAGGGGGAGCCCAGGTTCCTGTAGCAGTCCTTTCATTCAACCCCCCCCCCCCCCCCCTACACACACACACTCAAACACACAAACACACACACACCTTTCCCCTTTACCAGACTCTTACTGTGACCCTTGGATGTGTCGGTTCACCACGCCTGGCTTCTGAAAAATCCTCAAAAACCCTTCGAAAAATCGCAATTATCTGATAAGACGGAACCTGGGTTTGACGGGAGATGACTTTCTGAAAGCCATAGAGATTCTGTTAATAATAATAACAATAAAAAAGATGTATACATTATTCCGTTATTGTATACAAGCACTTAGGAGAGGTCTTTGTGTGGTCAGATAAAGAGAACCTTCGCCGATAACCCGAGATGGACCTATAGTACGTTTAGAAAGCACGTTCAGAGTCACGCCCTGCAATGCATTACTGTGTCCTGTAGCTCAAATGGCTTCACAACATTTTCTACAGTGAATTTCTTGTATGATTTGAACAACAACAAACAAACAACCAAGCTTTTTAGCTTTTTTTTTTTGGTTCATTGCATTTGTACAATGTAATCCAAACACTTGCTCTTTTCCCGTGTTTATGTTAGAGTGAGAGTTTAAAGCGTTGCTTGACGCATGACGGTCCCAAAGCAACTTTAGGGTTACTAAGAGTGAACGCAGCTCTAAGATGGTGACTCACCTGGCTCTCTAATTCGTAAGCGACAAAAACACAAGCAAAAAAAATGGTCCTGTTGTTTTAAGAAGGCTACACTCTTTCGGGTGTATGCTGGAATTATATCGCTGAAAAAAAAGAAAACCTTTGTGTACATATGCAATACGTGTGTGTATGTATATATATATTTATATATTTATATATATATATATATATATATACCGTTTTTATATGGACATTCTTTAACCTGTATATTTTTGAATCATTTGTATTTTTTTCAATTGTTGTTTTTGAGAGTGTCATGAGGATTGCTATACAATTGTGTTGTACTTGGACAATGTACTTGTACAATCTTAAAATTACCGACATCTCTGATCCCATTCTCTACAATATAATTCTCGACACACTTGGCTCTGAATGCAGCCAAGGAGAACCTCTGACTATTCCTATAGCTGAATATGGGTTATACATCCAGAGGGCCTGCAGGGCCCGTTCCTATCATCTCTTTATGTTTCTGAGCATGTGACATGTGTGATGTGGAAATGGTGTGCCACATGCCACATGCCACATGCCACAGGCCACAGGCCACACGCCACTGCTGCTATATTGGAGCACGTACTGTATCTCCCTGTGCTTAAAAGATAGAATGCTCCAGCCTCCATGGCAAATAAATCCAAGGTATTTCGACACAGTGTTCACAGTACAATCGCCTGCCTTATGTTTATTTCGGAGGGGGTTATATATTTCATGAACACCGTGTTGTGATAAAACATCGAAAATACATTGAAACTGGAACTGTATTTCTGGATCACATTACTCAAAATGTGGCTACCTGTACTTTAGTAGAGACATGTAGGTTGGAGCATTATAACAAAAATCTGGGTTTAGGTTTTATATCAGCTGAATCGGTCCCCAGGTGAGTTACCCATCAGATCTTTGCCAATTTATTCTACAGGAATGACGTCATTACTCGGCTGGACAGGTGAGATAATTTCCCTAAAGCCTTGGGTGGGAGGCTGCCAGAATCCTCTGTGTTGCAATTGGCATCAATGTGTTCAGGCTCGCCACTCAATTGCTTCCTCTTCCATGCTATGCATCACTCCATCATCAGCATGGAAAACGGCTCAGTGTCTGTGCCATACTTATCCTCGCACTTACGTATGTGCCGTTCTCCACAGGCGGTGAGTGACGAGCTGTCGGCCTCTTCATCCTCCATCACAGCTACAGTATGTCCAGGTTGTTGTTTGCGGAATCAGAGCAGAGAGCCTAGTGGCTATACACGGACAAGAAGAATCGCCATCTGCTAAATATTGACCATGGAGCAAATGGCCAAGCAGACCTACTTGGCTCCTGAATCAAACACATCTCTTAATTGGCCTAGTTTCTAATGATGGTGACACACCCCTAATCGGTCTAAGTACCCCACCTGCTCCTCTTACAGTCAATAGTGTGAGCTATATTCTCTAATGTGCCCTAGTCCCACATTAGAGATCCATGCTGTTCTTGTGGTGCTGGTATAGTGTGTGTGGAATCTTCCTAAAGACTTTTCCTTCCTTTTCTACAGTGAGCGTTCCCAGTTGGAGATGCTGCAGTCGTTACGTTTATCGTAGCTCGTCATATGGACTTTCAAAATATATCTCAAGATTCAAAATTCTTTATTTTTGCCATGTGTAGCACGTACAATGGAATGCTTACTCCCCATTCACTCTCACATTTAGAATGTCTACAATTAAACTACACTATACTATACTAGGCTATACTAGACAATACTATACTATAAACAACACTATATACCAGGGGTACTCAACTTCAGAGGCCAAGAGGGCCACATTTAAACCACAACAGGGCCACAAAATATTATTAACATATATTTGTACCATTTTATTCACTGTATTTACTACTGCTGTTTAATATGCTGTCTTGCTTGTCATTTTTAATGCATTCCAAAGCATCATGGAATATTTAACAAATATTCTCAATTTGAGTAACAAATGTAGTGTAGCGACTGCGTTTCAAGGATGACAAGTGTTGGTCAAGCTGATGTTTTATTAACACTGGAGTGAAAAGCTTTGCATTGATGACATTGATAAAGTTTGCAATTGCTACTTATTCCTAGTGAGAGCTCTGAGTCTGCATTTCACAAATATTATTAACAATAACAATATAACAAACAACTTTTTACTTATTCCTATTGAGAGCTCTGAGTTTGCATTTCACAAATATTAATAACAATAACAATATAACAAACAACTTTTTACTTATTCCTATTGAGAGCTCTGAGTCTGCATTTCACAAATATTAATAACAATATCAATATAACAAGCAACTTTTTACTTATTCCTATTGAGAGCTCTGAGTCTGCATTTCACAAATATTAATAACAATAACAATATAACAAACAGTTGTTACTTATTCCTAGTGAGAGCTCTGAGTCTGCATTCTTTTCAGATCAGTACTTTCAGATCTGGTTGTTGCTCAGTTGTAGCTGCTCTGAGATAGTCTGCCAAATGTCTGTCAATTAGACGGGAACGCTGCTTTGATTTTATTATTATTTTTCTTTTTTCTTTTGATAATTCCTAACCAGGCATGTCGGGGGCCACAAAATAAGCGTCTGCGGGCCGGATGCGGCCCACGGGCCGCATGTTGAGTAAGTCTGCTATATACCATCTTCTATATATATACTATAAACAACACTATACTATATCAGTAATATATTATACTATATAATATATACTATCCACAATAAAAATAACAATAAATAAAAATAAAAATAAAGTGTCTATTGCCTGATCTCCTGAGCACAATAAGCTTTCAAAAGAAAATGTACCAACCTGTGTATTGTCCATTTAAAATATGGTCAATGTTATACAATGTTTTGGGAAATGAATGAGCATAAACAGATCAGCGCTGAACATTACATTCTTATCCGGTGGAGAATATTCCTTCTGCTCTTAGTAAGCGGTTAGAACAATTGAAATGGGTTATTGATTTTCTAACTAACAATACACTCTGCTAATGGCTGACATCTGACAGGAAGGCCGAGACCTATTATGTTAATAAGGCTGCGTCACAGAGGAACTGAAGCACACTTGTGTGCAGCGTGAAGTAATTGACATCACGGATAATCATCAGACAAAATATCTTTGACAGTCTCTTTGACAGTCGATTTGATATGGGATTGTACAGGCATTTAATCTATCAATTTTACACAGATATCTACAATGTGAACACACAGTTTTGCAGTACTCTGATCCATATGTGTATGGGTACTGCTTTTATTGCACCATCATAGCTCATCATAGATCATAGCTGCATAGCAAAATGCAGGATTAGAACAGATTCCTGATTCCATCTTTTTCAACAACTTGGCTAGATGGTAACATATGGTAAATGCTTTGCTTTTCATCGAAGCATGTCACTTTTTTAACATGGAAAACGTATAATTTATAACTCCTTCTGGACAATGTCTTGTGTCTCGATTTCTGCAGCAGGATCCTATTTTGAACATGTTAGACTATGATCAAGACAGGATGGACTGACAGCAGCATAACAATGGTGTAGCAAAAAAAAAGCAATGCTGTGTCCAAAATCCCTTCCTACTCCCTACTCCCTATGTAGGGCACTATATAGTGAGCTCATCAGCAAAATAAAAAAACACTTTTGGACACAACCTGAGTTGCAGTTAATGACGTCATTTCTGTCACATAATTAAACGTGCCAGATCTATGTCGGCAAGGGCTTGTGTACCAATACATTTTTGATGATAAGATAATAATTATACCTATCAATAAATACTGACATGCATTTTTTAATAAATACATACAGTTGCAAGAAAAAGTATGTGAACCCTTTGGAATTACTTGGATTTCTGCATAAATTGGTCATACAATGTGTTCTGACCTTCACCTAAGTCACAAAAACAGACAAACACAGTCTGCTTAAACTAATACCACACAAACAATTATATGTTTTCATGTTTTTATTGAACACACCATGTAAACATTCACAGTGCAGGGTGGGAAAATAATGGGAACCCTTGGATTTAATAACTGGTTGACCTGGTTTGGCAGCAATAACCTCAACCAAATGTTTCCTGTAGTTGCAGATCAGACCTGCACAACGGGCAGGAGGAATTTTGGACCATTCCTCTTTACAAAACTGTTTCAGTTCAGCAATATTCTTGGGATGTCTGGTTCGAATCGCTCTCTTGAGGTCATGCCATAGCATCTCAATCATGTTGAGGTCAGTACTCTGACTGGGCCACTCCAGAAGGCGTATTTTCTTCTGTTGATGCCATGCTGTTGTTGATTTACTTCTGTGCTTTGGGTCATTGTCCCCATCTTCTGTTGAGCGTCAATTGGTGGACAGATGGCCTTAAGTTCTCCTGCAAAATATATTGGTAAACTTGGGAATTCATTTTTCCGTCGATGATAGCAATCTGTCCAGGCCCTGAGGCAGCAAAGCAGCCCCAAACCATGATGGCCTGTCGGTCGTCGGGTATTGCACATAAGATTTTCACATCACTGCTTTATACTTGTGTAAACTGTGAAGTGACAATAAACTTGACTTGATGCCCCCTCCACCATACTTCACAGTTGGGATGAGGTTTTGATGTTGGTGTGCTGTGCCTTTTTTTCTCCACACATAGTGTTGTGTGTTCTTTCCAAACAACTCAACTTTGGTTTCATCTGTCCACAGAATATTTTGCCAGTAGTGCTGTGGAACATCCAGGTGCTCTTTTGCAAACTTCAAACGTGCAGCAATGTTTTTTTGGACAGCAGTGGCTTCCTCCATGGTGTCCTCCCAGGAACTTCATTCTTGTTCAGTGTTTTACGTATTGTAGATTTGTCAACAGAGATGTTAGCATGTACCAGAGATTTTTGTAAGTCTTTAGCTGGCACTCTAGGATTCTTCTTCACCTCATTGAGTATTCTGCGCTGTGCTGAGAGTAGCAACAGTGCTGACCTTTCTACATTTATAGACAATTTGTCTTACCGTGGACTGATGAACATCAAGGCTTTTAGAGATACTTTTTTAACCTTTTCCAGCTTTATGCATGTCAACAATTCTTAATCTTAGGTCTTCTGAGAGCTCTTTTGTGCGAGGCATGGTTCACATCAGGCAATGCTTCTTGAGAATAGCAAACTCAAAACTGGTGTGTGTTTTTTATAGGGCAGGGCAGCTTTAACCAACACCTCCAATCTCGTCTCATTGATTGGACTCCAGGTTGGCTGACTCCTGACTCCAATTAGCTCTTGGAGAAGTCATTAGCATCGGGGTTCACATACTTTTTCCACCCTGCACTGTGAATGTTTACATGGTGTGTTCAATAAAAACATGAAAACAAATAATTGTGTGTGTGGTATTAGTTAAAGCAGACGGTGTTTGTCTATTTTTGTGACTTAGATGAAGATCAGAACACATTTTATGACAAATGGGTTCACATACTTTTTCTTGCAATTGTATAATAATGAGTGTATTTTCCAAATGTGTAAAATTATTGAATAGATCAAATACAATTATGAATGTGCCATCGTCTGCCATTGGACTATGCATGATGGTCTATGTGTGTTTGGGTAGTGACCATCGGTGTACACTACTTTTCATGATGCATTGTGGGATACATTGAGTGCCCTATATAGGGCTATACCAATTCTTATTTAACATTCAGACAGCACTACAAAACGGCGACCGCACTCTGAAGTGCACCATGTAGGGAGTAGGGAGTGATTTGGGACACAGCCCATGGCTACAGATCCTTTGAAATAAGTGTTCTGGTAATCCAGCTCTGATTGATCTGTGATGAGCCACACCTGGGTCCCCTTCTCAACCCCTGGACTGTTCCAGTACACACAAGTCAGGTTTCCATCACCATATTCCGATTCACATTTTGAAGTATTGCATTAGAAAATGTTGATGGAAACGGCCAAATATGAATCAAGTTCCTCTGATACAATTTTATACACTTGCTTGAGGTGGTTTTTGACTGATTCGAATCAAGTTCATTCGTAAAAGTGGAGATGGAATCAACTTTGCCGAATCAATTCTGACATAGGGAACTTTGAACTCACGTGACTTACGCTGTCGGCTTCTTCTCAAGTGTTTCTAACACCCGAAAACATGGCTTATGTCACCGCCCAATATCCGTCATCGCTGACGTAGTTTGTTCGCTCCAACTAGTTGACGGAAACACAACTAATTTGCATTTCCTTTTTTTAGTTTTCTGCAAATTTCCTAAAATTGGCCTCAACCTTTTGATGAAAACCCACTACTGGCTTCTCGCTTTTCACTTGCGACGCGGTTGGCCCACTGCCATACAACTTGTGTTACATAACACACATATAGACATGTTTTGATTTAAGGCACCCGGGCGGAAGCTCTGCATGAAGATCCTAGTTTAAAGGCAAGATGTAACCCTCATAAAAATATTCTTCGGCCGTATAGTATTACTTTTGTATCCATAAAATACTTCTGGCATTTCCATTAGCCGCCGCTATGTGGAAGGAAAGATAAATTTGAAGATGGATTGACCTTTCCTTGTCTCTTCCTTTATGCCTCCCCTCTCATTCGCATTTGCTTTGCAAAACAAATTGGGACATAGGGTGCAGCTCACCTCTCTGTGATAGCGGAGCAGCCTTTTTCCAAGAAACCCCCTTTCCCAGGAACAGAAGGTCTTGTCTGTGTCAGTGAGTAAGTGTTGTAAGGGTCCGATGGGCGGAGAAGTTCACCAAAAAGGGGGGAGCAGTGGGAGCAGTGATGCGCTGCAGCCATCAATACCACAGCATGTCTGTTGCTGTGGTATTCTCTGTATTAAATTGTATGCAGTCCTCGTCATGGAGAAAGCCAGTACACCTCCACCAGGTACCGCGGTCTATGGATAAACTATGTATAAATATTAGGGATGTCAAAGTTAACGCATGTGATTAATCTCGAGACTTTAACGCGCACTGTATTTTTTAACTCTAATTAATCATAGTATCCAGTTTGGACGGCACCTCCCTCAGTGTTTCCAGAGCGCATGCGCACCTGGGAATGAACTTAAAGGCAGGAAGTAAGGCACGTTAAAACAACAGGATGACTGAGGAGACGCTCCAAGGAGTGCTGGGCAGAACATTTAACTTTAACAAATCTTCCAGCGAGTGGGAAATAACGGACACAGTGACCACAATAGGGACTGATAGTGCTCCCAATATGACTGCGGCAGCAAAGAAACTTCCTTTTGGGCATATGCCCTGTATAGCGCACATTATACAGAGCGCCGTTGCTGTCTCCCTCCGCGACTGTGGATTTGATGGTGCTTTAGCAAAGTACCGTAAAATAGTTGGACATTTTAAGTGTTTCTTTGCACAACAACAACAATTTACAGACATGTTAACTTTGTTGCAGACATTATTTTGTAACTGAGTATTTATGCAGTTGTCTGCTTAATATTAATCTTAGTATCGAGCAATACTAAGCACTCCCTGAGACCTTTTTGCTCAGAAAAACTAAAGTGAAAAGTAACAAATAAAAATCTTGATCTCTAACTTTTAGCATTTTATTCTTCAATACCTGCATTTGTAAATATGTATCTTTTAAACTTGTGTTTAATCAGATTAATCACAGATTTTAATTGTTATAAATCTGATTAAATATTTTGATCTATTGACATCACTAATAAATATATAACAAACAAATTGGTTGGCTGTAGCATTCACTTTTAAGTGTGAGCTTATGGTCCTTATTGTGGAATGTGAAAACTCCCCACTAAACCACCACTATGAATATCACATAAGTTGTCTAGTATCCACACATCTCCTTGTCAAGTAATTTTTTTCAGTTTTGTGATGTGGATCATATTGCGATTATTGCAACTGATTAAAAAAGAAAGTGATAACAATACCGGGCTACTAAATGCCATATCATGTAAAAAGCCCATATCAGGACGTTATTTATAATAATAGTAGAAGAAAAAGGAAATTGCTTAGAATGTCCGATGTTGGGTATCGCTGCCATGACACTAGTGATTCTGTTTCCACGTATCTGGGATGCACTCATGAACTCATTGCAAGTTCATGAGGGAGCAAAGAAACAAGAGAGGGAGTCAAGAATGTTCCGGTAGCTGGGAGACTTCATGCCATGTCACCTCTGCATTGCTAGTCATTCCAGGCACTGCAGGGAACACACTGTTGTTGTCATGTATCAATTTACCTCACAATCCACTGAAAGCAACACAACAACGCCCTGCCCCCCTCAGCCACCAGCTGCCTGGCGGTATTATGCACGGAACAATCCTTCTGGCACTAGCGATCATCCACAAATTATTCTATTCAGATTCATGAGGCGGATCCTAATTTGAAGAAGTGACACCAATTTACCACAGGCCACAGTGCACTTGCTTGACAAAAAAAGCGTTGCATCCCTCTTTTCCTCTATTTACTCTTAAATGCCAATGAGACATATTCTATGCTAATGGTGCCTTCCTCATCTCTGACACAAGTTCACCCTCGGCCTCTTTTTCATACTTGCCGTTCTCTCTCATATCTGTCTCTCCATCTCTCCCAGAAATGTGAGAGATGCAGAGGTATGTGTGTGTGTGTGTGTGTGTGTGTGTGTGTGTGTGTGTGTGTGTGTGTGTGTGTGTGTGTGTGTGTGTGTGTGTGTGTGTGTGTGTGTGCGTGTGCGTGTGCTTGCTACACACACGCACGCACATTTGCATGCAGGTGGTGATGTAGAGCTGCTATGGAGCGATCATGTCTTTAAGATACTATTTGCACTCGTAAGCAAGAATGAAAGCAGTTGCATCATATCAGCAGAATGGTATGAATGCTAACTGGCCGTTCCAATGTAGCTGTCAATTGTTGTGCACAGTGGTTGGCATCCATGATGAGAGCCATGTGTTGGGAGAGAGGAAGCTATTGTTGAGGCCGATGCAGGGCTGTCTAGATAGCATTCATTGCTTAAAATTGATGGCAGGAAGTTTCATCCAGACTTAACTGTGCTGTTGGTTGACAAAGAGCAACAACAGAGCCCTGGAATCATTTAATTGGGCAGTTTGGCATTTGATTTGGCATTAGATTACATCGCAATTTTCCAGATGGGAGATATTTCCACACATTTCCAGGCACTTGTAGCTTTCTGTACACATTTCTACAATGGATCAGCCAATTATAGACTTTTGGTATCTCCACAGATGGTAAAATATGTCTTGATGATAAATGTTGTGTGCAAATGCAATAGACGACTGTCCAGGAAAACCGTACCGGACGGGACGGGGCACAAGTTGGGCTGCAAGGACATTTCATTAATTTAATGTTGACATGTTTTGTGTGTTTTTAGTGCTTTCTCTCTGTGACCCAGAGACTTTGTGAAATCATTGGTGAGGGAGCATTGAAATAGGACATGTGTACAGTCATAGTGCAAACAAACACACAAGGCTCATTTGTCAAAAAAAGAGAAAATGTCAGCAAATTAATGTTATTGTACTTATCTTTCGACTGTGTCATCATATCCAGGCAGAGGTGGATCTTCCAGTGCCAGCCATAGACCCAGTGTTGTCCTAAGTGATGATGTGTTTTATTCATCATTTTGAAATTTTGAGTATTCCTGTCCCAGTGTATACAAACAAACAAAATAGCCCAATATTAGCCTAATTAGACAATTTTGACATCCAACACAGCTGTAGGCAATACGATTATGCTTTTATGGATTGTTACAATGTGTGGGATGAGGCGACTCATAAAAACCCATACTTGCCCAAACGTCAGACTTAGATGTGTGAACCACATGTTTGAGGAAAAAAATGCAGGAATGAACAGGAATGAAATGAAGACATTGTCTGTCACCATCTGGCGTGGATGGAGATGTTCCGTTCCGTTCCACGGTGAGCAAGCCTGCCAAAAATGTGCTGTGCAGCTATCTCTTCACTGGAGCACATAGCATTGAGCTGTCGCAGCGCTTAAAGTATAGCCCGTCTGTAGACTCAGTACAGTGTGCCCGTTTTCATCATGTGTGGGATTAAATGTGCCTTCGTGGGTTGAGCATGCAGGCTGGACAGCTGGGAAGTGCCTATGGAGGTGATGGTGGCTCAGCAAAAACATCCAATTTCAGATCTCTGGGTATGGCAACCAAGTTGAAAAACAAATTAGTTGACATTTGAATCACACAGGAAAGGGAAAGAAGTAACATGTTTTTTTTGCCAACATCAACAAGCGTAGCGGGTTAAGTTGAAAAGGCAAAAATGAAAGTTGGTCCCTGCACTGCCAAAGGCAGACTCCTGCAAGTTTGCAATTTGATTGTGGTTTGTACTGAAGGCTCTTTTAGTGCTATAATGACTTTGCTTTGGTTGCATAATATTATTCAAATTAGGGGGGGGGGGAATCCAACCATCACATTAGTTGGATGGCCCTATGAAGAATAAGCTTTTTTTAATGGAAAGCCATAGATTTCTTCTTTTTTTTTTTTTTTTTTCATTTTCATACTTTCTGAGAGCATTAGAAAATGTGAGTAGCTGTGGCAGCTTGAAAAGAGGATTTCAATATTGAATTCTAATGACACTTCAGTGCCTGCTGAGCCGCGACGCCTCACTGTGTTACTGGGGGAACCCAGAGGGATCAGCCTCTGAGAAATATTCATCGGGGTGACTTCTGTGCCCTTCTTCTTAGATGTGACATT
Organism: Muraenolepis orangiensis; assembly: GCA_027704905.1. Classification (NCBI taxonomy): domain Eukaryota; kingdom Metazoa; phylum Chordata; class Actinopteri; order Gadiformes; family Muraenolepididae; genus Muraenolepis; species Muraenolepis orangiensis. Next base: position 21,145,453 of record CM051004.1, read on the forward strand.
TTACTGGTAAAGCTGATGCAAATTCTTCTTGGTACTCAATGCACAGCCACTCTATGCATGTGCCTGTAAAACATCCGCAATTATCTCTACTATATAGCTCTTGAGTCTATTGTATGTGCGTCATCTCGATGGGCGGCCCGCACGCCTGCGAAGATGAAGAAAGAACAAATGGAAGGAACTAGCTGTTGAAAGGGAGAGAGTGTGTGAGAGATGGAAAATCGAATAAAAAACACTACCAATCTCCAGCTGCCTCCGCATTGACGGCAGAACACGGTGTCTACTTTGACCTCCTCCTCACGTCTGCCGTGGCAGGCCCCTCTGTCCTGGCTGATCTGCATAAGGGTTAGGGACACAGGTGAATGTGTCACAAATGGGTTGTTTTATGTAATGTTTTTCACTGGTTTTGCCGACCGAATTTCCCCTTAGGGCGAATAAAGCTTGATTATATTATTTTCTACAGAAATGCACGTGCACACATGCATGCACACACACAAACACACACAAAAGACGGACAGTGGACAGACAGATTGATTATTTGTTTTTCTCACTGAACCTGAAGCTGGAGTTGGAGCAGCTGAATGACAACAAACTTTAATTAAGTCCAGTTTGTAGGTGCAGGGACACACACACACACTCACACACACACACACACACACACACACACACACACACACACACAAGCACACACACACAAACGCACACACAGGAGCGTGGGATGTGTCTATAGAGGGAGGCTTCCATCTCCCATTGATTCTTGAAGCTTTATTAGAATTATAGGTCCACCCCACCCCATAGATACAAATGACTATTTCAAAAATGTTTGTTTCCGTAAAATAAGGTAGAACAGGGTCTGCTATTCATCCTGCCTAACCTTTCTATATTTTCAAAACTACGTTGCGTACATATCTTACACTTATTATTGTATTGTTTTTCGGAGACGGAGCGAACTATGACCTAATGCCAAAGTTAGAAAAAACATGCATACACACATTAACACAAAGATACATCCACGTGAAAAATATCTTTAAATGAATGAGTACACACACACACACACACACATACAAACACACATACACACACAAACACAAAAACAGAAACGCACACACACACACACACAAACTCACACACACACACACACACACACACACACACACACACACACGCACACGCACACGCACACGCACACACGCACACACACAAACGCACACACACAAACGCACACACACAAACACAGTTTTCTAAGAGTGCTTGTAAAGTAAATAATGTCTTTCTATAATGATTGTCATCTTTGCTGGATTTGAAGTTGCACATCAAAGAAAAAAAGCTTCTTCTTTTTGTTGGCCTATTGATGTGTTTCAAGGCTTCAAAAAGAAACCAAAAAAGACTTTTTCAAGCTGGAATGAAATTGGCAAAGCAAACCTTTAAATTTAATAAATATAGATACTTTCTGAAAGTGGAAGGCATTCCTTCTCCCGACCTTTTATTAACCCTGAATAAATATACCTGCCGATGACAAACTACCGCCATAGAAGCACATTAATAATGTATAGGAACGACCAGGAGAAGCAATTAGGTTGAATGCTGTGCTAGCGTTAGGCTCAGGCCATTGTACAGTAGGACGTGGCATCAGAACGGATATCAGCTGTGCTTTAAACTCGGCAAGTTTAAAGCACTCGATCATCAAGTGCCACGCCGACGTAGGTGATTAGAGCTAATCAAATGCATTGACACATTGATACATACAACTGCATATACACATGCACACGCCGTGTATACAACCCACGGCGACGCAAGCCATGCAAAGAATGAATGTCCAACAAGGCATGTATAATGGATGTTACGTGCGTGCAACGTGATTGGATGAGAGGTGTGGCGAGATAAGAGCTTTGAGCTGATGAGCATTAGGGCTGATCCAGGTTGATGCAGTGCTGACGGGCGACCCTAAGTGACTGGCCCATATACGGCAGTCGCACGCCTGGCGCTAAGAGCTGCACACACACTAGCGAGCGTAGAGCAGGCCGTTAGCTCACTGGTCGCGGTTCACTTTGAAGCGTTTACAACCAGCCCAGCCCATGTTCACGGGTTAGCTGTATGCAACCGCAATTTTAGTTTTTATATAGTTTAGTTTTATAGTTTAATATATACATTTAAAGTTTCATATAAATAAGTGTGTGCATATAAATATACATATATACTGTATATATATATAAACATATATACATATATATACATATATATATATATATATATATATTTATGTATATATATTTATATATATATATATGGCGGCTGGTGGTTGAAAAATAAGGGTAGGAAGAAAAGGTGCCTAACTGTTGAAAAAATAGTTTTAAAATTCCAAACAAAATTTTGATAGTGTATTATAGGGTAATTTTAGCAGACAAGCCAAACTGGACCCGAGATGAGGTAGTCCAGCTGACGTCATGGTGTGAGGACAACAGCCTCGCACTGAATGTCAGCAAGACCAAGGAGCTCATTGTGGACTTCAGGAGCCACCAGGGCAGCCACTCCACCATCAGCCTGGACGGGACACCGGTGGATGTGGTCAGCTGCTTCCGTTTCTTTGGACTACAGATTTCGGAGGACCTGGCGTGGACACGCAACACGGAGGTCATGCTGAAGAAGGCACACCAGCGCCTCTATGCTCTGCGGTGCCTCAGAAAAAGGTATAGGCCAGAGGTGGCTAGTGAACTTCTACCGTGACACCGTAGAGAGCGTCCTGACGAGTGGCGTCATTGTGTGGTACGGCAACACCACTGCACGGGACAAGAAAGCCATCCAGAGGGTCGTGAGGACGGCAGAGAAGATCATCGGGTGTTCACTTCCATGCATTGAGGAAATCTTTAGGACCGAATGTTGGAAGAAGGCCATGTCCATCATAAAGGACTGCAACCACCCTGGGCACCATCTCTTCTTCCCCCTACCATCTGGTCGCCGGTTGCGCAGCATCCATACAAGTACTACCAGGTTTAAGGATAGTTTTTCCACAGGCAGTGCGCCTACTGAACTGCTAGGAGTGCTGCCACTTTCACATTCATAACATGTCATTACACTACAACATTACACTTACATACCTTGCTGGACTTTCTGGACTCATCACAGTTACTGCCCTGTACTGCACTGTATTCATGTTGCTGCTGCACTACTGGCACTTTAAATGCTTTTGAAAGATTTTTGTAAAAACATATCATTTAAGTCACTTTTTAGTCACTCTTTTTTTGTTTATTTTATTGTATATATTATTTTAATTTTTATGGTATTGTTTTTGAGATTAATACTGCGGGGGGGACTGGGGAGTAAGCATTCCTATGTAATTGTTGCAAATGGCCAATAAAAATATTGTATCTGAATTGGAACCGAAGAGCTATTTCGCGATGACTGAATATAAGTTCTAGTGGTTAGTGCTACCAAAAAACCCTAACGGAATTGAAATGAGATTTGAGAAGAATCATGTCTGATTAAAGACTGATTAAGACATACTATCATATAGTAAAACCAGTTATGCACGTAATACACGTAAATTGTCTAATCACGAGCCAAAGCTGTGCGTTCTGTTTGCGTTTGGCGTCATGCACCTGGAACACTTTGAGGTCGGAACTCCAAAGTTTAAAGTCTATTCAGTCTCTCAATATTCGACTCACGAGTTGTCTGCAACACGTAATTAATGACTGACACAAGATTGATCCTTGCATGATGATAACGCTCCCCCCAACTCTGATAGGGTATTCACCAGCGCAGTGAGCTCTGTTGATTGGTTCACAGAGCCTCTGGCTAGACCCACCCTAAGGGAGGATTGTCCTCCCATACTGCCGTACACACTCATGTTAAACCAGGACTCACCGGCCGCTCGGGTCCGGCAGTTTTATAATGTCCCTACTTCTAAATCCACTTGTTTTGCCTGGATCTTGAAGTTACTCTTAAGTTTGTATGGAAGTTTGCAAGCACAGAGAGCGGAAGTGAGAGAGAGAGAGAGAGAGAGAGAGAGAGAGAGAGAGAGAGAGAGAGAGAGAGAGAGAGAGAGAGAGAGAGAGAGAGAGAGAGAGAGAGAGAGAGAGAGAGAAAAGCGCACGAGTCCAGGAAGAACCATGTTTCAGAACATAAAGCACAATCAAAACAAAAAGAGAACAAGTGGACCCCATCAGGCATGTAAGACCCACGTTATGGATTCACAAGTGTCCACTGACCTGCACACTATCTATAATGAGAGCTTGCTTCTCTCTCCCTCTCTCTCTCTCTCTCTCTCTCTCTCTCTCTCTCTCTCTCTCTCTCTCTCTCTCTCTCTCTCTCTCTCTCTCTCTCTCTCTCTCTCCCCCACTCTTCTCTCTCTCTCTCTTCTCTCTCCCTCCCCTCTCTCTCTCTCTCTCTCTTTCTCTTTCTCTCCCCCCCCATAGCTCAGGAGGTAGAGCGGTCGCCTCACAACCGCAAGGTTGCTGGTTCGATCCCCGCCGCCTCCTCCTAGCAAAAGCTGTCGAGGTGTCGACAACTTGAGCAAGACAACCTTAACCCTAACAGCTCCCGACGTGCTGGCTTTCTCCTTGCATGGCTGACTCCATTGACACCATTGGTGGTTGAATGTGTGTATGAATGGGTGAATGTGAGACTTGATATGTAAAGCGATTTGAGTAACCGTTGGTTAGAAAAGCGCTATATAAATGTCCATTTACCATTACCCTCTCCTCCCCTCTCTCTCCCTCTCTCCCTCTATCCAGCTCCCAGAGCCTCTTTAATAGGTGCAGGCTGAGAGGTGTGACATGACTGGGGGTGGTGCTGCAGAGCCACACTTGACTAGCTGTCAATCATTGTACGAGCACTTCTCCACTGCCGGGGAAGAAACTACTTCCCAAGAAACAAACTGGAGGAAAATTGAGCATAGCAGCAACATAGCTAAAGTGGTTAAGTGTGCCACCCACACACACCATACATACACGCACATGCACACACACACACACACACACATACACACACACACACTGATAGGGGAAATTAACTTGACATAATAAGGTGCATGCCGGAAGGAATCAATGCACAGGAGCTTACAATGTTCACTGTGATTTGAATTGATTTCCAATGTGTAACCGTTCAATAATGTGTTCAATTCATATAATTTTATGTTCTATCAATTCGATGTTTTATCAGAGCGCAGGGTCATTGGATATTTGGGGATAGGACGTTTAATTTTGCATGTCAATAGTGTAATTCTGTTGCTGTGTGAGTCTTTTGGAACAGCTCAACAATTCATCTGTGGGTATCTTGATTTACATTATATTCAATAATTGCACCCTTGCATTGCAAGGGTTTGTAGTGAACGTTGGCTTACATTTTACAAACCACAATAAAAGCAACCAAATGTGAGGAATGAACTTGATATGATTAATAATATAGAGGCAAATGAAGGTTGCAAGAATTGTGGGCTGTTTGTGTGATCCCAATTTGAATATGCTGAACGCTGCACATAAATTGCCGGTTGTTCAAAATATTGGCTGACACAAGTTGCACATCTGCCAAAAGTGTGCCGTGTGTTAGTGCCCAGCTAATTAAATTAATTAATTGTTTCCAAAATAGACAATTTGGGAAAGTGATTAAAATTATTGCTCATTTCATTTGATTGGTCATCCGAGAGCTGCTGTGGTAATGCGGGCCGGGTACACGACCGGCACAGCGCTGCTGACTCCTGACCAGAACTAGAGTGTTGGAGAAATGGAGAAGGTGGAGAGGAGAGGGGTCAGGGGTGGGAGGAGAAAACGCACAATATTTATGAACCGCTGACATGTTAACGCCATCATGCAACATTTATGGCTGTGGGGATGTTTATTAATTTAGCGCATGCGCTGACAATGGCCCCACTAACATGTTTGCGCTGCGCTCCGGAGTTTGATGGAAAGGTGCGGAATAGCGATGACGGATCTCACACATCTCCAACGTGCCTTCCACGGCACAGCTGTTGAAAATATAAATAAACTTCACATTTTAAATATGTGCATGTTGAAGTGGAGGATTTTTTGGAACACTACTTTGCAGAGGAAAAACACTTCTTTAACCATGTTATGAGCCCTTGTGGCTCCCATGCATCCACGCAAATGTTGTGAGGTTATTAACGACTGCTAAGATCAGCCGCATGATTCCCAAAAAATTTAGATTACATTTGGGGTGTAGAGGTTTGACATATCACTTCATTTTAATTAGGGTGCTGCTTGCTCTGGCGCCGGTGACTGTGCCTTTGTGTTTTCATTCTATCCTTTATGTATTATTTTTATCTACATACACATTTCAATGTTGTTCAGCCCCCAGTGCTTCTCACATTTCTCAGGGAGGAAGGTGTGTGTGTGTGTGTGTGTGTGTGTGTGCGCGTGTGTGTGTGTGTGTGTGTGTGTGTGTGCAAAGTTCGGTTTGGGCTGGTTGTGAAAAGTGCCAAATGTCAGACAGGAGGAGGATTTGAATAATCATGGAGGTAGGACCTCTTGTAATGTGTCTGTCAGGTTGCCTAAGGGCTGCAATTATGCAAGTGTCTCCCAGACCGACAGTGGAGGCCGTCCGTCCTGGTGGTGTAAATGGAACAGGGTCACACTCCCCCCGCCCTCCAGGGGACGAGCCATCAGGCGAGCTATCGGATCCGTGTATACGACGATGTCCAGACAGTCTTACCGTAACTCATGGTGGCAAAGGCTGCATGACTGTCACTTCTCCACACCGACAGCGGGTTTTCCTGTCCAGTGTTTGACCTTTCGAAAGGTCGCAGCAGATGCCCCTCAGATTTTCCCTTAGTCATTACTTACTTCATTGTTGTTTCTTTCAGATATATCTTCGTCCTGCAGACATAAGGCCCGGGCTGATACTATCCGCCTACTGTAATGAGATTGAGATGCGGCCTGCTTGTGAAGTAGTGGCTCTAATAGATCTATGCGTCGGCCACAGCGGCGGCTGGGAGATTACAAATACTGTGTGATTTACTGTTACACACAGAGGCGGGCTTCATCGGATTTAACTTTGGCCCATGATCCAGCGCGCCCGGAAAAGACCACGGACAAGTTGTGACCTTGCAGAGAGACACACAGGCAGACATGCACAGGCAGACATGCACAGGCAGACATGCACAGGCAGACATGCAGACGGACACGCAGACCCAACCAAATTGTGCTATCGTTATTGGGGTATTCAACCCTATGTCCCTTTATATTTTTTATTCCGTTGTACGGCTTCGCCACTGTACACACACACACACAACACACGCACACGCACACACACACACACACACACACACACACACACACACACACACACAAACATACACACACACACACAAACACACACACACTCACACACACTTAGCTCAGCCATTCTTAAAGAACAGAACACACTAGAAGCCCGTCAATACAAAAAAGGAAAAAACGGTTGAACGATTTGACTAGAAACGATTAAAAACTTAACAGGATGTGTTGGACAATGGTGACCTGCGCCCATAACATTAGCATTTAGCGTCAGCGATTAACTTGTGAATCCCGAATGAGGTAACTCACAAACGCTGAAACTATTTTTGTCACATGCAAATGTCTGCCTCATAAAGACCCCCAGTGGCTTGGAACCAGGGAGTCCTCTGAGGAGGAGAGGATAGTGGAGAAGGTATCCCCGGGAGACAGCCTGCTCCCTTGGCATTCACCCACTAGCGAGCCCCAGATTGGTGGCACATTGCTTTGCCAAGGTTTCGGAGGCACTCGGGCAACAGCAAAGGTTATTCCTGGTGCAGTCAGCCTCCGCCCGCATGACTCCAACACGACCAAAGCCCCCGGCCTGGTTTTTCTCGACACTGTCTTGGAAGGAGTGTCATGGAAGAGGAGAGAGAGAGAGAGAGAGAGAGAGAGAGAGAGAGAGAGAGAGAGAGAGAGAGAGAGAGAGAGAGAGAGAGAGAGAGAGCCAGAGAGCCAGAGAGCCAAAGCAAGAGCGAGAGAGCAGGCGAGAGCAAGAGAGAGCGAGCGAAAGAATGAGCAAGTGAAAGAGAGAGAGAGAGATCTCCACCCCTGACCTTGTGAGTGGTCAGGGCGGTAATTTTTGTCAGCATAAAGCACCCGCAAAACAGAAAACATTAAAAAAGACAGCGTATCCTGACTTTGCAATGTCTCAGCCATAACCCCTGCCCCCCGCCCCCACACACACATACACACCAAGTGCTGCATTGCCTTGCCTTCACTTCCGGCGCTGCGACGAGCGGCAGCCAGCAACAGTTGCTCCCCCTCCCCTCTTACTTTTTAGTTATTTATTCTTATATTATTGTTGTTTTTAGTATCGTTTTTCGTTAAGTTGTTGTGCAACCCTCAGCCAACTATGTTTAGGGATGTTTTTGCCGTGTTTCTCACTCTGGGGACACTGTTACTGAACCGCGTCTCCGTCGCGGCTCAACATTACGGCGGAGCCATTGTCTACGCGCGGAGTCAGCTGTTGTCGCTACAACAGACCTGGCTGCTATGGGAGAGGCCCGACATCCCCGACCTCCCCAGGGAGCTGAGGAGGAAGTACAGGGGACGCAAGGCTGGACGTAAACAGCGGGAGAGGAAGCGGAGATATAAACCATATCTCCCTTCCATCACCATGGGGAACGTGAGGTCGCTAGCGAACAAGATGGACGAGCTAGCGGGCCTGGTGAGAACCCAGCGGGTGTACCGGGAGAGCACCGTTACACTGACTGACCGTCCGGGCGGACAGGACGCACCTGGAGAGTGGCAAGAGGAAAGGTGGGGGGGACTTTTCTTGTTAACAACAAGTGGTGTAACCCTGGACATGTTACTGTGAAGGAACGTAGCCTGGACATTGAACTGCTGGCCGTGAGTCTGCGGCCATACTATCTGCCGCGAGAGTTCTCCCATGTGCTTCTCCTTGAGATGGTCACAGGAGGCCGATGAGGACTTGCGGGGCTGCTTTGAGTCAACAGACTGGGATAGGACCTTGATGATCTCACGGAATGCATAACAGGGTACATCAACTTCTGTGTGGACAGTGTTGTTCCCACAGAGACTGTACGCTGTTTCCCCAACAACAAGCCGTGGGTCACCCGAGACATCAAGGTCCTGCTCAATGATAAGAAGAGGGCCTTCAGAGACGGGGACAGGGAGCAGATGAGGCGGGTTCTGAGAGAGCTGAAGGAGAGGATCCAGCAGGGCAAAGACAACTACAGGAGGAAGCTGGAGCACAAACTTCAGCAGAATAACCTGAAGGATGTGTGGAGTGGCATGAGGAGCATCACTGGCTACAAACAACCTGGTAGTCAGACAATAGTCAAGTCAAGTCAAGTCAAGTCAAGTTTATTGTCACTTCACAGTTTACAAGTATAAAGCAGTGATGTGAAAATCTTGTGTGCAATACCCGACGACAGACAGCAGTTATAAAATAAGATAAAAATAGATAAAAATAGAATAAAAATAGAATAAAGAATTGAAATAAAAATAAAAATGCAATTTATAAAATGCAAAAATCAGCACAGAAAAGAGCAATATATATATATAAATCAATGTAATAAAATATACATTGTTATATGTTATACGCCCTTGTTCAGCAGCCTGATGGCCTGACTGTGGAAGCTATCTCTAAGCCTATTTGTACGGCACTTGATACTGCGGTATCGCCTGCCTGACGGTAATAGTGAGTACAGTTCGTGGCTGGGGTGGGCAATGTCTTTTATAATTCGTTTGGCCTTGGCCACGCACCGCTGATTGTAAATGTCCAGGAGGGAGGGGAGCTCACCTCCAACGATATACTGGGCTGTCCGCACCACCCTTTGAAGCGCTCTGCGCTCGAGTGCAGTGCAGTTCCCGTACCAGGCGGTGATACACCCTGTAAGAACACTCTCGATGGTGCCGTTGTAGAATGTTCTCAGGAGGCGTCTGAATTTCTTCAGACGCCTGAGAAAATACAGGCGTTGTTGGGCCCTTTTCACCACGTGTGTGGTGTGCGTGGACCATGTGAGGTCCTCGGAGATGTGCACGCCGAGGAACTTGAAGCTGCTGACCCTCTCTACTGCAACGCCGTCGATGGAGATAGGGCTGTGCTCTCCCCTCTGCCTCCTGAAGTCCACGATCAGCTCCTTGGTCTTCTTGACGTTGAGGGCGAGGCTGTTCTCCTGGCACCACTGCTCCAGCGATCCGACCTCCTCCCTCTAGGCTGTCTCGTCGTCGCCGGCGATCAGGCCCATCACTGTCGTGTCGTCAGCAAACTTGACGATGACGTTGGAGCTGTGCATAGCCATGCAGTCGTGGGTGTAGAGGGAGTAGAGGAGAGGGCTCAGCACGCATCCCTGGGGGGCTCCCGTGTTGAGGGTCAGTGGCTCTGATGTGGTGCTGCCCATCCTCACCACCTGGCGGCGGTCCGACAGGAGGTCCAGTATCCAGCTGCACATGGATGGGGGTACGCCTAGACCTCTCAGCTTGGTGTCGAGCTTGGCAGGAACTATTGTGTTGAATGCTGAGCTGTAGTCCACAAACAGCATTCGCACATAACAGTTCTTTCCCTCCAGGTGGGAAAGGGCAGTGTGGAGGGCCATGGCAATTGCGTCGTCCGTGGATCTATTTTGACGATATGCAAATTGCCATGGGTCCAGCGTGGTAGGTAACACGGAGCAAATAAAGTCCTTGACCAACCTCTCGAAGCATTTGCTAACGATCGAGGTGAGGGCCACAGGTCTATAGTCATTCAGGCATGTTACCTTGGGTTGTTTAGGGACAGGCACGATGGTGGACATCTTGAAGACCGCGGGGACAACAGCCTGGGACAGGGAGAGGTTGAAGATGTCTGCAAAGACTCCTGCCAACTGGTCTGCGCATGCTCTGAGGACGCGGCCCGGGATGTCGTCGGGGCCTGCCGCCTTACGGATGTTCAGCCGCTTGAAGGTGCGGCGCACATCCGCCTCCGAGATGCGCAGCTGGCTGGTCTCCTCAGTCGGTGCTGGCTTCGGCGGGCTGCAGTTTACGTCGAACCGAGCAAAAAATGTATTTAGCTCTCCTGGGAGGGAGGTAGAGGAGTTCTCTACACAACTGGTTCTCCCTCTGAAGTTTGTTATCGTCTGCAGCCCCTGCCACATACCCCTCGCATCGTGGTTCTTGAATTTATCTTCCACTCTGTCCATATACTCCCGCTTGGCAGTGACGATGGTCTTACGGAGGTCGTAACGGGCTCTCGTATATTCCTCCGTATTCCCGGAACCAAAGGCGGCGTTACGCGCATGTAGGGCAGCGCGAACATCGCCGTTAATCCACGGTTTCTGGTTGGGATATATCCGAACCGACTTGGTCGGAACAACGTCATCTATGCACTTCTTGATGAACCCGGTGACCGACGACGCGTACTCGTTGATGTTATTGTCCGAGGCAACGCGGAACATGTGCCAGTCAGCGTGATCAAAACAATCCTGCAGCGTAGAGTCTGATTGGTCCGACCAGCATTGGACCTCCCTCACAGCGATCGGTTGCTGCTTCAGTCTCTGCCTATAGGCGGGGAGTAGCTGGATAGAGCGGTGGTCTGATTTGCCGAACGGTGGGCGGAGGAGGGCCTTGTAGCCATCACGGAAGGGAGTGTAGCAGTGGTCGAGGATCCGCTCGCCCCGTGTGTTGCTCGTTATGTGTTGGTAGAACTTCGGGAGAACCTTCTTCAGGTTCGCCTTGTTGAAGTCCCCCGCCACGATGAGAGCAGCCTCGGGGTGTGCCGACTCCTGTTCGCTGATAGCCCCGTACAGTTCCTTCAGCGCTGTGTCCGTGTTGGCTTGTGGGGGAATGTAAACAGCGGTCACGGTTACCGCTGTAAACTCCCGAGGTAGCCAGTGTGGACGGCACATAAGCATCAGGTACTCCAGGTCCGGGGAACAGAAAGACTTGAGGGGATGTACATGACTTTGGTTGCACCAAGATCTGTTTATCATGAGACATACCCCCCCTCCGCGATCTTTACCGGAGAGAGCCTTTGTTCTGTCCGCCCGGTGTACGGAAAAGCCCATCGGCTCGATAGCTGCGTCGGTTACCCCCTCCGACATCCATGTCTCCGTAAGGCAGATGATACAGTTGTCCTTAGTTTCCCGGTGGAATTGAATACGAGCCTGTAGTTCGCTTAACTTATTGTCCAGAGACTGTACATTAGCCAGTAGAATGGTGGGTAGTGGGGGGCGATCGGATCGACGTCTCAGCCTGACTAGCACGCCGGCTCGCTTCCCTCGCTTCCTCCGGCGACGCTTGCGTGTAATCGTGCCCAAGATGGTCGGAGATAATCCAGCTGTGACTTCGGGCGGGACGTCCGAGTCGAAAGAATGAAAAAACTCCGGTAGGCGGCGAGCGACTGTCGATCTGATCTCCCGAAGTGTGCAAAAGTTATAAGTGAACTTGCTGCTAACTTCCTGAACTAAAATAGTTGCGATAAAAAGAATAAATAACAAAAAACTGCGTCGTCGTGCGGGAGCTCGCAACACGGCAGCCATCTCGTACGGCGCCATACTCTATTATCAGGGGGGGTCCTGACCGGGCCAACGAGTTGAATTCGTTTTTCAATAGATTCAATGAGTGGGCTCCGGTCTACCCCTCCCCCAGCTCCTCTACAACCATTCCCCTCCAGCCCTCCAGCCCTGCTGTCCCCACTCCCCCACCGTCCCTCTCCAGCGACAACATACCTGTTCTCTCTCCCCCACCACTACCGCACCCCTCCCCCTCACCCCTCCCCCTCCCTCATCAACACAACAGAGACTCTTCCTGCCCCCACACACGGCACACAGACCTTCACAGCTGAGCAGGTGAGGAAAGTGCTGTGCAGGCTCCACCCAGGCAAGGCTGCTGGTCCTGACGGCGTCAGCCCGAGGGTCCTCAAAACATGTGCTGCCCAGCTGAGTGGAGTCCTGCAGTACATCTTCAACCTGAGCATGAGTCTGGAGAGGGTCCCTGTGCTGTGGAAGACATCCTGCCTTGTGCCGGTTCCGAAGAAGGCACGTCCCAGCACCTCAAACGACTACAGACCGGTGGCGCTGACGTCCCACGTGTCGAAGTCCTTTGAGAGGCTTGTCCTGTCGCTTCTTCCGGTCCTTCAACGTTTGTAACACGATGCTGAAGATGTTCTACCAGTCGGTGGTAGCCAGTGCCATCTTCTCCGGTGTCGTGTGCTGGGGAAGCAGGTTGAGGTCAGCAGACGCCAACAAGATCAGCAGGATCGTCAGGAAGGGCTGGCGCTGTCCTGGGGGTCCAGCTGGACTCCTTGTTGGTGGTGTCTGAGAGGAGGATGCTGCGCAAGCTGCGTAGTATCCTTGACAACAACTCTCACCCTCTCCATCAGGTGCTGACCTCATACAGAAGCACCTTCAGCAACAGACTCATTCCACCCAGGTGTACCACAGAACGCCACAGGAACTCCTTTCTTCCTGTGGCCATCGTCTCTTTAATTCATCTACCTCTGGTCGTGAGAGGGACAGTGTAGACTCAGTGACCTGAGGTCAACGCACTGTTATTATTATTTTTTGGTCAACGCACTGTAAATCCTCTCACTGTAATTGTTGCACTGTAAATTCAATTTCACTTTTCACTTTTCACACGTCACTTTTTCAGGAATTCATCTGAGTTATTTATTAGTATTTTATTACTGCCAATTTTCACTATACGTATTGTTGTATATTGTATATACCTACATATTACTGTATTAATACTGTAAATTGTGCAATTCATCTGTCAATACATTTAGATTTAATTTACATTTAATTTAGTTATATTTTGTTTATACTAGTTTAGTTTAGTTTGTTGTTATTTAGTTTTAGGTATTAGTATATTTTGTGTGCATTTATTCCCCCTGTTTCTACCTGTTGCACCTTAGTTTCCCTCCGGATAAATAAAGTCATCTTGAATCTTGAATGAAAAGGGATTATGTATGTGGTGTGTGTGTGTTGTGTGTGTGTGTGTGTGTGTGTGTGTGTGTGGTGTGTGTGTGTGTGTGTGTGTGTGTGCTTGCCTGCACACACACACATGGCCACTGAGTCTTGAGTGCTCCACAAGAGCACTCAAGCACTCACCCTTCGCTCCTGCGGGAGCGAAGGGTGATGGGAGGTGATATCCCTCCCCTTTAACTCTAACCCTCACGACCCGGCCATCTGTGGGCGGGAGGAACAAAGGCTGTGTCCCAAACGGCTACAACGCTGCCTACTCAAGCAGTGTTTGGAGGCAGGGAGGCGTCAAGGCATGTCTCAATCGTTCTATATCTGCAAGACATAGTGGAGGCCTCCGACCAGGCAGGTATAACGCTTAATTTTGGACATTTGTTTCCGATTTAAGGATTTTTGGCGCAAAATTTTGGACATTTGTTCCGACTTAAGGATTTTTGGCAGACTTTCTGGTTAGTAAAAATCAGTTTGTCCGAAGGCAGACAGCTGTTAGTACAACCCAACACTGTAATCGACGGACACCTACGTCTGTATTTTGGCGACGTGAAGTCTGTCTTAATCCAGACTCCTGACGCAGACTCCAAACACAGCCTCGATGGAGGATGGAGGTAAGCAGCTGCCTTATTTTTTAGCCACATCGCTGTATGTGTGGCGAGGGACATGTTGCTGCTGAACGATGTGATGTGGCGCAAAAACGACGTTCAAAAAGTATTTGGACGCTGCTCATCATCATCATCATCATCATCATCATCTCACAGAAGTGGCGTTACGGCAGCTGTGTGAGCCAGTAAGGGGTGATGATGTGAGTAGAAGTAGCACTCTGTTAACAAGGGATGTTTGTGAGGGGGAGAAGGCTTTGCTTTTGCTTAAAACAACAACAATAATGGTTTGCTTTTTTTTGTTGCAAAAAAGGTCAGTGAGCTGATGAAGTTATGTCCTGTCTTGATCTAGCAGATCTTAGACATTTATAGATGGTAGGGCTCATCCCAATCATACAGTCACAGTACTTGGTTGAAAATGGTTGAAAATGTAATCGATTAGTGTACACAGTATTGCTATAGTATAGTGTTGTTAATAGTACATAGCATAGTAAATAGTATAGTATACAGGGTTGTTTATAATATAAAGTATAGTACATAGGATAGTATACACTGTTGTTTATAGTATATCGTATAGCATATCATAGGTAGTATATAGTGTTTATAATATAGTAGTGTTCAGTATCATTTAGTATTGTATAGTTTGGTATAGTATTGGAAATTCATACTGAGGGAGGGAATGGGGAGTAAGCATTCCATTGTACTTCTTGCAAATGGCAAACATCTTGAATCTTGAATCTTGAATTACATATAAGTCACAGGCCCAGGGTTTTGACTTAAGTTAACGCTTCTTTTCGACAACATTTCGTCCAGCAACAATGATGATGGTTGATGATGTGGCTCTTTGAGTCAGCCTTGATGATTCCTGTCCTTTCCTTGGCTAACATGTCAGCACTCTACACCCCCACAGACTAAAGTCTAAAGGTCGGGTTGCCCAGGGACACATTTAATACACACACACACACACACACACACACACACACACACACACACACACACACACACAAACACACTCTCCCGGTGGGCAATTATTACACTGAAATACACTGATGGGGGTGGAAGTAGCTCAGTCCATTGGGACTTGGCTTGGGAACTGGAAGGTCGCCAGTTTGAGTCCCCGAAACACCTTGGCACTGCCGAGGTGCCCTTGAGCAAGGCAGTAGACCCCTACACTGCTCCCCGGGCACTGTATATACAATTGCTGACCTCTGCTCCTAATACTAGCATGGGTTAAATGCAGAGAAACATATGTCTGTGTCTACATGTGATTTATGAAGAGGATTCAATCCTCCAGATTTCGATTTTAAAGTGTGTACAGTAATGTTTGCTGTCAATCTTTATCTCAATATTTAAGGACTCAAGAGTGTTGTAATACTTTAAAATCCTCCCATTATCAATATAAATATACCATTACCTAGGATAATGAAAACTGAAAACGAACAACCTAAAAGGGCAGCTGTTATTGCAATGTGACTTTGCGACGTTGGGGCCCTATAGCCCTTCATCACAGAGGTGTAGTAGGGCGGCAGTAGCTCAGTCTGTTGGGACTTGGCTTGGGAACCGGAAGGTCACTGGTTCAAGTCCTCCGAAACGGGCTGGGAACTGCTGGAGGTGCCCTTGAGCAAAGCACCAGACCCCCTACACTGCTCCCCGGGCGCTGTATATACAATCGCTGCCCACTGCCCCAAATACTATAATGGGTTAAATGCAGAGAAAACAAATTCCACTGTATATGACCATGTATGTGACCAATAAAGAGGATTCAATCCTCCAGATTTAGACTAGGAGGAGTGAACACAGGTGTTTCTCAGACCCATGATTAACCTGATGAGCTTCAGCCCGGCTGTGGCATCAATGCCTATACAAATGCTAAGTTTGCTGTTATTTAATTGTAACTCTGTCGAGTATATATTATTAGACTCACCTAGTCCTAGTATATCTGTTTCCTATCATAGCTTCTTTTTTGGTGTGTTTTCCTATGTTGAGTTTAAATGACAACGTTCCTAGTTATAATCTCTATTTCTGTGTCTTTCTCTGTCTTTCTCTCTCTCCCCATCTCTCTCTCTCTCTCTCTCTCTCTCTCTCTCCCCCTCTCTCTCTCTCTCTCTCTCTCTCTCTCTCTCTCTCTTTCTCTCTCTATCAGGTGCTCAGGTTTTTCATGCTGTCGCCTGCCTCAGTGGTTTCACTCCAACAGAAAGAAAATCATGAAGGAATGCCATATCACAGAATCCAAGAAAAGGTTTATTTTGTCAATACAGGGTGGGGACAGTTTTGTGTAGTTTTTGTGTTTGTATGTATAGCCGTGTCAGTGAGAATTCAAATCCATACAGGATATACCGGTTCATTCCATTTAGCAGCGAGGATAGTTCAAAGCAGTCACACTTGAAAAACTATGCGATTCAGAGTTGACTTTTATCTATTGTTTTTGTATTATTTAAAGTTATTCCGACAATTTATGAGCCGTCATCGGCGATAAAGGAGTTGCATTTATGTTGTGATGCCAGCATCACACCACTCTCCTCTCCAGCCACGCTCCTCTGCCTCGCCCTCGTGTCCACCTGGGGTACTACACCCAGGAGAACACTCCATAACAGAAGGCCGTATTCACGTCAGCCCACCTGTTACCAATTCCAAATTAAGCTCCCTACTTATACCCCGCTCTCCTGTTAACCCATTGCCAGAACTTTCCTGTTGTTAAAACCCGAGACTCTCTAGCCCATTCCTCTGTGATTCCCCATGAAGACCCTTTTGCAATCTCCTGTGAACTCCTGTTTTTCCACCATTGGACTATTTTGCTTGTTTGTTTCTATTGTTGGATTTTTTGCCTGGATGTTTTTGTGTTCGTTTTGGACTTCAGCCTTTCCCACATTTTACAACACCCCCTGTTTGCATTTCCATTTTGCAGTCACGTAAGTTGCTTTACACATGGTATTATTACTTCCGTAATTGACACACACATAGTTGATAGTTCCCCCTCATATCAGTTTATCCCATGTTGCACCATACAATAAAGACGCCTACTGTGTGTGGCATAACATAATGTTCTGGCCAACATAGAACGTGGTAGTACAGTAGACAGGTCAGATTTTTCTGACCTTGATCCAGACCACGCAGTAGCACGGAGTAGCGTTCCAGGAGATGGCTGCTTGGCTGGAGAACGCGTTCAGTAAGGTGCACGTGTTCAGTTAAGGATGGTATCATGAGGGATAGACCTAATAGCCTTAATGATTTGATCTCAGTCGCCCTGTTGATTGGCCAACGACTTGCGGAGAGGGGCCGTGAGTCAGGTCATCATCCCTCTTCTCCTACTCACCTTACCCATCCCTATGCTGTGTTCCCTGTCCCCTGACCTCCTCCCTCATCTCCCCCTGCTTACCATACCTCCCTCTATGCATTGTTCATTGTAACTCCCCATAGACCTCCCCCTCACATCCTCATACCCTGACCATGGCGGACCATGGCAGGTGGGTCTTCAGGACCGACTCTATGCCTCTATTGTGGACAGGCCGGACACCTCATCCGAACCTGTCCTAATCGACCATAGACTCCAAAAGGCCAGGCTCACTTTGTCTGGGAACTCTGGTTAGCCTGATTAACCTTCCTCCTAACCAGGGCCGTCTGGGAATATACTTTTCCTGTCATGCTGTCCCCATGCTCGGGACAGAAGACGCTCTCCGTCGAATTGCCATCTGACTCCGTCTTGACCACCTTGTCCGTCTGATTGACACTACCTTGGTCTCTTGGTCAAGCAGGCAGGGATCCCCTTAAGCCTCCATAAGCCTGTCTATTTCTGGAAACCACCACGAGTCCACCCGGTTCCTACTTGTTCACACCCCCACCGCTCCACTGGTCCTCGGCAGACCCTAGCTCGAGAGACGCAATCCCCACATCTGCTGGACCTCATGCAGCATCAGATGGAGTTCTTCCTGCCAAGCCAACAGCGGTCAGCTACTCCTCCTGCATCAGACTCCAGACCAGCGCCTTACCCTCCTGAACTGTAATTCCATTATTCTCACCATAGTAGACCGTTTTTACAAGGCGGCCCACTAAGTCGCACTTCCCAAGCTCCCCTCCTCTGCTGAGACCGCAGATCTCCTACTGACTCACGTTTGTCCGCCTCCATGGTATCCCTCAGGACATTGTGTTGGACCGTGGTCCCCAGTTTACTTCCAAGGTGTGGCAGGCCTTCTTTAGGGGAATCTGGGCCACGGTCGGCCTCTCCTCCAGATACCAACCCCAGACCAACGGGAAGGCGGAGACAGCCCACCAGTCCCTAGAGGCCACACTCAGATGCCTAACAACCAGCAACCCTGTATCATGGAGCAAGGTCCTGCCCTGGGTGGAGTACTCGCACAAAATCATGACCAACGCTGCCACGGGTATGTCGCCGTTTAAATGCTCTCTCGGTTACCAACCCCCCATGTTTCCTCAGCAAGAGTTGGATGTGGCTGTTTCCTCCACCAGCACTCACCTCCGCCACTGTCACCGGATTTGGAGATCTACACAAGCAGCTCTCCTGAGAGCCACCCAACGGGCTCAACAGGGAGCAAACCGGCAACGGAGGCCAGCCCCTGCCTACCATCCGGGTCAGAGGGTTTGGCTGTTGGCTCAGGACCTACACCTTTGCACTTCTTCCCCTAAACTCAACCCCTGTTATGTCGGACCCTACACCATTGTTCGTGTCCTCAACCCCTCTGCGGTACGTCTCGACCGTCCCCCTTCCATGAATGTTCATCCCATGTTCCATGTTTCACTATTGAAACCCATGTCCGTCAGCATCCTGTCTACTCCCGCCCCAGCCTCTGCACCTCCCCTTGTCCTCACAGATGGCGACCCGGTCTGGATGGTTAAGGAGCTCCTGGCGGTCCGCCGACGAGGCAGGGGATTCCAGTACCTGGTGGACTGGGAGGGCTATGGTCTTTGCAGGTATTATTACTTCCAAAATTGACAAATACATACGTTATACGTTGTATTTGTGGTGTGATTGTTCACACCTCATATCAGTTTAATCCTTGGAGCACCTGACAATAAATACACATCCGGGTTTTATACTAATTTTTGCCTCTGACTCTGTCTTTACTACAAAGGGGTTCCGCCAACTACAATCTGTGTGTGGCATAACACTTTAAACCCCACTCAATAACTTTGCATGTGTTAATAGTGTGTGAACACAGGTGTATATACAGTCACTGCCTGCTGGATTCTTGTGGGCGGAAATGCCAAGTTAATGTATTCTGAAAATAAAAAAGGCAGATAGGACTGAAACGTGTGAACATTACAGCTTATAATGGCCCGGCAGGGAATAGGTAAATATAGCATGAAATAGAGTTTTCACTCTGGATCCATCCCCGCTCCCCTCTGTACGGGGGGAAGTGACTTGGGCAATGGGTTTTGCTAACAACCTTGTAATGAACTAAGCAGATGGAAATAATGTGCCACTGGTGCATACGACTGCAATAAAACAACCCCGGAGAAAAACTGCAGCAAAATAGTTTAGTTGGATTTTTGTGTAATTTCGTGCTATTTTAAAGTCTGCCTTTCGATGCAAATAATGCCATCCTTTACATCATATGGCAGTGGCATTGAAAGGCCTTATTTGTGTTGGTTGTAGTGCGCAGCACACCCAGGGCTTCTGTATGGTAGGTCATGCGGTCGTCCTCAGTATGGCGAGCTTCCCTCCTGCACCTCGCTGTGGATTTATTTGCTAACCGGTTCGTCGCAGTTGCCATGGTGACGTACCAACGCATTTTCTGCTTTCCATAAACAATGTGTGTACCGTTAGACTGCTCACTGTGACTAGTATGTATGTATATATATATATATATATATATATATATATATATATATATATATATATATATATATATATATATATATATATATATATATATATATATGTATGTATGTATATATATATATATATATATATATATATATATATATATATATATATATATATATATATGTATGTATGTATATATATATATATATATGTATGTATATATATATATATATATATATATATATAAATAATACCAAATACCTTAACAAACATCTGGCTGCAAATATATTTATCCCTTCATTTAATTCAGGATTGTTTTAGGAACAAATAAGCTCAAGAATACATGTAATACGATTATAGAACAAGAACATACTGTATATATATTTATATATTTGGTTTGTAGGTAGGTAGGGGGGAGGTGGCGGGGGTTGATGGGGTACAGGGGTTGCGGCTGCTTCTGCCCCCCCCCCCCATCCTCGCACACACACACACACACACACACACACACACACACACACACACACACACACACACACACACACACACACAACACACACACACACACACACACACCACACTGTCTTCATAGAGTGGATGTTTCCTGGTAAACCACAAGGGCCTCCTAATGGGGTGGAGTGAGTGGGTGGATCATCGTTCTGGTTATTACATCTGTGGCAGTGAATCCACACACACACCACACACACTCTAGGCTCCTCCCATGACCAGGATGCAGGTAGATGTTGTCAGAAGAGGTCTTTTGGAGTTTTGGCAGGATATTAAAGCCAGCGCAGGTGTTACACAGTGGCATGCAAGAGCTCTCCACTGAGTGTGTGGTGGTGGCTGGTCTATTCTGTGTGCCTTGATTATTCTGATGCACCACAGGTGTGCAGCCCCTAGAGTCTAACCAGCCTGACACACACACACACACACACACACACACACACACACACACACACACACACACACACACACACACACCACACACACACACACACACACACACACACACACATGCATGCACACCCACACCCACACCCACACCCACACACACACACACATGCATGAACACACACACATGCATGCACACCCACACCCACACCCACACACACACACACACACACATGCATGAACACACACACATGCATGCACACCCACACCACCCACCACACCACACACACACACACACACACACACACACACACACACACCACACACACACACGCAGACATGCACATATACACACACGTGTGCACACACATGCATGCACTCATCGGCACAAACAAAACGCACACACACACACACACACACACACACACACACACACACACACACACACACACACACACACACTGTCTGCACAGAGTGGGTGCCTATTGCTGAGGCCAAGTAAAAGTCGTAATGAGAGTTTTGTGGTGGGTCAATCATCTTCCTGATTAGTACATCTCTTGTCTTTAATACAAATCATCTATAAAGGAAATTGATTATGGAGGGTGAGTTCCTGTCCTTGTTTTACTGCACACCTCCCCATCTCCACCTTCTGTCCAGAGTGAGTCTGATCATACTGCATTCAAATCCAACTCACAGCTTATACCACCCCCCCCCCCTCCCAACACACACAAACACACACACATGCAGGCGAACACACGCACGCACACACACATGCAGGCGAACACACGCACCCACGCACACACACACTCTGGACACTGCAGCTTCCCTGTGTGTTCCTGCTTGCTTTTGATCCAAACAACCCCTCCACTTCAGTCGTTCACGATAATATACCCAGTGTGTGTGTGTGTGTGTGTGTATGTATTTATGTATGTTTGTACGTATGTGTGTGTGTATGTGTATATGTTCGTGTGTGTCTTTTATTGTTTTTTTTATTGTATATATTATTTATATATTGATGGTGTTGTTTTGGAGATTTATACTGCGGGAGGGAATGGGGAGTAAGCGTTCCTATGTGCTAAAAAATCTTGTCTCTTGTATCTTGTGAGTTGGGTAAGCCTGTGGACAGATCTGGTAATCCCAAACGTGTAGTGTGGGTGAACTGGGAACATCTGGTTGATGGCCCTGTCCGGGAGACCTTCAACCTTCAACTCAACATTGAACCAGTGGTCATTGTTCAAAGCTTCTATTGCTGAAGCTGCTGTTGAGAGCTGTGGCCTCAAGGTCAATGACCTTGAGGCCACAGCTCTCAAGGGTGGCGGCTACCCTCAGACTTCGTGGTGGACACAGGTGGTCAGGGAAGCCGATCAACTGAAGAAGGAGGCTTTCGGCTATGTTAGCCGGTGAGACTCCAAACTCAGTTGCGAGGTATTGACAGGCCAAGAGGACTGCAGCCTCAGCCGTAGCGGAGGCAAAGCATGGTATGGGAGGAATTCGGTGAGCCATGGAGAAGGACTTTCAGTCGGCACCAAAGCGGTTCTGACAAACTGGGTGGGACACTGCTGACCTCAACTGAGGAGGTGATCGGGCGGTGGAAGGAGCACTTTGAGGAACTCCTTAACCTAACTAACCTACCCTCAACGGTAGAGGCAGAGCTGGAGGATGATGGACGGCAAACATCAATCTCCCTGGAGGAAGACACTGCATCTCCACAGTGGCAAAGCCCCAGGGGTTGATGAGATCCGTCCAGAAATGCAAAAGGCTCTGGGTGTTCAGGGGCTGTCATGGATGACATGTCTTTTCAACATTGTGTGGAAGTCTGGGACAGTGCCTGAGGAGTGGCAAACAGGGGTGTCACCTATGGTGAGTATCGACAAGGGGTCAAGCGTCTGGCTCACAGGGACACTGGGGACAATTTGAACCTAGAACCTTTTGTTTTGGCCGAGGTGGATACGGATATGGAAGTATGGTGTGTTTGTGTGTGTGTGTATGTGTGTGTGTGTGTGCGTGTGTGTGTGTGTGTGGTCTATTGAAGGTGTTTTTATTGTGTGAGTGTTTACAGGCTGGTGCCGGGCCCCTGGGCAGGAGCAGCAACAAGCACAGCCTCACCTCACCAATACTGGATGAAAGGAGAGTGTGTGGAACTATCCGTCTGAGACTCAGCATACCTCTCTCTCTGTCTCTTTTGCTCTCTCTCTCTCTGCCTCTCTCTCTGCCTCTCTCTCTCTCTCTTTCTCTCTCTGTCTCTCTCTCTTTATGTGGCAAACATAAGGTATGTTTATAGCGTCTCTGAATAAGCTTGCTGGTCCTAGCCTGGCCTCCAATTAGCATTTCACATTCATTATTACTGCAGATTAAACCATGAGTTTCCCCCCCGCCCACCCAGCGGAAAACAATACACACACATGAATGTATAGTAAAGATAGGTGTGTGTGGGGGGGGGGGGGGGGGAGGGGGGATGGGTGTGTGTGGGTGGTAAAACCACCCAAACCTATACAATAAAAATACAGAAATTCTCATCTCCTCTGCCAGAGGCACATAGAGGCAGCTGTGACTTGAATATAAAAAAAGGTCTAAACAAAATCAGTTCCTGTGACAACATTTACTTCCTGTCTGCCCCACATGCAAGCTAGGGTAGAAGGTTACCTCACCAAACGATTAGATAAACACATTAAAAGCTGAACCGCTGAAAGTGTGGAGGTCCCCGTCTGCCCTACTCCCACACCCCCACGCCTCCCACTCTAATGATGGGGTTTCTGGTTGACTGAGCTGATGTGTTTTAGCGATTGCCTCTCTCTCTCTCTCTCTCTCTCTCTCTCTCTCTCTCTCTCTCTCTCTCTCTCTCTCTCTCTCTCTCTCTCTCTCTCTCTCTCTCGCTCCCTGGTCACCTGGCCTTGGAAGGCGGATGTGTCTCTTCCGATACAGGGAGATGTAATGTGTATGCGTGTGGAAAAGCAAAAGGTTGCTTGTGTGTGTGTGTGTGTGTGTGCGTATGTGTGTGTGTGTGTTGCCTGAATATATAAATACATGAGTGCGCGTTTGCATTGTTACCATGTGCATGAGAAAGTATGGGTCTGTGTATTTATGTGTTAGTCTTAATGAGGACATACATCACGTGTGTGTGTGTGTGTGTGCATTTATGTGTGTTTGAGGGAGTGTGTGTCAGTCCTTATGTATGGGTATGCATCTTCCATATGACTGAGTGAATGTGCACATGTGTGTGTGTGTGTGTGAGTGTGTGTGTGTGTGTGCTTGTGTGTGTGAGGTGGTGCACGCATGTGTGTACATGCATGTTTTTGCATGCATACCTGTACTTATGCATGTGTGAGTCTCCATGTGTCAGTATGTTCCTGCCATGTGCTTGAGTAGTGCATATGTGTGTGGTGTGTGTGTGTGTGTGTGTGTGTGTGTGTGTGTGTGTGTGTGTGTGTGTGTGTGTGTGTGTGTGTGTGTGTGTGTGTGTGTGTGTGTGTGTGTATGTGTATGTGTGTGCGGTGTGTGTGTGTGTGTTGTGTGTGTGTGTGTGTGTCAAGACACTCAAGAGCCCATACCCCCTAACAACCGACCCCAACCACCCTCCGAAAGAGCACTACTTGATAGATTGTGCACCTGGACCCATTTGTATGCCTCCCCCCCCCCCTTGAATCCAACCAACGACAGCACCATCAATCTGTTGGGGCTAATTACCGACAGCAGGCCCAACGCTTCATAAGTTGCAGGTGAATTGCAGGTAAATTGCATTTACATTAATGGTTAGCCTATATACGTACATGGCATGGCGTTTGTATGTGTGTGTGTGTGTGTGTGTGTGTGTGTGTGTGTGTGTGTGTGTGTGTGTGTGTGTGTGTTGTGTGTTGTGTGTGTGTGTGTGTGTGGGCCACATGGAAGAGTTTCCTGAATGCAGATGTCGACGCAAAAGTGAAATTCTGAAAAAAGAGAGAGAGAGAGCTCTTTAGAAGCCTCTCTCTGTGTCTCTCTCTCTCTCTCTCTCTCTCTCTCTCTCTCTCTCTCTCTCTCTCTCTCTCTCTCTCTCTCTCTCTCTCTCTCTCGCTCTCTCTCTCTCTCTCTCTCTCTCTCTCTCTCTCTCTCTCTCCTCGAACACAATTTGCCCATGTGACATTGTTTGAGTGAGCATTGGCCAAAGTGGTGCGCGGTGACACGCAATTAAGTCCCTAATAAATTAGGGCCGCGGTTACAGCAAACACTCTGCCCACCCCCCCCGTCTAGGTGTGTGTGTGTGTGTATGTGTGTGTGTGTGTGTGTGTGTGTATACATTGGTGGCTGCGTGCGTGATTTTGAAACAGACTAATGGAAAGCGATTTGGGGCTGGCCCAATATATAATTACTGGGCCCACCTCTTTTGTTCAATGAGGCCTGGGGGGTTCCAGGAGAAGGCCTAGATCTGTCAGCTCTACATGCTGCAGCCGCTCAGCAGAGGTCTGCCCCGCAGTAGTGCCGCTAAACCCCCTGCTGTACGCTCCCTCCTACCAAACAGATAGAAATGGCTGACACTCATAGACACACACACACACACAAAATGATCGCACACACGCAAACACATGCACTCTGAGATTTTACGCTTGTAATAATTGCAGATACACACACATGCATGCACATATGCAAACACATGAAATGAGGCTTATCCTACAAACACAAAAAAAAAGTTTTTTGGCCTTGTGTGATCTCCAGGTAGTGTATAAAATATATAAACAGACAAGGATGTGGATGGAGAACTCATCCCTGATGGCTTGTTGCTGTAGGGTGGTAGGTTCGGCAGGATATCTCAGTCTGTTAGGACTTGGCTTGGGAACCAGAAGGTTGCAGATTCAAATTGCCGCTGCAAGGGTGCCCTTGATCAAGACACTAGATCCCTTACACTTCTCCCCGGGTGCTGTATATACAATAGTTGCCAACGGCTCCTAATACTAGAATGGGTTAAATGCAGAGAAACACATTTCACTGTGTGTATACATGTACTGTATATGACCAATAAGGAGGATTCAATCCTCCAGATTTAGATAAGTTGAATATTTGGTACAAAAATAAACAAATACAAAAAATGTGACAATTTAGCTTTGCCTCATTCTGCAACACAAAGGCAATGACAGCAGAACACTGCCGACAACATGCTCAATATATAAAGGCTGTAACCGATTAGAAGAAAAAACCCTCTCTCCTATTCAGGGTGAAATTTATATATAGCACCGCATCCGCTCTGCACAGCGCTTTTAAGGAACAATTTTATTGCACAAAGTTGCAACTAATCATAAACGCCAAGAGCAGTGAAGGTGTGAACCTACTGCATGATGTACAGCATACATCAGAATCTCCTGTTTAACACACCCCCTTGTGCGTTCCTTAAAGCCCTGGTGGCTTTGGGGCCGACGGTCAGATCATGAATAGCAGCTACATTGCGAGCAGCTGTTTACACAAATCAGCAGTAAAAGGAGTCAAAAGAAAAACACCCATTTAAACACTGAGGACCACACACTCTAATATATCAACCAAAAACATATACTGTATATTGTAGTGCCGAGAGACGGGAGTCGGAGGCGGGATATTTAAAGTCCAAACGGGACGTTTATTTAACATAAGAAGAACGTAAAACCAACTGACTTTCTAGCGGAAGAGCAACAAGGAAGTCCCGTGCACTAATGTCCCCGGCAACCCCCCACCCATAGTTCCGTGGGTGAATTATGTCACTCCACCACACAAGCCCCCCAGAATTCACCCATTGTCCAAATCCCTGTGATGGGGAGGGACGATGACCTGACCACGGCGAGTGAGGACAACAGGGGCAGAAGTGGGCAGTGCAGGAGGCGGGGCAGTCGGTGGAGCAACAGAAGGGATCGTGCTGTCCACAAGGTCAGAGGGAAAGGGTGTCAACAAGGTCAAGGGCACCGCGACAGAAGGCGGGGGGCGCGGCATGGATGGTCGGCTTCGACGTGGGGGCTGAGCCAACTCCAATGGCCTGCGCTGGCTTAATCCTGTCAAAGCCAGGTCTACCACCAACATCCACCACCAGGCTCTTGTCCTTGTGTTGTATGACCCTGTATGGGCCGTCATAAGGGGCCGCGGTGGACGTCGTGGCAAATAAACACAATGTCCGTTGAGCGCAGACCCGGGGACAACCAGAAGGCAGGTGTGCCGTGCTGCGACGTGGGGACGGCCACGAATGTCCCGGCGGCCTCCAGCAGGTAGGAGCGCTGCCTGGCTGCAGACCAGGGCACAGTGGCAGGATTAAATCCGGGATGAAATCACCTGGTACTCGTAGAGTCTGGTTGTAGACGAGCTCTGCCGACGTGGACTGCAGGTCCTCCTTGGGGGCGCACCTGAGGCCGAGCATCACCCACGGGAGCTTATCCACCCAATTGCCGTCCGTGAAGCCGTGGGAGGGGGTAGTGGGCCTACAAGGTCGACATTCACATGGTCGAACCTCCTCTCGGGAACAGCGAAAAGTTCGAAAGGGGTGTATGGGGGTGTATTTTAGCCTGTTGACAGGCAACACATGAGTCAACCCAGGTTTTCACGTCCTTCTTGAGTCCTTGCCACACAAACTTCTGAGAAACCAACTTCACAGATGGTTTCCTGCCGGGATGAGAAAGGTTGTGTATTGCCTGAAAAACGGGCCGGCGCCAGTTTGCAGGGAATAGCGGTCGAGGCTGGCCTGTGTTTTCTTAACGTCTACCAGTAGCCTGTTAGTGCACAGGAAGTCTGCGCCGAGGAGGGGGAAGGAGATGTTGGCCGTGACGAAGTCCCATGTTAACCACTGGCCCCCAAAACACAGGTCCACAGTCTTTGTGCCATTGGTTCGGATAGGAATGTCGTTAGCGGATATTAAATGTGGGCCATGATCTCCACCAGCGGAATCGCTCTCCATAGCCGGGAGGATGCTCCTCTGAGCGCCGGTGTCGCAGAGGAATTTGCGCCCGGAGAGAGTGTCTCTGATGAACAGCAGCCGGTTTGTTGTGCCCACGCTCGCAGCCACAACTGAGCGCAGGCTTTGGCGTTTCCCGTTGGTTTGTAATTGCAAAGAGAGCGGCACCTTTGCGCCAAAACGTGCTGTCGGTAGCCACGGGTCCTCTGCTAGTAACCATGTCTCTTTCCAGGGGGGTTTAACTGCGTGTCGGGGCTAGCACCTCGGGGGCGGAACACTGGGTAGCTCGGAAAAAAATGGTCAGCTTCTTCGGCTAAAGCGCGGTGTTCAGTAATATTTGTAATTGTGAGTGCTATCTGGACATGAGGCGGTTCCAGTTCTTTGAAAAGAAAACCTGGTTCCTCCTCTCCCAGCAGGCTCAGCATCATTTCCATGTGTTTGGAAGGCTTGCTGTCTCCGAAACCATGAATAGCGAGCAGACATCGGGCTCCTTCCGACTGTGATAGCTCAATGGTCTTGAGGAGGTAAGCCTTGAACGCTTCATATCTATTGAGTGCAGGGGGATGTGCAATAAAGGCCACCATCCGGGCCGCAGTGGAGTTCTCCAGCGACGCGAAATAGCGAACATCGTCGTCTGTAATCCTGCAGAGGGCAAATTGAGCCTCCGTCTGTGCGAACCACGATGTCGCGTTTGTCTCCCAAAACGCTGGCAATTTGATAAAAACTGCGTTATTTGCCATGTTCGGTTCAGTCTCGGATACTTCAGTGAGACTTACGTCGGGGTCACCAGTGTAGTGCCGAGAGACGGGAGTCGGAGGCGGGGTATTTAAAGTCCAAACGGGACGTTTATTTAACATGAGAAGAACGTATAACCAACTGACTTTCTAACGGAAGTGCAACAAGGAAGACCCGTGCACTAATGTCCCCGGCAACACAATACCTCACCCGTAGTTCCGTGGGTGAATTATGTCACTCCACCACAATATATATATCTTTAGGATCAGATGTCGAAATAAGGCCATCTTATTACAAACTATCCTATCTCTCCTCCCCTCTACCGTTACACACAGCTACTGCATGTGACACACACACACACCTACACCCACACTCACACACACACACGCACACACACACACACACACACACACACACACACACACACACACACACACACACACACACACACACACACACCAAACACACACACAAACACACAAACACAGCTGTTGATGAGTGGTGTCCAAGTCCAAGTTTGAAGGGAAAAAAGTGAAAAAACACACCATGTCAAGCGGAGTTGAGTGGGGGATGGGGTTTGAGAGTGGGGTGTGTGTCCCCGTGGGGGGTTGTTGGCAGTGTCCGGTGATGGTTTATCAATACGCCGCGTGTATCTTAATCAGTTTTCCTCCGGCTCTCTGGGGGGCGGTCCCGGGGCCATCCTGCATCAACCTTTTGGCGTCACATAAGTAAATGATGTGTGTCCCTCTGCATATTATCCAAGGATCCCCCATGGAAATGACTTACTAACGCCAGTATTTTTCCTTTCAATGTGACTGTTTTAATGGCCTTTAAATGAAGAACCCCCCCCCCCCCCTTTCTCTTAAATCTAGTAATTGCCTCTAAAACTATATTGTTAGGACAATTTGTCATTCCGGGGATGTGGGAGCCGGGCTTAGCAGAGGCAAATCGCGCAAAACGCATTAGAGACACTTGCGGCAAAGCTTGCGATGAGAGTCCACAGTTCATTATCATACTTTATAGGGGAATGTTAACGGCCGGCACTTAAGAAAGTACATGTGGAAAAACAAACGAACAACAATATAGTTGCTTGAGTGTACGACGTATCCCTTTGGCGCGGTGATATATTGTTATAGGTAAATAACAAAAAATAGAAAAACCTTATGGTGCCAGGTTTTCAAAACAAATGCCAATATGCAGGTCATTGCTTTTATTATTATTTGAAAATAAGAACCGTTAATTTCACCTACCGTAACCGGTAGGTCCAGTTTTTCACTAAATAACATATTAAAACATGTTTCTAGTGACACAACATGACATGGACTTGTCCATTAAGATGTTACATTTAAACCAATAGTATCATGGCGTTTATATAGTTAGATTAACCCACCTAAATTAACGAGAATGATGGACAAGGTTCTAACACTTATGTTAATCTGTGGCTTATTTCCTCATGGAGTTAGTGCTATTGTGTTTACTGAGGAACTACGAGCCAGAGCAGAAACCTCTGTCCTGCTCAACTACAGAGCCTAGGCTGGTGGGTGAGATGGAGCCGGGAGGATTTTGAAGAACCGTTCAGGGGATATATATATCGGTTTTTTTTCTTTTTTTCAGCCAAGGTATCGCATACCAAAACGACGCCCTGCACGGAACGAACAACGGAATCATCCATAGGCGGAGTTTGACATTTGCGCTGGGGGGGGGCAAAGATATATTTTTTTCAACTATAGTCAGAGCACATTTAGGCCACGCCCACACCGGGGGGGGGCAATAGATCGCTCTCCATTGACGCATTGATGCATTGCGGGAAGACGCCTCCTTGTCATTTTTGACTTCGAACAAAAAACTGAAACATGCCTAAAAGCTGCTTTGTGACAGGATGCTCAACCAATGAGATAAAGAACCCAGAACTACATTTGAACAAACTGCCGAAAAAATGAATTATTTACCTTGTTGGTAGAGCATCATGTCAGAGCTTTTAGACATGTTTCAGTCAATGGACAGCGATGAAATGTCCCCCCCCCCCTGTGGGCGTGGCTTTCAGATGATGACTCTATAGCAGGGGTCGGCAAGTAAGTTTGGCCATGGGCCAATTTTTTTTCTGAGCCACTAGATGGCGGGCCAGAACATGATCAAAACCTCATTTAAGTAATTGATTGTTAAAACATGTGACGTTCTAATGCTTTGACTTTTCGGATGCTGCGCGATCAGCGGTGAAAGTTGACTGGGGGGGGGTGCTGCGCGATCAGCGGTGAAAGTTGACTGGGGGGGGGTGCTGCGCGATCAGCGGTGAAAGTTGACTGGGGGGGGGTGCTGCGCGATCAGCGGTGAAAGTTGACTGGGGGGGGGGTGCTGCGCGATCAGCGGTGAAAGTTGACTGGGGGGGGGGGTGCTGCGCGATCAGCGGTGAAAGTTGACTGGGGGGGGTGCTGCGCGATCAGCGGTGAACGTTGACGGGGGGGGGTGCTGCGCGATCAGCGGTGAACGTTGACGGGGGGGGTGCTGCACGATCAGCGGTGAACGTTGACGGGGGGAGGGGAAGCGGAGGGGGGGGGGTGCTGCGAATGTTGATGTCGGCCCAAAAGGCCAGTCGGCCCACGGTGTGCCATATGGCCAGTACAGCCCGGCGGAAAATGTCACTGCATTCTCGATTCGGACATTATAGCCTATATGTGCGACTGTCGATCCAATATTGTAAAAAATATATATATATATTGTGGTGAGTTACATAATTCACCTGGGAACTATGGTTGGGGGGGCGTGCACCGGACTTGTTCTTGTTCCGGTTAGCGTTCTTGTTGCAACTGTGTGTTTTGTATGGCTAATAAAACCACAAGTTCCACTTTTGATGCACCGCCTCCGACTCCCGTCTTTCGGCACTACATTGGTGACCCCGACATAAGTCTCGTCGAAGTATCCGAGACAGAACAGAACATGGCAATTAGCCCCTTTTTCGTGAAATTGCCGGAATTCTGGGAAAATGCAGCATGGTTCGCACAGACGGACGCTCAACTCGCTCTCCGCGGGATAGACGATGACGAGACACGCTATCTACACGTTGTCACGGCACTGGGTAGCTCCACGGCGTCTCGGTCGGTAAGCTTCATTACCAATCCCCCCGCCCTGGGTAAATATGAGGCTTTCAAGAGCTATCTGCTTAAGACTTTCGAGTTGTCTCGACGGGAACGAGCCCGACGTCTTTTGGCGATGCGTGGCCTAGGAGACAACAAGCCCTCCGTACACATGGACATCATGCTAAAGCTGCTAGGTGCGGAGGAGCCTAATTTTTTATTCATGGAGATGTTTCTTCAACATATGCCGCCACACGTCCAGACAGCGCTCGCTAACACCCACATAACGGAGCCCCGCGAGTTGGCTGAAGAGGCTGACCGTTACTTCCTGGCTACCCAGTGTTTCGCCCCAGAAGTACTGGCCCCGACGACACCCCGCCTGGCAGGGATGTGCTAGCCGGCGGGAGCACCGGGACCGCCAACAGCCGTGCTAACACTGGCATGTGTTATTTCCATGCTCGTTTCGGACCAAAAGCCAACAAGTGCGTTCCCCCCTGTAACTACAAGCCGACGGGGAAACGACAGGGCCTGCGCTCAGTAGTGGCCGCGAGCGTGGGCATAACAAACCGGCTCCTGTTCATCAGAGACTCTTGCTCCGGGCGCAAATTCCTTTGCGACACCGGGGCTCAGAGGAGCGTCCTGCCAGCTTCTGTGGGCGACACCGCAAGAGGAGACCACGGCCCGCGTTTGATGTCCGCTAATGACACCCCTATCCGCACCTATGGCACGAGGACAGTAGACCTGTGTTTCGGAGGACAGCGGTTCACATGGGACTTCGTCACGGCCGACATCTCTTTCCCCCTCCTCGGCGCGGATTTCCTGTGCGCCCACGGGCTGCTGGTGGACGTTAAGAACAGACGCCTGGTGGACGCTATGACGTTTTCCTCGCTCGCATGCGTCCGCGGCGAGGCAGCATACGGCGGGCTCTCCAGCTCACTCTCGGAAGGTAACAGCTACCAGCGACTTCTCGGTGAGTTTCCCAGCTTGACGCAGCCCACTTTCTCCGCCGCCACTACTAAACACGGGGTCGAGCACCACATCGACACTAACGGCCCTCCGGTCTACGCTAGGGCCCGACGGCTCAACCCTGACAGGCTGGCGGTCGCTAAGGCAGAGTTTGCCAATATGGAACGTCTGGGCATCATCCGCCGCTCAGACAGCCCGTGGGCATCACCGCTCCACATCGTCCCCAAGCCAGACGGCGGGTGGCGGCCGTGTGGAGACTACCGCCGCCTTAACGACGCTACTACTCCAGACCGCTACCCGGTCCCTCACATCCAGGACTTCTCTGCACACCTGGCGGGCAAGCTGGTGTTCTCCAAGGTGGACCTGGTGCGTGGCTACCACCAGGTTCCGGTACACCCCTCAGACGTCCCCAAAACGGCGGTAGTCACGCCGTTCGGACTTTTTGAGTTCTTGCGCATGCCGTTTGGACTTAAAAACGCAGCGCAGTCCTTTCAACGGTTAATGGATGCGACACTAAGGGACATGCCATTCCTTTTTGTCTATTTAGATGACATCCTCGTCGCCAGCTCCTCTGAGGAAGAGCACCAGGCACATCTGCGGAGCCTTTTCGAAAGGCTTAACCAACACGGCCTTATTGTCAACCCGGCAAAGTGTCTGTTCGGGTTGTCCTCCATCCACTTCCTCGGTCATCTCATCACCAAAGAGGGGGCCGCCCCCCTCCCGGCGAAGGTGGAAGCTGTATCCGCTTTTCCCCGACCAAACACAGCTCGGGC
Organism: Muraenolepis orangiensis; assembly: GCA_027704905.1. NCBI lineage: Eukaryota > Metazoa > Chordata > Actinopteri > Gadiformes > Muraenolepididae > Muraenolepis > Muraenolepis orangiensis. The sequence continues at coordinate 21,179,041 of CM051004.1, forward strand.
GCTCCGGGAGTTCCTCGGGATGGTAACCTTTTACCACCGGTTCATCCGCCGGGCCGCCCACACCATGCGCCCGCTGTACGAGGCTCTCAAGGACAAGTCCCCCGGCCAGGCCATCGACTGGACGGCCGAAAGGGAGACCGCCTTCGATGCCACCAAGGCCGCCCTGAGCCAAGCCGCCATGTTGGCTCACCCGTCGCACAAGGCCCCTATCGCTATTACCACCGATGCGTCCGATTATGCTGTCGGAGCGGTACACGAGCAATGGGTCGACGGCGCCTGGCAACCGCTCGCCTTTTTCAGCCGGCAGTTGACCCCCAGGGAGCGCAAGTACAGCACGTTCGACAGAGAGCTACTTGGCCTCTGGTTGGCGATTCGCCACTTCCGGTTCCTGCTGGAAGGTCGGGACTTTGCAGCGTTTGTGGACCACAAACCGCTCACATTCTGCATGTCCAAGGTGGCAGAGCCGTGGTCCGCCCGCCAACAGCGGCAGCTGTCGTATATATCGGAGTATACGACAGACATCCGACACATCGCTGGGAAAGCCAACGTGGTCGCGGACTGCCTCTCCAGAGCGGTCATCGGAGCTGTGCAGCTGGGCCTCGACTACGCCAGCATGAGCACGGACCAAGCCTTGGACCACGGGATCCAGACTCAGGCGCAATGTTGTGGTGCGATGTCTCCACGGGCCAACCCCGTCCGCTAGTCCCTGTGAACTGGCGCCGACCCGTTTTTGAGGCGATACACAACCTTTCCCACCCCGGCAGGAAACCTTCCGTGAGGCTAGTGTCGCAAAAATTTGTGTGGCAGGGACTCAAGAAGGACGTGAAGACCTGGGTTGACACATGCGTGGCCTGTCAACGGGCTAAGGTGCACCGACACACTAGAGCCCCTTTCGAGCCTTTTACGGTTCCCGAGAGGAGGTTCGACCACGTTAATGTGGACCTCGTGGGTCCACTTCCCACATCTCATGGGTTCACCTACCTCTTCACTATGGTGGACAGGACGACCCGCTGGCCCGAGGCCGTTCCCCTCACCTCAACGGCAACTTCCGACGTGGCCCGCGCATTCATCGGCACGTGGGTCGCGCGTTTCGGGACACCGTCCGACCTCTCCTCTGACCGCGGTTCCCAGTTTACGTCGGAGCTATGGAGTGCGGTTGCTGAAGGTCTGGGGGTCAAGCTACATCGCACCACCGCCTATCACCCCCAGGCTAACGGTTTGTGTGAGCGGTTCCACCGATCCATGAAGGCAAGCCTACGCGCTAGCTTGACGGACGGCAACTGGGTGGATAAGCTTCCGTGGGTGATGCTTGGCCTCAGGTGCGCCCCTAAAGAGGACCTGCAGTCCTCGTCGGCGGAGCTGGTGTACGGCCAGACTCTACGGGTCCCCGGGGATTTTATTCCGGAGGCCAACATGCCCTGGTCTGCGGCCAGGCAGCGCTCCTCCCTACTGGAGACCGCCGGGGCATTCGTTCCCGTCCCCACGTCGCTGCACGGCACTCCTGCGTTCCAGGTGTCCCCCGGTCTGCGTTCGGCAGGATTTGTTTTCATCCGTCACGACGCCCACCGCGGTCCCCTACGTCCCCCTTACGATGGCCCGTTCAGGGTCATAAGACACGGGGATAAGACCTTGGTGGTGGACGTTGGCGGCAAAGTGGAGACTGTCTCCGTGGACAGGATTAAGCCGGCTCATGTGGACGTTTCCAGGCCATTGGAGTTGGCCCAACCCCCACGTCGGGGCCGTCCTCCCCGTCCCCGCCCCCTAAACCCTGTTGGAGTTCCCGCCTCGTTGGCACCCTTACCCTCCAATTTTGTCGAGGGCGCAGACGCACTGGCTGCCCCGCCCTCCTCGACACCCGTCGTCCTTACTCGCCGGGGTCGGGTAGTGGTCCCTCCCCGGCGCGGGGATTTTGACTATGGGTGAATTCTGGGGGGGCTTGTGTGGTGAGTTACATAATTCACCTGGGAACTATGGTTGGGGGGGCGTGCTCCCGCACGGACTGTTTTGAGCACCGGACTTGTTCTTGTTCCGGTTAGCGTTCTTGTTGCAACTGTGTGTTTTGTATGGCTAATAAAACCACAAGTTCCACTTTTGATGCACCGCCTCCGACTCCCGTCTTTCGGCACTACAATATATATAATCTACCGGGCCAAATATTATTGCTGGCGGGCAACCAATGGCCCGCGGGCCGCCTGTTGCCGACCCATGCTCTATAGCGATGTTTCTTGTGACGCCACAGCCAATATACTCAATATTCAAGATGTTTATTGTCCATGTGCAACAAGTACAATGAAATGCTCTCTCCCCATTCCCTCCCGCAGTAAAATAAGTAATAGTGATTTTCTAAAACACTAAAGGCCTAATATAAAGACACTGTACACAATCAAAAATAACAATAAAGTGACTGGTGATATATGGTGTCAGGTTATAAACAAAACAAAAAAAGCCTTAATATGCAGGTCATTGCTTTTATTATTATTTAAAAAGAAGAACTTGCTGCACTCGTTCCAGCAATGGAAAGAGAACAGCGCTGCAGTGTGGTGACAATGAAAAGGGAGGGAGAGAGGGAGGCAGGGGGGAGAAAAAAAAGTTTTTGAATGGAATGCAATGCACTCCATCAAACTCACAAAACATTTCCCGTGGGTTCGATCCCCGCCGCATTGGGCAAGAAGTGCCAGAGGTTAACGAGAGGTGAGTGCATCTCTATCTCATAGACTCCCTCCCTGTTGGCTTTGATCACTATCAGGTGCAGGCAGTCCTTCCTGGAAAGTACACCTTGCGCCTGCCCCCTCAATATATCACAGCCCCTACGATGTCTCGGGGAGAAGCACCTTCCATCTTTCATAAGCATTTCATAAGCATTATGCGCCTGTCCCCCTGTCCTCCCTACCCCTGCTAGCCTAGCCGCTACATTCTGCTAGCATGGCAAGCAACCCCTCACATGGTAATACACTTAGGGGTTTGTGTTTATCCATGAAATAAAACCATCCACACACATTCAACATTTGTCTCCTGTAATTAGTCTCCAAAAAGGCACTATGTGCTGTGCTCTGTAAATGGGAATCACCAATCCCTTTTTTCAACTAACATCATTCTTTAATTGTTTCCAGTCCCCAAACTATCCACAATCTGGGCCCCCGGTGATTGGCTTTTGCTAATGACTGCTATTGGAGTTAAAACCTGAGAGCGACATACATTTCATCCAGTCTAATCCAGAGAACTGGTGATGCGTGGCTTCTACAAAATATTGAAGCTCGTAGTACAGTTAGACATATCTGCTCCCAAGGAAAGATCATTACAGTTTATGCAGGATTCAATTAAATAGTTATATAAACTCTAGCAAGTTTTCAGAGCAAGAAGTTCTGCTCCTACACTCAGCTCTGCTCTCATTTGCCAAGAAAATATATCTTCTGCAGACATTTAAAACACAATCCAAGCATCCATGGACTGTCTTTTAATATGGCCAATTTGTTGAAAGGACACTTATAATTAATTAGTAAGGATTACCCAACAATCATACAGAGGATCAATATTTATTTTAGTATATTAATAGGTTATCTATTTTTGAGTCATTGTGAATGTATATTAATAGGTCATCAATGACCACACAACCATATTTTCTAAACTTAAAGAGGCTTGTTTGTGCCTGCAGCAGGTATTTCTCACTCATCAATCTTCATGTTGCATTTTGATCATGTATTTCAAGCCTCACATGATGCATGATGCCGTATATGCATAATATCTGCTGAATCCGGATCTGTGATCCGTGCTTAAGAAGAAGATACACAAATGGCTGTCGCTTCAGATTCAATTAACCGTTAACATGTGGTGTGCATCTTCCAACCTGAAGTATGCATATGTTTTATACAAAGCTATAATACATCTGTGCTCTTGCAAACCAATTTAGATTTAGATTATTAGTCATTAGTAACACCGCCCACATTCACCACCATTTCATGCGCAAGCGGTGATACATTCTGTGTGTAGGTGCATATATATATATATATATATATATATATATATATATATGCTCTAGAAGGCACACCCACACCTCTATGCCCTACGGTGCTGCCTCAGTAGAAGCTGTACAAGCATACTGGTGATGGCCGGTGAACTTCTACCGTGGCACTGTAGAGAGCGTCCTGACAAAGGGCGTCACTGTGTGGTACGGCAACACCACTGCACGGGACAAGAAAGCCATCCAGAGGGTCGTGAGGATGGCGGAGAAGGTCATCAGGTGTGCACTTCCATGCATCGAGGAGTTCTTTAGGACCAGGTGTTGGAATAAGGCCAACTCCATCACAAAGGACCACAACTACCCTGGGCACCAACTTTTCACCCCGCCTGCTGTCCAGTCCCCGATACAACAGCATCCGAACCAGGACTAGCAGGTTACCCACAGGCAGTAGGCCTATGGAACTGTTAGGACTGCTGCCACTGTCATAACATTGTCAGACATATTAAACTCTCATTTGTCTTTACTGGACCTACTGGCAGAAGTGGATAATTGGTGGGGGAGGTCGCGCTGCCACACAGACATTGAGAGCCATAAAGATAACAATCGAGGAGCACGGTCTGGCGGGAAAATACTGGACAGGATGAGGAGAATGACGACAAGGACCACGCGAAGACCAGGCAGAGTTTCAACGGGTTAAATAGATGTTTGGATCCGAGAAGCGGCAGACTTTCGGGGGAACTTAACATAACATTGTCATCGATATTACATCACCCTATCATACTTCCAGAGTCCACCTGGACTCTCCTTTGTGAAACCCCTAAACTTGCTTAAGTCCTGACATTAATAGCTCTTAGCATGTTGTATATGTTAGCAAGTGTATGTCCTTAATGTTGTTAACACGCTCTTATCACAGCTACTTAAGCAGGTGACCTAGCAGTACGAAATTGTGTTATTCATCTTGTCAATATGAATACTTGTGAACTGCTGTATTTATATGTTTGCGTACCCCAGTGTTATGCTATTGTCTGCTTCAACTAATGTACACCTTGTAAGTCGCTTTGGATAAAAGCGTCTGCCAAATGCCCTAAATGTAAATGTAAATGTAAATGTAAATGTAATACTTTAGCGCAACATTACAGCCACTGCACTGTTATTTTTTTCCAGGAATGACCATATTACCATCAACAATGGTCCAGGGGCACTGTGTTGTCAGGGGCTGTCAGCCGCTGAAGGCTGTCTCAGGAGACCTTCACCAAACTTCGTACTGGACACTCGTTTAAAGCCTTGTGGCTCCGCCTCCCATCGACGGACCCAATTCACCCACCCTCGATGCCACTCGTGTTTTGTTGTTATGACACATCATTTTGACCACTTTTAATATGTTAAAATGTGGAAAATCTTCCCCCTGGCAATTGTGTGTGAGTGTTACTGCTCCTCGAGGTGCAATTGTAGTTTTTGTTTAGCTGTGTGCGCGGACACCATTCATACTCCTGGAAATAATGACAAATATAGCTAGATACCCTGTACTCACAGTGCATTCATATGGTTAATTTACTCTTCTGACAGCAAGCAAGCTGCAGTTCATTTTGTTTGTTTGTAACTAACCAACGGGGTGGCAGTAGCTCAGGAGGAAGAGCAGTCGCCTCACAACTGGTTCAATCCCCCAGCTCCTCTTCCGAGCAAAAGTTGGTTGTTGAATGGGTGTGTGTATGAAAACACATGCCCTTTCCAGGAGAGAGAAGCACAGCTTTGAAGAAACCCAGAAGGCAAATTATTGCCCACAAATTATTTATTAATAATGCCGGCCAGGCAAGGGGGAGAACCTGCTCAAGGGAAGAGGGGGCTGAAATATACAAGTATTGTGTTTTGATTGTTTTGAATGTTGGTATTGCATAAATGCTTCACGCTGAGTTAAACTTTTAATTTGTCATTTTGGTTTAAAAAACAGATATGATGCTTATGTGACCTACACAAGCCCAGGGGTTACTTTATTTATACAGCACCACCTCCTGTGTAGGAGGTGGTGCTGTATACATAATAAATAAATAAACCCTTAATATGAGCTTGTGAGGAATTAAATATATATAGCCAATGTTTCCCCACTAGTGTTCAAATTAATGAATGAGAGGAAAAGACTGTATACCAAAAGTAAATCGCTTTAATCTCACAGGGTTCTATAAAACATGGGCATGGCCCAGCACAGAGGTGACAGACGACACACCGATTATCACATGGACTGAACACGTTCAAAATAACCACACAAAACAAATAAATCAAAGATGAGCACCACACGTCTAATGCCTCGTTTCCACCAAGCTGTTTTGAGAGCTGGTTCGGAGCTTGCGCGTCATCTCGAACCAGTTCTTTGGGTTTCCACCGCAATGGAGCCACTTTCTGGCTCCGTTAAGTGGTTTGTTTGCGGCTCCACTTCGAAGCTGGGCTAGCCAGCAGGCTCCACTACGTTAGGGGCTGGGGGCGGGGCTTATCGGGGCTGGGGGCGGGGCTTATCGGACAAACTCAAAACAAACTCAAAGTTTTTTTCCGCCATTTTTAAAATCAGTAAAATTCGCCGTGGACGTGAAGGTGACAGTGGTCCGTGGACAAGACAAACTGCGTTTGTTCGCGTTGTTGTCCTCGGCAGAAGGTCACAATAAACTACAGGAGCTTCTAGAAAAACTACAGCGCGAGATGTCTTCAGCGGGGGACAACACCGAGGAGCTAATCGATAACAAACTGGACGATACGAGGGGCAAATCGATAACAAACTGATGATCCGCTGCTGTCACACTGGTCCTGGTAAGTTTTACTTTATAAATCTTTCCCGTGTTGCCAACCAGCTTTGTATTTATAATCTGTTTAGCGAGCTGCTCATTATCACATCAATGTTATGTTCCTATCATCAGAAATTAGGAGCTATGATTGCTAGGCTTCTGTTAGCCGATATTAACCTTGATAACGTCAGGATGCTACTTTCTAAAAACAGTAAAGTGTAATGGAGTCATGTTTTAATGCACTTTTCTCTTGTTTTAGTTGTTTATGGAGTCGTCTTCCCTGGACGATGCGATGCGGAGCTACCGCCCCACTGGGCTGCAGCTCGCAGCTCACAGGAGCCCCTCAGCCCCTCGGAGCTTTATTAACATGGACTTATTACACTGCACTCTATACTTTTACATTTTGTGATTACTGTATATTGTGTATTTAATGTTTTTTTTTTTTTAATAAAACATTTCTATTTTTCATACAATGTCCGCTTCATTATGCTTTATCAACCGAGAAACATAATACAAGATGACAGTTTTGAAGAAGAAAAGGCAAATGGTCCCTTCTGTTTAAGTACTCTATTAATGCAGCTCTAACGTCAAGTCCATTTTATTAGTATAGTCCTTTATCACAGTTAGGGGCTTCAACGTAATCGCGTCCATAGCACTAAAGACGAGCAGCTGTTTGTAGCCTGAAAGCCAGGAGCAACACTTTTCCATCCATCATGTAATCCACTGTTGTGGAAGTTGGCGCGAGCTGCTGGGAAAGCAGAGACGTTAACAGTGACGTCATGACGTGGCTCTCGGCGAAAAAGTCGGTGGAAACGCAAACCAGTTCTTAGACTGCTCGCCAATTGAACCAACTGCGAACCGGCTCTCGCGCCACCCGAGAGCTAGAACTAGGCTTGCTTTGGTGGAAACGAGGCATAAGAGGGCACTCAACAAAAGGCACACGTAAAGCACGCAAAAACAATGCACACATAAGACACGCAGCACAAACACACAGAATAATGTCCCGTCTAACTAGCGATCTAAGCGGTATGCGTCGTCACAATAACCATTTAGTATGGGAAAAACAGTGATTGCAAGAGATGCCTGAAACAATGGAAACATACATAAACTTCCCATCTAATACACAAACACATTTAGATTTACTACACAACAATTCATATACATTTCCCTTTTACCCAAACAAACAGTTTTCCCGTAATAAACATGCGTTTTACCTTGTTAAAACTCTGGACAAATTGGTTGCAAGTCCGTCCCTCTTGCTCTATCGCCTTAAGCATAAAGCACAATACGTCGTGAGTACTGTGGAAGCGACAGGATACTGGACTAGATATAAAAAATGGAAAAACGGTGCATCAAGCTATAAATGATTAATAGTTAGAACGTTATCCTGCTTACCGATTACGTCTTTCACCGCCGGCAACCACAAACCTAGGCAATCAGTTCAACCTGCGTTTGCCGGGTGTGTAATTTAAACACAGAACACGGAAGTACGGGTCGGTGCCAACTACCTGTCTTTGGCCTGTGACGTGAACCACGAGCTGTCAGGTAACCCACTCCCACACGTCACACTTATATAGTACAGCATACCGTTGTTTAATTGGCTAATGTCATCAGTTTCTGAGGAATTAGTCCTAAATAGCAGAGCATGCACCGATGACACCACGGCTTTAAGTGATTTCTCAGACAGTCACGCGTGTGATTTATAACCTTCATTAAGGTAACATCTGATATGACATGAAGAAGGAAGACAAGATAAACAAGACCTGTAGAAATAACTTACAGGCAGTATTCTGTGGTAGAACATTTCCTCTTGGACTGATATTATTCTATGCACTCTGTGTGCACTCTCTCACTGTCTGTCTGTCTATGTGTTCCCCCATTATGTACTGCTTTGTTTCCAAATGCACACGATTCGTTGTTGAAGAAAGAAAAAATCACTTCACATACAGCCTCATCATCAATGATGAAAAGGGAGAAAAATGTGTCCGTCTTTTATGAAAACCAATTGAGTCGCGTCAATGGGCAACAGTCAGGACTTTCTCTGTTTTGCGTGAGTGTGACAGACGTGTGCAATTCAACAACATCCATGGTCAATAGAATCAGTAATTTAGCAAATGCTTTCATCCAAAGCGACATACAATAGTGTGTTTCAACAAAGGTAGGTAAGAGAGCAACTCGTCACCAGAAGTCAAAAGTGCATTTAATTTCTAACAAGTCTCCAAGAACTGAGCCAGTGCTCAGGTAAAAGTACAATACGTTCAGGTAAAAGTACAATAGGAGCAGCATTTTTTTATAGCGCTTTTCTAACCAGTGACCACTCAAAGCGCCGTTTTTGAATATTGTCTAAGAAGATTAACAAAGGGTATTTGGTAGCACATAAAGATAACTGCAACTTTAGTACATTAATAAAACGTGTTACTACTTATCATTCGCAATGGTACTTTAGCCATTCACAGCTTTTAAGTGTAATTTATAAATGCTAAGTAAGGTGTAGCTAGTCCTCACGCAAAAGTCTTAACAAATGCTTTCCAAAGCCTGAGTATTTAGATTAGATTAGATTAGATTAGATTAGATACGATTAGATTTGATTCAAATGTATTGTCATTGTACAGTACAGTACAGTACAGCGAAAAAAGATTTGGCATCTAACCAGAGAGAAAATGTTGCAGTAAAGTGCATTTTCATTTTTAATTTACAGTTTACAGTGATTAAATAAGATATAAAGACAGTCTACCTTGTTATAAAATAACTTATAGAGAATGTATGAGATATGTGCATAATAATAGGTATATATATACAGGTAAGTATACAAATATTCAACAGGTAGTGATCAGGGGTATGCAATTATTAAAAACAGGATATATATATATATAAATGTATGTATATATATATATGTACAGCAGGTAGTGAGCAGGGATATACATTTGAATCAACAGTTTAATATTAAAATATATACGGTAGGTACTGTAAAAATGTACATGCTATCATCCAGGTATGTTATCAATAAATATGTCAACTATAGGTAGAGGTAGGTAGTTATGATTACAGTGCCAGGCAGTCCAAGACATTGATGGTGATGTATTATTTTTATTATTAGTATGTATTGTAGGATATATTGAGCAGAGTTCAGAGTTTGTACGATGGGCAGCAGTGCCGGGTTCAGCTGCAGAGGTACGAGGGGGGCGGCTGTCATCGTGGTACAGATTTCAGAGAGATGACAGCTGAGGGGAATGAGCTGTTCCTAAGCCTACTTGACTTGGAACAAAGGTTTCTGAAGCGCCTCCCGGAGGGGTGGAGGGAAAATAGTCCATGGTTGGAGTGAGAAGTGTCTTCGACAATTTTTTGTGCCTTCCTCAGACAACGATGGTGGTGGGTAGTGTTTATTGCAGGAAGGCGTAATCCAACGATGCATTGGGTGGTTTTCACCACCCTCTGCAGCGCTTTCCGGTCGGAAACAGTGTAGTTGCCGTACCACACTGTGATGCAGTTGGTGAGGATACTTTCAATGGCACACCAATAAAAATTCACCAGAATCTGAGGGGACAGGTGAGCTTTCCTCAGTCTCCTCAGGAAGATGAGACGCTGGTGAGCCTTCTTTACCAGTGAGGCAGTGGTGAGAGAGCAAGAGAGGTCCTCGGAGTGGACCCCCATGAATTTGAAGCTGGAGACATGCTCAAACTCCGCCCGGTTGATGAGGATGGGGGCATGTGCGCCAGCTCTGGTTGTTCTGAAGTCCACGATGAGCTCCTTGGTCTTCTTTGTGTTGAGGGCCAGGTCATGCTTTATGTGATGAGATTTTGCCACCATTGATTTCCACAGGTTGGGTGATTACATATCCACACTGGCCTGGGAACGCCTCAAGATCCCCATGTCAGAGATGCTTGATTTTGCCAGGGAGAGGGAAGTTTCCCTGCTATAGCTGCTACCTCTGCAACCCGACCCGGATAAGCGGTAGACAATGGATGGATGGAAAGATGGATGGATGGTTTCCACAGAACACACAGTATCAGAGTGAAACATCCCAAGGTTGATTGGTCTATTGTGGATGGGCTGTATTCTGTTCTCACCATGTTAAGGGAATGGTTGGCTGCATGGAATAAGTACACACAGAGTTTAGGTTTCAATTTAGCTTTGTGCTGTTGCCTGTTTCCTCGTTTGCTGGGGAAGCCTGTGCTCACGGCTGGTGTAGTGTACATCTTACCTCGATACAATGGTGGTTCTCATCACTCTGTATGTGATGTGTTATCTTTTTTTTAATCTAAAAACGTTGATCTTAGAAACACACCCCTGCCTAATATATTTACCTGTGTGTTTTTTAATAGCTGGTTATGATGTAGTTTGACTGTCCCATAAACTTGATCATAATGATTGCCCTTTGAAACACTAATTAAATGACAGAGAATGAGAACTTAAACTGTAGAACTGCATATAGGATATGACTGCTTCTTTATATATGTATAGTTCACCACATGTCCGACAGAGACTCATTTTGGAAGGAAGAAGGAGAGTAAAATAGTTCAGGTCAGAAGAAATGATTGTCTGAGCTCACTCATTAATGACGTGTTTAATATATTTAAACAGAAGGGGAAGCGTCACAGCACCTTCCCTTGGTCATCACTGTTTTAAAATGTACATCCATTTTCTCTAAAAAGTCTCTAAACATTTTTTTGATTTTGACTTGCCAATCCCTTTTTCTCACTTAAATGTTGACAGGCTTTGTGCCTCAGTAGACCCCAGAGATAAATCTGTCTCGCTGGGTGGTGTTTCATGGGCAACCAAAGGAAGATCAACATCTCCACCTGGGACATTTTAAATATAATTGAATATAATTGTCCTCTTGTAATACATTGCTAAGAGAACCATAGAAGATCCTTGAATATCAAGTATGTTCAGGTAATATGTAAGATTTGTTCGAGTTAAATGACAATTAATTGTCCGGAGGGTTTGTTGGAAGATTTAAAGTCCTGCAATGGTCCATTTTTCCCCTGACCTACATAGTTTCCACTCTATCTTCTGTGGCTCACACTATCAATGCTCGGGAGATCTTATTACCTAATGTACTCTAAACATATTAGCTTGTTTGGCTCTAGAGGAAGCCTCCCAGAGGTCTTTTGAGTAATGTAGTCCCCATTTCAAATGTGCAAACATACCCTGTGAACAGCTTGATGCACAGCGCTTGGTAATGTCACCAAATGCATTCCTTAAGCAGTCAATGCTACATATTGCAGAGTCCAAAGTTTCCTTTTTGAAACTGTGTTATTTCTGTTTGTTGTCACACACTTCTACTGCTGCACATCCAAGACACAATTATATCGATTTTTAAATAGTTGAAAAAAAACAACTTAAAAAAACTTTCAATCATATTTTGTGCAATACTATAGAACTCCTCCCAGTAGCTGCAGGCATAAATTATGTAGAGGAATCAAGTGGAGGAGGTGGGTACATTTAAGACCTAATTTCTGGCCAATATCGACAAGGAGGATGTAAAAATGATGGTTCTCATAGGCAGCTATACCTTGTGCCGTTGTTCTAAGACATAGTTCAAAATAAGAAGTAGAGTTTGGGGAAATATTGTACCGTTGAAGAGCTCAATCCCTTGACGGACGATGCAAGCCCCCAGACGACACTCATGTCTAGATAATAAATTAAATAATTAGCTTAATCCTTAAATTAAACATTATTGTACATTATGGGTTATAATTAATGACAATGAAAAAAAAAAGATTTCATTTCCTTTTGCAATTTCTACTGAGCCAGGACAAGGATATCTGTTTTATTTCTGACTACCTTCCTGTTTCTGCTGAATAAGATCCCAATTATGGGCCAGAATTCGTACTATTTTACCCATTCCGAGTGTCATTCTCACTATCGCATTTATTTATCAGTGTTAAATGCATAAAAGATGGGATTCAAACATGAAATGCTGGGCCATTAGAAGTGCTGCTCGCCGTTTTTTAAGTGAAGCAAAACAGTTATATTATGTAACTCATAAATAATATACAGACTGCATCTGTTGGGGCTTCATATGGATTCTGTATATAATTCATGAACGACCGAAAAATTGGCTCTGAACAGTGATAAACAATTTGCCCTATTGTGCAGAATAATTAGTCCCCTGAAGACCAATTTTGATCAAGGACCTGTTTCATATTTTTTCATCCAAGGTAAATTCTAGAAAATGGTAAACATAATTGAGAATATACAACTCAGGTGTGATCAAATATTGATAACCTTTATCCATATTAATTTGCTGTTCATATATTTTTCCCTTTGGTGCTTCATACACAGACAGAGTCAAATGTTGCCAGATCCCCAAACCATCCACCTTCTTGGCTGAACAGGAGTGGTAAAAGGCACTGCATCAACTGCATAAAACTTGGCAAGTAATGCAACACGACAGTGTTCGCTTCCTACAAGTTAACTTCACAGCATATAAACCATTGGGTTTTTTTGGTTTCTTGATTTTCCTGCATTTGTTTATTATCCTTTCAGTCTCACGCCTTTGCCAGAAGCGAGAAGTTTTATACGTCGGCCCAAATGAAGAGGGTAACGTGAACAGTAAAATGTCTCTCAGGGAGAAGAGGCTCTTTATTAGATCCGTTGGTGTGTTTCACTCCTGAGGCAGCCTTACTGTATTGGATATTGAATTTAGTTCAAATCTGGAAAGAAACTGTGTTTAGTTGTGAGCATTTTAGATTCATAGCGCAAAGTTCTTCAATCTAATGTTAACAGCAAAGTACACAGAGCAAACAGCCCGATGGCCCTGAGCACAAGTGCTACACCGTTCAGGTTGCGGTTCAGGAATCAAAAGGGTTTTCCCGGCCTGAACGCAAACCTTTCACAGCTCACCGTTTCTTAGCATCTCACATATCCTGAATCAGGATTAAGAGATTATTAAATCAATTTTTTGTTCTATTTTTTTCTGAACCATCCATGGCTCTGAAATAATTGTACCATCATTGTCCAATCGATGAGGATGACAAAGAAAATAAATAATAAATAAACACATACAATTTCCATGTGCTAAAAAATGTGTCATCTTTTTATACTATATACTGTCTTTTTTCTCCCTCCTTTGTCTTCCCTCTCCCTCCTCAATTTGGCTACTGGCAATGTGAATTGACAATGACAAAAAAGAAAATCCTATTTGGGGCTTCCATTACTTTCAAATCATTAGCCGGGTGTGCAGACTGCAATCTCATGAAGTATTCTCTCCTGCCTCTTCCGCCTTCCTTTGTCCTTGCCACAAAAACAAGGACAAGGGTCAGTGGAGAAGGGGGATGAATGACAAGCATGAAAAGCAACATTATCTGAGGCTGTAGTGGAAGAGGGGCTCCTACAACTCAGGGTTCCGTCCTCAGCCGACTCCGTTGTTGACGCAGTACGCATTACTTCGCCATAAGTCTCCGAAGGGCATACTCGTTTTTGGGAAAATGACTATGATGGTGGTAATTGTAATCTGAAAAATCTTTACCGGATAATGAGATCGTAAAATGAGCCAGACTGCTATTGCACTTCCTTAACAAAGTGGTGTGAGATAAGTAACACTCAGATAAGATGGCACCTTAGGGATCCCAGGCGGGGAATTTGGCTGCCACCGAGGCAAGTACAAGACATTTGTAGAATAAAAAAGTCTATATCTATAAGCACAGTTAGCAGTACACATGTACATATTATTGACAAAAAAATAACAATAGTCGGGAGAGGAGCGGGAAAAGTGAAAATATTTCATTGAACTGAGTCATAGAGTGAAAGACTTGAATGAGTCTTTGACCATCAATATCACCATTATCAACTATAAAAATGTTAATGTAAATGAAATATATAATGTTTTAATATTTTCTTCTAAATAAGATGGAAGATTATGTGATTGTACTTTTTTGTTCGGTATGGTAGACAGTTAGGTCAAACTGTTATGAGACGATGTTATCGTTAATATCCTGAGATGCTTTTTGCTCTTCTCTGGCAAAAAATCCTCCTGTGAGATCCGAGGTAGGCAGAAGTGTAATAAATGACATCCTTTAATGTCTTGTCTCCATGACATACAAAACAAAAGCATAAACCTTCTAAGGTAATGGGAGTCAAATTGTTATTTATTTTGATGATGTATTTAATATTCACCCATGTGCCTTGTTTTCATCAAATTCACAAGGGCACCCATCTTAATAGTGTTGCTTGAAAGAAGATACGGTTTAAAATTGTGTCGGGTGGCTGTCTCTGAAAATCCAATCATAAATATTCAGCGTGATGCTTCCCTGAACTAAAGTTAAACAAAACGCTTCAAAATCGCCACAACAGAAGATGAATCAGCCATCCCTGAAATATTCATCTTCAGAGTAATAAACTCTGCATTCATTCGAGTAAAGCAGACCAGCCAGCGGAACACACTGTGCTGTGGGAGGATGGTGAAGAAGATGATGAAGAAGATGGTGAAGCTGGGTTGGGGGTTTGTTGCGCTCAAGGTTTTTCTTTTTCATTGCATGGTAATTGTCCTTCACCGTTTGAAGACCACCCTGTATGTACCGCTGGGACAAATGGAAACAAGAGAGTGGATGAAACTCTTTTGATGCTTTTGGAAATATATCAAAATCACATACAGAAGAAGTGGCGCTAGTCTTAGAAACACACACAAAGTATAAACACCAATATTGACAACTAAAGGATATCCAATTAAGCTCACAGAGCAACAAACCCAAGCCTGTACGCGCTCTCCTCACGGTCTCGCAGCTGCTGGTGGTGAAGCAGTAGCGCCGTGACTTCACAAACACACAGACACACACACACACATACACACACACCTAACCCTCCTCTTCGCTCCTCAGCAAGATGCCAACCACACGGCAGCGTTAGGAGACTAGGTCTCCTGTCACTCTCACACACACACACCACACACACACACACACCACACACCACACACACACACACCACACACACACACACACCACACACACACACACATTCCGCTGTGCCAGTACCATTTTGTGGGTCCCAATGTGATTCACCACAAAAGGTGTTGTTGTTGGAGGTTGGATTCCTCAGGTCTGTATGAAGATACCGTATGTAGATGCACTGCCCCCCCCCCCCCCCCCCGCCATCCCCTGTGGTGTTATTTGATGTCATCCATCGAGCCAACCTGGTATTTGTTTCAGCAGCACAACAGGGTCTCCCGGGCTTGATATCAAGGGCGCAGCTTTTGTAACCCACGGATGTGCTCTGATCTCTGAACAGTTGTCGCCGTGCAAACTCAGGCGGCAGGCGTGGAGAACACTTCACCTGACTGTGTTTTCCCCTCACGGCGCTCCCAGCGGCGACACATGAAGAAGAGACTGCATGGTGTTTGCGTGGGGTGAGGATAAATAGCAATTTTTTTTTGTTGCTTTTTTTTACTTGTCTCTGCACACCAACACACACACACACACACCAGGCTACAGTATCTTCAGCCCATAAATGAATGAAATATGTGCATTTCAGCAGCTGTGCGCGGGCACATTCCATTCCTCTGGAGTTTGAAATGGGCTGCCCACACGCAAGATAATGAAAGTGCACCAGCGTTAGGATTTATGGGTGCAGTTAAGGACCAAATAAGAAGCCCACAGAGGCTCTTCTAATGTTGCCCATGATATTTGATCCATATAATAATACATTATGTGTATTATGAACAACATATTCTTTATGAATAGCTTTTCTAGACCCAGTTAAGGAATGTGTGTGTACGTGTATTATATATATATATATATATATATATATATGACTATGTATATATATATATGACACACACATACATACATACATACATGACTCTTTATATTTTTATATATAGTCATATTTATATATAGTCATATACATATACAGTATATAATACACATACATTTATATATATATGTATAGGACTATATATGACTATCATTTCATTATATTTCATTTCAAATTTGAAAATATTCTTAAATATTAAATGTGGCACCACAAGCACGAAGCATGAGCTCAAAATGTGTGTCTTCTTGCCCTGCATTTCTACATATATATATTTACGTATATATATATATATATATGTGATTGTGAATGCGCGATTGAACTTATTAACATATCTGATATGGTAATCATCTGACTCGCAGCACTTCAAAGGACGGCGGGAGGATGACATGAGGGCGGGGGGGGGGGGGGGGGGGCTGGGGAGCGACTGGCAGTAGTTATTCTGATCTCAACCAAACTTCTCCCAACACCCAGCATCCCTCCAGGAGCTCTGATGATGAAGATGATGATAATGATAATGATGATGATGATGATGATGATGCTGTCGCCCCCACACTGCCACGACGGTAGAGAATGACTTTTGACACTTAAAATAAATAAATAATAAAGTAAAAATAACAGTATCAAGTTTTTTTCAAAGGCTTCTGTAATACGTGTAACACCTGTGTGTATAATGGACTTATGACCACTACCATATAAGGTATTAATCCTGGACTAGTAATCGGTAAGGTTCGGCTACTGGAGCATTTAAGAGTAAACAATGATGAGACCAGACAGGTGTGTAGGAATTAAAGAAGGGCCGGCTTGTATTTAGAAAAATAGAAATAAAAGGGAATGGTACCAAAATACACATACAACAGACATAGACAAAATACAATGAGCTCAGTAAGTAATAAATGTGACTTGTAGTCACCACTTGACATCAGTGATGTAATCACTGTAAATTTCACTTTGTTTAAACCCTTTAAATATTTTGAGTGAAATACCCTTTAAGTTTAGGATTTGAATCCTACGGGTTTTAATCTATGGGTGCATCCTGGTAAGTATCTTTTTAGTTAATATCTTTTTAACTGTAGATATCTTTTAATTGTAAATGTCCTTTTTAACTGTATGGTAAGTATGATTATTATGAACTATGGATCCATGAACTCTTAATCCCAATACAGTATGAAATCACAATCACCTTCAAGTCAATCCACAATAACACACAACATGAACCACAGATGGATGTAGGTGAGTGAGTCCAATGACAGTCCAACTACACTGTGGAGTGTAGTATTATGGGATGGATATTGTGCAGAGTTCTGAGTTTTTTGTCAAGTTCAGTTCTATCCTACCACATTGGTAGAACCACTGATTCAGTGCAGAGTGAGTCTCCAAGGAAAATCAAAAGATGGTCTTCGCATGCAATCTCCTGGATCAGTAGCTGGCCATCCTTGGTAGACCCAGACTCTGGCCTCATCCAAAAACCTGACCTGTATGACATGCATACAGGACCACATGAAAAACTATAATTAACAGTATTTCACAATAAGGGTCTTTCAATAATTAAAATAAAATGACAATCTCTTTCTAGTAGTAAAATACATTCTCATGATGAAAAATAAAATAAGATGCATTGTAATAAAGTGCTTTTCTCACCAATGGCATCCAAATAAAGTTCTCCTCTAATCACCAGGACTGGTGATGCAGTACAGAGGGCAGCTACACCCAGCACACACTCAGCTAGGAATGAAAGGTGTGGAAAATATGCTCACTTAGCAGCCCATTCTATCAAAGGCTAAAACATGACAAAATGTACAAAAATTAAATAAAAGCAACACACTGCCATCTACAGTGGTGACATGAAATAGTTCTGTTCCATTTAAAGTGCAAAATATATCCTACATTGTAAAAATAGGTAGGTTAGCTTGGAACAACAATGCTAGCAATTAGCCAAACATTTGTATTGACTTTGCATGGTAGCTTAGCCTATTAGCTGCCAACACTGCTAACCGCATGGCTGCTTGGCTGCTAATGTAGCTAACAAAGTTTGTAGCAACTCACCAATGTTATCAGAAACAAACTCTCAGCCCTCTGGCAACACTGAGATGATGGGCAAGGTGTGTGTGCCGCCTTCTATACTTATTTTAGATTCAAATTATTAATTTGTTTGGGCTCTGTGACTATGTTTCTCTCACGCCTAGTGTAAGCTCCGTGGTGCCGCAGGAGGCATGTATTGATGATGTGTGTCTTTATGTGTCACTTTTTTACCCCTCTCCCTCTCTCCATGATTTTTCTGAACGCGGTGACATCTTTCCACACCAGGCAGATGCCCAGTGGCTCCGGCCCAGCTTGTCAGCGTGTCTCCCGTGGAGAGTGTACCCAGGGTACCCAGGGCCATGGTAGCAGTAGACAGAGAGAGAGACACTAATAAGGCAGCTAAATGCAGCCACGCCAAGCACACACACGCACACACACGCACACACACACACACACACACATTCACACACACACACACACACACACACACACACACACACACACACACACACACACACACACACACACACACACACACACACACACACACACACACACACACTCACAAGCATGCACGCACACACACGCACACACACGCATAATTATTAACTAAACTAATCCTTTGAGAACATCATATGACTCTTCTTCCCGTGCTCATTTGTATTGTGTGTCCCACTACAGAGAAATTAAAAAAAAGATCAGTAAGATCTTTTAAATAAATTATAATTTTCTAGTTACTCATTAATTGCAGCTATGATACAGACAACACCACCGTCCATCAAATCACGGAGGCAAACCAGGAACACATACAAGCTTTCATGATGCATCGGAATCCAAACTAGGAGATGGCTGCTGCATCCATGGTGGTGGCTTCAGGGCTTATTTAGTTGGCTGTGTGTTTCTCTGTTGTTTCAAGGCAGGTGATGGGCGGGGCTAAGACCTGGATCAGGATATTCAACACACCTGAGCAGGCTGGGCTCAGCGGACCTGCAAGATCTCTCTCTCTCTCTCTCTCTCTCTCTCTCTCTCTCTCTCTCTCTCTCTCGCTCTCTCTCTCTCTCTCTCTCTCTCTCTCTCTCTCTCTCTCTCTCTCTCTCTCTCTCTCTCTCTCTCTCTCTCTCTCTCTCTCTCTCTGGGCCTTGCCTGATCCCCATCACATGCTTATGGGCTTTTTCTTTGTGTTTCTCCTTCATACACTCATCGATACTCACTGCTCACCATACACACAGACATTGGATGCACACTGATTCTGACTGACAGATTTACTGTATCTCATTGTATTGTTTATTTATGTAATTCCATGATTTGGTATTATTTGGAGACTGTGTGTGGTTCATCTCTCCCCCCCCGACACACACAAACACAGACAAACACACACTCTCAAACCCCACCCACCACCATAAGCCAATTCATTTCGCCCTCTCTATTTCATCTCTCCTCTTAACGCCACTCAATCTAAAGCCGAGCCCCACCCCCACTTGTCCCCCCCCACACACACACACACATACAAACACACACACACACACACACACACACACACACACACACACACTTCTCTGTTCCTTTTCTCCTCTATTCAGCTTCCTACGCCCCCCTCCATCTCCGTCCGGCGCCAACCTTGTTGAACAGAGGTCTGCATCAGCAGCCCCACCTTGCTCCAGCCCTCTCCATCCCCTCCCTCCCTCCCCTCCCCTCCCCTCCCCTCCCCTCCCCTCCCCTCCCCACTCAGCCGCCAGCAGTGTGTGTGTGTGTGTGTGTGTGTGTGTGTGTGTGTGTGTGTGTGTGTGTGTGTGTGTGTGTGTGTGTGTGTGGTGTGTGGGTGTGTGGGAGGGTGGAGAGAGTGTGTGGAGGTAGCCTGGCCTGTCAGCCCGGAGCCTTAGTTAATCACTCAGCCGGCCCCCGCAGTCCGGCAAACATGCCACTAGCTCCCTGGATGCTAATAGTCAGACAGGAGTTAGAGAGGGGGGGGGGGAAACACAGGAGAAGAGGAGCGGGCTCATTAGTAATACAGGTATTTAAAGCAATGGTCCATCGCAAATAAGTGGATCATTTGTCTCCGGCGTTAAAGTAGCGATCACTTTTCTGGAACACGATATTTTGGTTTGAGGGGCTCGTGCTGCGTTGGTCCACACCGGGGGTGGGACTTGTTACTGCAGATGAATACTCTGTGTTTAGGATCTGAATATCTTAGCCCCTGAAAGAGAGGCTTTTAGGTTTTCCAAGCAGAAGTTGTTTTATTTTTTGTTTTCCTGCTGACACGTAGCGGGCGATGTGTGTGGGTGGAGGGGAGGAGGATGAAATATGACCTGCCTCACGCCCATAACATTACCTGCAAGAAGGAAAGGTCGCTGTCAGCTGTCCACTTAATCAATGCCTGTAGGACTGTAGGACTGTAGGACTGTAGGACTGTCTATACCATATAGTCTACTATATACTATATGCTATAAGCTATATAATATATACTATATACTATATACTATATACTATATACTATATACTATATACTAAATACTAAATGGGTGGCAGTATAGCTCAGGAGGTAGAGCGGTCGCCTCACAACCGGAAGGTTGCTGGTTTGATCCCCGGCTCCCCCTAGCAAAAACTGTCGGGGTGTCCTTGAGGAACCCTAACTGCTCCCCAGGCGCTGTATAAATAGCTGCCCACTGCTCCTAATACTAGGATGGGTTAAATGCAGAGAACGTGCATATGTATGTGACCAATAAAGAGGATTCAATCCTCCAGATCTGTATTGATTTGTGTTAAATATTATATGCTATTGTATAGACTAAATATTATAAGCTATATTCTATAATATATATATATAACATAATAAAAAGATATACTATTTTATATACTAAATAGCAAATACTATATACTACACTGTATACTATATAGTCTACTATATACTATATGCTATACGCTTTATACAAAATACTTAATACTAAATAATAAATACTAAATAGTATATACTATATACTATACTATACTATATACTATAGACTATATACTATAAACGATATACTATATACTGTACAATATACTATAAAGGATTTACTATACTGTCTACTATTTACTGAATGCTATGAGCTATATACTAAATATTAAATACTAAATGCTATATTCAATACGATATACTATATAGTCTAATATATACTATATGCTATAAGCTATATACTAAATAGTAAATAGTAAATACTTTATTATATACTATATACTATATACTATATACTATATACTAAATAGAAAATACTATATATTATACAATATAGTATATAGTCTGCAATATACTATATCGTATATTATATACTAAATGCTATAAGCTATATACTATATACTTAATACTATATACTATACAGTTTATATACTATACTGTACTATACAATATATACTATACACCCGTCTATACTATGCTAATATTGCTAAGTTACTGACGGAGATTTAAAATCCCTGTTTTTACATTGCTGAGAAACACACTGTACTCCTACACAGGTTACATACATTCAAGCACACACACATATGCACACACACACACACACACACACACACACACACACACACACACACACACACACACACACATTTATACACACACAAATGCACACATATGAATACACACACACACACACACACACACAATCCAGTGCGGTGCGGTGTGGGTAGGAGAAGGAGCTATTGGCCTGTCACCATGTCTTCAGCTATCAGAGGAGTCTTCTCAGGTGTGCTTGGCTGGCAGTCGGGGTGTTTACAGTGGGGGCATCATTAGCCCGGCATCTCACAACCCTAAAATGTCACATCCACACAGTAATGAACTCTGAGATGCTGCGCTGCTATTCCCAAACTTCCCCTCCTGCAGCTCACACATTAATCCCACAGCCGGAAAAACCCTGCGACTCCCTGGGCTCATTAACACTGACATGTATCAGGATAGGAATAAGGAGGGAGTGCCCGCGAGTCAGGACATATATTACGGTAAAGAGTAGGAGAAAAGGAGAAATAGAGAGAGAGAGAGAAAGAGAGAGAGAGAGAGAGAGAGAGAGAGAGAGAGAGAGAGAGAGAGAGAGAGAGTGCAATATGATGAGAAAAGAGAGCAAGAAGAGAGCATCAGAGAGAGAGAGCATCAGAGAGCGAGAGAGCGAGAGAGAGAGAGAGAGAGAGAGCGAGAGAGAGAGAGAGAGAGAGAGAGAGAGAGAGGGCGATAAAAGCTAAAGCCTTGTCATAAATAAGAAAATATCCCCACCAGAGACAGCAAAAAGGCTGCAAACGGCACGGAGACGGTGACATTCACCCAGAATCATCCATCCACCGCTGGAAAATGTAATCATAGGCATGTCACGAGCCACGTGCCAACATATAGGCCCACAACGCAGGTGTGGTGGTCCGCCGCGTGGCCATACATCCACAAGGAAGGAGCTAAGTGTGGGGGGGGGGGAATAAGAAGCACAGATGTTCTAGATGTGATGACACACAGTAGCTGCTGCTTTACAGTAACATGAGAGAACATAGTAGGAAGTAATGGGGAAATGACAAAGATGCAGGCAGTCTCCTCAGGAAGAAGAGACGCTGGTGAGCCTTCTTTACCAGTGAGGCAGTATTGAGGGACCAGGAGAGGTCCTCGGAGATGTGGACCCCCAGGAATCTGAAGCTGGAGACATGCTCCACCTACGATGAGGTTGGGGGCGTGTGCGCCAGCTCTGGTCTGGTCCACGATGAGCTCCTTGGTCTTCTTGGTGTTGAGGGCCAGGTTGTTGTCAGCGCACCACGCCACCAGGTGCTGGACCTCCTCCCTGTAGGCTGCCTCATTGTTGTTTTTGATGAGGCCCACCACCGTTGTGTCGTCAGCAAACTTGATGATGGTGTTTGTACCATGTACAGGAGTGCAGTCGTGGGTGAAGAGGGAGAAGAGGAGAGGGCTCAGCACACAGCCTTGTGGAACGCCGGTGTTTAGGGTGAGGGTGGAGGAGGTGAGATAGTCTAACCTGACTGACTGGGGTCTGTTGGTTAGTAACCAGTTACAAACTGAGTGGTTGATGCCAAGGTCCTCGGTTTTCATGAGGTCACCAAGTTTGAATATGAGTTTGGAGGGGATGATGGTGTTAAATGCTGAGCTGAAGTCTATGCATTCTCACGTGGGTGTTGCTCTCATCCAGGTGGGAGAGTGCGGAGTGAAGAGCTGAGGAAATGGCGTCCTCCCTGCTCCTGTTCTCACGGTATGCAAATTGGTATTTATCCAGTGAGGGTCATGTGTGAGGACACAAAATAACATAACTACACAATCGCCGGGGCATCTAGTGTGAAAATTGTCATTCTGTCACACACACTGTGGCGCCTGCCGGCCATGGTGGAGCGCCATCGCAGCGGAAGCACAGCTTTGACAGGAGACCCGGGGAAGGGAGAAGGTGGGCAGACGTCTCATGAATTATGGGCGGAATAATAAGATGGAACATTCAAATATACCGTCACCTATTATGAATAACATCCATTCTATTACGGAGTCTGTCGTTCACGCTTATCTGTGATTAATAGGAAGTGAAATATATAGTTATAGGTATTGCATTGCAGATATTGCTTTTATTCCGGGCCCTCGGCAGTCACAATCAACACCACTGTCACACGCAATCATTTTCTTTGCATAAGACAAGCATTTTAAAAAAGGATACATATTTCAATCGAATATTACATAAATCAAACCAACGTGAGGTTGTTTATATGCCAGCCAAGCCCCCCCCCCTCCCCTCTTGGTTTAAACACGGTGAATAGAATAGCATGGAGGCTGCCGTGTGATGCACTGAGATGGCTGGAGGACTGAAAGCAGTTCTAAAACATTTAAGACAAAACAAAAAGCACAGGGATTGCTGTAAGGCAAGTGGTTTTTAATGATGTACCCCCTCTGAGATGGCGAGTATCCCTTTCACCAGCCTAAACCATTTTGGGGTGGAAAATAAATGAAGCACCATACAATTATTTATAAACATTAACATTACATGGGTGCTGTAAAACCTCACACAGGGCTGGTGCTTCACTTAGGATTGCTATCATTCATTGGAAAGATTTACCAAACTTGCATGTGAGTATTCAGATTTCCTTCCTTTTACTGAGGTTGAATCTTCTATGTTTCCTACTAGTATCCCTGGCGATCCTTAACAGTACCCCCAGGGGTAGATGGGTACCCGCATGAGAGAAACACTGCCGTAAGGTGTCAATGAATAAAGTCTGTATGTCCACTAAACTAATGGAATATGTGGGGAGCTTTGACGAGTCAGCATTCATGTGAAACACTGAATATGCGTGAAGCATTTCTCCTGCACAACATATTGAGTTGTTTTGATGATGGTTGTTCAATGTGCAATTTTTCACCAGTGGTGGAAAGGTGCGGCAGAAGGAACTGCCGTCTTATATCCTCTGAAAGAACTGGTTGCGCATGCAAGGTGGCATTTTGATTAATATGTTTATAATAGATATATTTGATGAAAATGGCTGGCTTTCAATGTGCAGATGTATAGATAAAAGTACATAACGGAAAGTGTCCTCAAGGTCTCTTCTACCGTATAAAGGGCTAACACAATATGTGTATATATATACATATATATGTACAGTTTTTATATGGATATTTTTAAACCTGTTCATTACAAGGTACTAATAAGGTGCCATTTTGCCTCATTGGCACTGCCGAGGGGCCCTTGAGCAAGGCACCAGACCCCCACACTGTGTTTGTACATGTATGTGACCAATAAAGAGGATTCAATCCCCCAGATTTAGATTTTTGTTAATGTTATTTTTTTTTAATCATAAGACAATAAAGGCATTCTGTTATTTTCTGTTCTGTTTTGATTTATTCTCTGGACTTTATTTCTATGCTGTTTTCAAACATGTAAAAGCTATGTTGTTGCTGACATACCGTTCTGTATTGATTGTAGTGTACAGGTGCAAAAGTAGGCCCTCATAATTGCCTGTGTAGCATCGCCGGCCATCCTTGTGGTGTAACAATGTGATTTCCGAGGAAGAAGCTGAACCACCGCATTCTAAATTGAGGTTGGCAACCTCCATGCATGTCCGGGCGATTTTTCAAATGAGTTCAAATGGGTTCCCTGGGCCCCAAGAAAGGGGGCCGTTGCCATCACAGGCAATTGGAATAGAAACGGACACAACAAATACAGTGCACCTCCTCGGAGAGTGTAAGTAGGCTGTGCGAGAGTGGGCAGAGTGCGCTCTTCAGAGAAGACAAGAAGGAACACTTATTTTGCAAGAAATTTGGTTGGCATATATATATTTTGGTGAGCAGGGGTTGATTATTTAGTTCCTTCCTGTAAGTCTTGCAATTTATCTTCTTACCGTCGGTCAGAACAGAGAGTTCAGAGGAATCTGCTTGTCATCTCAATAAGGACTGCAGGGCTGCGCAACAAGGACTGCAGAGCCAAAATCGCAACAAGCTAGTTTCACCCAGCCAGTCTCAGAGGTCCCGTTATACAATGTTTGGTAAATGGAGCACGCTTAAAATCCTTTACAATCCAAGACGACTGATAAGGTTCCACGGCCTCCAGGCGGGGGGCGGGAGGTGTGTGTGTGTGTGACCCACCACAGGTAATCCGTGTGGTGTCTTCATGTCTTCTTCCGTATCATTTCTGTTGCGTACCTCAGGTTGTGTGTGTCATCCCATTGTTTTATTTTTGTTGGCATGCTGTACGAGTACATGGAAGTGAGCTCGCTTAATGAACAAAGGCACATTCCCTCCAATTCATCTCAAGCGCCTGAGGTGAACGCCAAGAGAAGTTGAGTGGGAAATACATTTGCATTCGGCCGACTAACTCACAATTTTTATAGACCCCTTTCACAATTACATAGCTGCCGTGTTAATGCTACTTTCAGATGGAATTAGTTCTTTATGTGCTCTGATGCTTGTAGTCCATTAATTTTGTTTTATTGCCACTAAATTACTTTTACTTACACCCTCTGGCAGGGATGTCTGATGTGCATAAAAATAACTTATGCCCCTAAACATTCATACTCTGCTCAAGTACACTTCCAGGCTTGGCCAGAGTCAATTACCCTGCAAAGAGCCTTTCCATTCTGTCATTCAGGAGTTACACAGCCGATATTTGTTTTGTGCTTTTCTGCATGTTTTTCACTAATTACATATATTCAATGTCACAGACCACCTGTCCCCCCCCCTCCGGGCCGTGTGTTCTCTCCCCCATCTTCATTAAGTGTGGCACTTTGTCCAAGGGATTGGACACTCACACGAGACATAATGTTGTGATATGATAATGTTGTGATATTGAGGATGTTGTCACCTTCTTTGACCACAATCTGCATGGACCAAGGCTGTTTCACTGTCATATTTAATGTATTTAAAATAACATATTTTAAGTGCCACTATTAGGAGGTGATGAAACTTGGGGGGCCCGTTGGACCCATTCTAGTTAGAGACCCATAAGAATCTGTGTATGATGTCTGCTTGTGCTACAAACTAGAACATTTTCCAGAAGACATAGATGACTTAAAGGTGCTGTAGGTAAAATTGGATATATATTATTTGATAGTAATTTGTTAGGAATGCTATAACCATCAGTCAGCTATTATTTTTTTATATTAGTTGACTTCTCCTGCCTCGGTATGAGCCAATTAAGATTGTAGACTGCTGCTGTCATTTCTGACCAATCAGGGTCCCTCTCTTCCCTGATTTGTTCGGGGAATCGTCTTCTCAATGGTGGAGGAACTTGGAGGGAGGGAGCACAGAGGGAATGGGGGCTTTTTTCTCTCTTCTGCTCTCTCATGTCTTACTTACAGCAACTGTAATTGGATTGAAAAGGAAATTTGAGTTAGATAGAAAAAATGTTAGACCATGGGGTGAAATTGTACATTTGAAAATAAAAGGTTACACGTCACACTTTGTTTATTTAATTAAATTGATGGGGTATAAACGTTAAAGTCGCCGCACCAGATTTTTTAAATTATACTTATATACTTATATGTAAAGGTTACATTTCTATGGGTTCTTTCAAGTAGTCAAAAGACAAGTGTTATTATTTCACCCCTTTTCTATGCCGAGCATGGGGTGATTTCTATGTCTTCTAGGATCCAGGTCTTCCATAAAATACAAATACATCCAGAATAGAATCACAGCAGTGCTGCGTGAGAAGCCCTCCGTGGGCCTCTCTGATGATTGAGGTCAAACGCAGAGCGAAGCCGGCAGCATGCAGCTGCGTAGACGCGGTGTTTGGCTACCTGTGACTCTCTCCGTTGGTGTTTACCTTTCACGTTTAAACACAACGGACCCGACAACGTGCTCAGACACAGCCTCTTGCCCCGGTCCCTGTGCTGTACTCTATCACTCTATCATCTAACATTGTGTCAAGAATTGAACAGAGAACAGATCACACTCTTTTTTTATCCACAGGCAGTGCGCCCACAGGCAGTGCGCCTACTGAACTGCTAGGAGTGCTGCCACTTTCACTTTCATAACATTGTCATTAACATTACACTTACATACTTCGCTGGACTTTCTGGACTCATCATAGTTACTGCACTGTATTCATGATGCTGCAGCAGCTGAGTTACACAGCCCGATATTTGTTTTTGTGCTTTTTTGCACGTTTTTCTCTAATTTCATATGTTCAATGTCACAGACCACCTGTCCCCCCCCGGGCCGTGTGTTCTCTCCCCCATCTGCATAAAGTGTGTCACATGGTCACAAGGGATTTGACACTCACACAAGACATAATGTCGTGATATGATAATGTTGTGATATTGAGGATGTTGTCACCTTCATTGACCACATCTGCATGGACCAAGGCTGTTTCACTGTCATATTTAATGTATTTATAATAACATATTTTAGTGCCACTATTTGGTGGTTATGAAACTTGGGGGGCCCAGGGGACCCACTATAGTTGGGGCCCCACAATAATCAGTGTATGATGTCTGCTTGTGCTACAAACTAGAACATTTATTTTCCAGCCGACACATTGGTGACTTAAGGTGCTGTAGGTAAGATTTAAAATCTATTATTGGTAATATTAGTTGACTTATCCTGCCTCGTTATGAGCCAATTAAGATTGAAGACTGCTACTCCTGGGTCATTTCTGACCAATCAGGGTCCCTCTCTTCCCTGATTTGTTCGGGGAATCGTCTTCCCAATAGTGGAGGAACTTTGAGAGGGAGGGAGCACAGAGGGAATGGAGGCTTTTTTCTCTCGTCTGCTCTCTCACGTCTTACTTACAGCAACTTTAATTGGATTGAAAAGGAAATATGACTTTGATAGAAAAAAGATTGGACCATGAGGTGAATTTGTACAATTGAAAATAAAAGGTTACACAGCACACTTTGTTTATTGTATTAAAGTGATGGGGTAAAAATGTTAAAGTCGCCGCAGCAGATTTTTTAAATTATACTTATATGCTTATATATATATATAAAGGTTAAACTTCTATGGGTTCTTTCAAGTACTCAAAAGTGTTATTATTTCACCCCTTTTCTATGCCGAGCGTGGGGTGATTTCTATGTCTTCTAGGATCCAGGTCTTCCATAAAATACAAATACATCCAGAATAGAATCACAGCAGCGCTGCGTGAGAAGCCCTCCGTGGGCCTCTCTGATGATTGAGGTCAAACGCAGAGCGAAGCCGGCAGCATGCAGCTGCGTAGACGTGGTGTTTGGCTACCTGTGACTCTCTCCGTTGGTTTACCTTTCACGTTTAAACACAACGGACCCGACAACGTGCTCAGACACAGCCTCTTGCCCCGGTCCCTGTGCTGTACTCTATCACTCTATCATCTAACATCGTGTCAAGAATTGAACAGAGAACAGATCACACTCTTTTTTTATCCAGCCTACTGAACTGCAAGGAGTGCTGCCACTTTCACATTCATAACATTGTCATGAACATTACACTTGCATACTTCGCTGGACTTTCTGGACTCATCATAGTTACTGCACTACTGGCCCTTTAAAATTTAATTTAGTAAAAAAAAAAAAAAACATGTACATTTAACGTGTATTTGTATTTACATATCCTCTTCTATATGTCACTTTGCTGCTCTTTGTTTATTTTTATTGTATATATAATTGTTATGGTATTGTTTTGGAGATGTTTACTGCAGGAGGGAATGGGGAGTAAGCATTCCAATGTACCTGTTGCAATCTGTATCTTGTATCTTGTGTCTTGTACTGTGCACAATGTTTTCATATTATGTAACATTTTTCTCTTTCACAGGAGATTACATTTATTTGCAAAAATCTCACTTTACTGCAATAATAGACTCACATTGGAAGTCTGTTAAATGATAACCCATGACGACATAATTATAATTCCAACATTTGTGTCTGAAAGGCAGTGGTGAGAGAGCTGTCAAAATGTTTTAAGTGCTGACAGGGATGTCCAATACAAAAGGTTATTAACTTTTTTTTAAAGTTAGATTGTCCTTTTTAATGTTAAGATACTACACACTTTATTTTGACATCTGAAAAGGCATCAGCCAGAGATATTGTGACAATCGAAGAGAAGTTTAAACTGAAACTGTCATACTCACTTACATCATTAAACTGTTCCATTGTAGTATTTTAAAATGACTTCCTATTGTGTCATGAAACATAATGCTATATTTTCAATAGCTTTATAAGAACCACATGACATGAAATAAACATATCACATAATACATTTTTTTTAATTTACAGAACACACATACAAATGTTATTTTTGTGTATTAACAAATAGTTTTGTACATTTTATAGACATTGCCCAGAACTTCTATTTCACAAATGACAGTATTATAAAAAATAAAATCACATGTAACATAGGGCACCTGTAACATGGCTCTTGTGATTCAGGTGTCCTTTTCATCATCAGTTGAGAAATACAATATCGATGTTCTTTTTTTTACCAATATGTTTAAGGTTTTTAATTTGCTGTTCTGTCAAAATGTAAACGTCTACTATGTGCTACGATGGGGCAGTGAAAGGCAATACACCTATTCATGTTTCCTCAGCACAAAATACAAAAACAATTAAAAAGCTCTAAATTATCAATTCAAGTAAAACATATGTAAAATGAATAAAAACATTTTACAACTATTTATATTGTGAAATGAACACATTGCTTGGATAATAATTAACAGAAAAAGCTTGTTTTTTTTCACATAGGTAACTGGTTAAACATTCTGTGCATTTTCTACAAACTTCAGCACATAGGCAACATTGTAAGTGATGATAAAGTTGATAAAGACATAAACTATCAAGGTTATTTAATTTTTTTCATGTCAAGGAAACAAGTGAGCTGGACGTGGCGGACGTCCTCCTTTAACGGTAAGTGTTCGTACAAATGTTCGTACAAATTCTCATGAGCCATGACATAACAATCCCAAATTGCACCGCTGCGATTTTGCAACGGCAATGATCTCATCAAATCACCAAATGTCCCCTCTTAGCTCTTTTTCCCGATCGCTCTTCCCGATTGCGGTGACAACTGCACGGCCATCTGTGCAACTTGGTACCCAAACCACCCCTTCCCCCGCAAGCCCTTATACCCAACTCTCTTTAACTACATCATTTGGTTGTTTCATACTCCCTTGTGTTGGGTTGCTTTGCGCTGAACGTCTGCAGTGCCACCTGGATCCTTACCTTATCTGTGGTGGACAGCTTGAGCGGACGTCTGAGCAGGCTGGAGAACAGGTCCAGAAGCTGGGGCCCTGGGGGCGAGAGTCTGTTGACCCGGTCCCGGATCTCCACCAGCTGCAGGAGCGCCGAGTCCTGTGATCCCTGAGTGTACGGGTAGTCCAGCTGCAGGTACAGGTCCTGGATGGGTCGTGGTCAAAGTGCATGCTGTAGCCGTACACCTGGATGCTGTTGATCTTCATGAAGCCAAAGTTGCGGACCAGCTCCATGAAGTCCAGGGGCTCGTAGTAGATGGAGCCGTTCTCACTGGCTGCCGGCACCTTGATCCGACTCTGCAGGTAGAAGTGCACCGTCTCGAAAAAGGTCTTCCACTTATTCTCCAGCGTTAGGGTCCAGTTGTAGCAGTCCAACGGGCTGTCTAGTTTAGTCCTCTCCCAGTCGGGGTAGCTGTTCTGGTCGATTCTGAGTGGCTGCCACCGAAGGGGTTGATGTAGACAGACAGCAGGGGCTCCAGGGTGCTGTTCTTGGTGAGGCACACCTGCAGGGACATGCCCAGCAGCATGTGCACATGGTTGGCCTTGTACTTGTTGCTCCTCAGCATCAGCAGCATTCTCTTCCTCAACGACGGGTCAAACCAGCTGTTGAGACGCACGTCATTGCTGACGAACATGCCGTGCAGGCCGATGCGACTGTTGCGGCGCGCCAGCAGGTAGCGCAGCTCGCAGTCCTAAAGGTCGGACTTGAAGCCGATGTAGTGGTCCGTGGAGTCGGGCGCCTCGTTGCGGCAGAGGTCCTGGCTCAGCATGAAGCCCGGGTTGCAGAGAGGTTGGAGAGAGAAAGAAAAAGAGAAAGACAGAGAGAGACAGAGAGAGGCAGGGAGAGATTCATTCAAATTGTTGCAAAAACATTGTCAAAACAGCAACAAAACACTGTAATCTGCTCCCTTCAGACAGATGGAAAAAATCAAGCATACACACACACAGACACACCGAAAAACGCACACATATTTCATATTATCACATAGTCATATTTACACCCAGGTGCACACACAACCACTGGAGCATCAGTGTGTCTTACAGGCACTCATTAAAAACAACTCTCCACTTTTTTCTGTCTAAGTCCCCCCCTTAGCCCCCTTGGCCAGCTTCCTGTCTGCTCAGTAGGGGAAGTTGAGGGAGGTAAGAGATGAGGTGTGTGTGTGTGTGTGTGTGTGTGTGTGAGAGCCACCCTGTCTTCCTGGCTCGCTGCTGTTGGCGGTTGTAGAAGGGGGGGGGGGGGGATATGCAAATGAATGATGATCAGAGCAAGGCAGGTGCGTTCACAGGAGGTATGCAAGTGTTTCACCACAAGCTGTTGACTGCCAGTCATCTCGTTTTCACACATACCCGCATGACACGTCCCCTCCAAAGAAACAACAAATAAATACATCAACAAGCTGAAAGGCTATATATTCAGTTTCTCATCAAGCATTCAGTGGATATTTCATCCTTTTCAACCCTGACCTTTTATTTTAACTAGAACCTGAAAGTAATTCCTTCGCTTCAAACACCCTATGATCTATCCACCAATGGCGAACGTGTCTATCACAACTGGACCTTCTGTAGACCACCCCCCCCCCCCCCCCCCTGGTTGTTCTAGTCAGACGGACGTCACTTTATGCGTTATCTCATTTAGGAATATCAGATTGTCGCAGCCAATTTCCAAGTTGACCATAGTTGTCAAAGCAGTGTCCATGTAGTGAAGTAACAGCACAACACAGACCACCACACACAGGCTATCGATGAAAGGGACGGTCTAAAACGATACGTGAAAAGGCTTAACATAACTTAATCCTAAATCCTACTATTACGGAAGTTATGTTACATTAAGTGTTTTCCTCTCATAAAGCTGTGTTAAGACTTTTCCTTACTGGCTCAATAGAGAGGAAAACACTTAATGTCACATAACGTCCATAATGGTAGGATTTAAGTTGAGATATTTTGACAGGTGAGTGCTAATGACAAGACATATGCCAGAGAAATTTGGTGATTATTGATCGCGGTTTTGTAACTCTTGGTTACGTTAAGTCTTTTCACGTTCAGCGATGCAAAGAAAGATCAAGTCAAAACTCTCAATTTAAATTCACAACAATGCTTAACAAACCCAAGACAGCCATTAACTAATCATTCAACAAGTGTGTGGAAACAAAATGCAACAACCAGCTCAACGAGATGCAACACTGCCCCAAAACCAGCAAAGAAATTGCTGATTCTTTCCAAATAAGTTGCCTTTCAATAGCTATGGAAGCTAATGCAGTGAGTCGGGATTGTCCTGTCCTGTTCCATATTTTTTTATAATATTAAAATGTCCTTTCCGCAGTGGTGACGGGGATTGTTAAAACTTTTTTATAATGTCCATCTTTTCACTGAATGGTCGTCTTGAAAAGGGTACTAACAACAATTCTGCAAAAACATAATCTTCACCTGTTGCCATTTTGACGTAAAAAAACGACGTAGAAAAAAAACAACGTAGCCCTACGCTACGCTCGATCGAGCCAGTGAACCTTCTAGGGCACGATGGAACTGTGGGGAAATCTGAAAGAATACGCCCATTGGCTACAAATCACTATATGATTGGTTGATCAAATTGTCAATCCAAACGTACGCTCTCATTCAGTCTAAGGGCCAAAGCAATCGGGAATACTTTGGTTGAAGGATATTCTTCCCAGCAACCTAGAAAAATATCTGATTGGTTGCATTGTTTTTCCAACACAAAACCAGTCAAATGCGTAGTGCATGGACCGAGAAAGACAAACAAATCAATGTAACACTGTAATATAACAGATAACAACACAGATACCATTCTCATTTATTAATATTATTTAAATTTGATTAAATTTGATTAAATTGTATTACATTTTATTAATAAAATTAATTCGATTTTTTTTGTTTCATCTGAGAGTTCCAGGGTCTTCTCTGAATACCTTGAAGGCCCTGATGCTTCACCACTGGTGTAACGCCGTATGGCCACCCTTGTGTGAGTGCTCTGTTATTGAACATAACAGTTTGGAATTCATAAAACAACGTACCCTGTCAGTGGACGGGGTCTCCAGTGTGCCCCCTCTAGTCAATCAAACAAAGGCCTTACAAATCCT
Organism: Muraenolepis orangiensis; assembly: GCA_027704905.1. Lineage (NCBI taxonomy): Eukaryota > Metazoa > Chordata > Actinopteri > Gadiformes > Muraenolepididae > Muraenolepis > Muraenolepis orangiensis. The sequence goes on from CM051004.1 coordinate 21,213,281, forward strand.
CTTGGCTAAATGGGACAAGCCCCACCAAGCTCTTCAGTCTCCATTTCCCTACCACCAGGAAGGTATCTACTATTTAACAGACCCACATGCGCCTCTGTACCCAGCTCCAGACTGCCTTACAGAGTTGACAGCAGGGAACATTCTCAAGCTCCCAACGTCATTAATGCAAGATGTTCTAGTAATGACATCGCCCCAGTTGTTATTTGTCAAGAAGGAAGGAAGAATGTCATCTGTTTGTTTAAGCTCATAAAAGTCATCAGCTCATATGTTCATAAGAACAACAAAAAAAACATTGTTCTGTTCACATGTTCTTGACTTTGCCAACCCACCACTCAAGAACAAGTAGTTGGTTGTCTCTTTCGTTAGCATCAGGTCATAAGAACCAGATGATGACAAGGGGGGCATCCAGATGATGAGGGCGCAGATGGAGCATATTTTGCACTACGGTTAACACCACGTTTAATTGCAATCACACTTTTTTAATATCTGGAGATTTTCACAAATACATTTTCACACCGTCTCACACACACAGACACACACACACACACACACACGCTGCACAGTGCCACAGAGCAGTACGCACACACACCCAAAATGAGAAGTGGAGCAGTGATGGAGACGGGGATGTGAGCATCTCACCTCTCCCTCAGCATAATAATTCTCGGCTGAGTTCGACACCTCTTGCTGAGCACGAAGAGTTTCTTGATGATGCGCCGGGCTTTGCCCAGGAACTGCTGGGTGTTGAGCTCCAGCTGCTTGTAGCGCTGGTGTATGGCCGGCTCCGTCCGCCACATGTACTGGATGGCGGACGTGTTCAAGGCGTAGAAGGTGGGCAGCTTCCGGACAAAGTTCTGGAACTCGTCTGAGGACAAAAAAGCAAGAGCTGTTAGATGGGTGAACATCCTCTGATGTGGAAGGTAAAAGGTCAAAGCCAGATGACTAATTGAGTTTTTCCTTGAGGACATTTATTTCTCGACTGTTAATGCTGGCTTAAGTTAACTACGACACTCGGCTGTTGCAGGATGACCACATAAGTCCTGGAGGCAACAAGACATAGTGCTATTAATTGTGCTAAAGTGCTATTAATTGACACATATGCTATTTGGGGTTGGACAGAAAGTGCAGCACTTAATTTGGGTTAAGAGGAGTCTTTCCTTATTTATTTTATTTTATTCACAGCCAACAGAGCTACCAAAGCACAGTGTGCAGATCTCTATGCACAAAGAGAGAGAGAGGAGAGAGAGAGAGAGAGAGAGAGAGAGAGAGAGAGAGAGAGAGAGAGAGAGAGAGAGAGAGAGAGAGAGAGAGAGAGAGAGAGAGAGAAGAAAGGATGACTGGCAAGAATGCAGAGAAAGGGGCATTCAGAGTCTGCTGCGCCGCATCCAGCATGCAATATAGGAGATATTGCACTTCCAGGGGAATTCAATAACAATATCATGAGCCGATGATTTATGATCCGGATCGATTGGAGTGGATCTCCGATGAGAAAAACCTGCCTGATTAGCGCAAACCGATGGTACAGTAATCCGATGACACACGACACATTTCCTAGCTGTCCCCTGCTTGCCAAGTAAAATTAATCTGGGAGTATTAGATCTGACGTGGAATGAAGCGCGATATTGAAACCCGCGGACGTGACATGATGCGATAAATTCCAGAGCCTCCTTTGAAGGTCTTATGGGCTTTAATTATGAGATATTTAATTGATCTGAGAACTTATAATCGGTTGGCGAAACGTGAGAGTCAAGGGACTGCCGGCATTAGGGAGGCACCTCGTGACTCATTCTGAAATTTGATGGAGTGTAGCACATTTACACCTCCGGCGGAGTGGTAGCGCTCACCTGCACTTTAAGGCCCGGTTTACTCAGCACAATGAAAGGCTGTTTATAAAGGCTGGCTGGTCAGGCTCTGTCAGAACACCACTTTAGGAAGATTGAATGGCTCGCCAAGAGTATGAAGAGCTTATATCAACCATAAAGACACATCATATATATAAACACAGAAGCAAATATAGTTTCACACCAACTCCAACCCCAACTCCATAGACTCCCGTTTATAACCCTATATATAACCTATGCGTTATACATAGTTTGTAGTATCCCATTTAATCCCATTGAGATCAAGTGCCTCTTCCACGAGGAAAACCTGACCATATCGGTGATATATGAATGATTTATCTTTCGCTTTTGTCCAAAGTTACAATTGTGCATTTCACCAAAGGTAGGCAAGAGAACAACTCGTCACAAGGAGTCATAATTGCATTTTCCTCTTAACAACAAGAGCAGAAACAGTGCTCTTGTAAATGAACAATATGTTAGCTAACAGGAGAACAATCGGACTAAGAATAGAGCTTAAAAGCAATCACTTAAGCAACCACTAGAGCTAGTAAGCAGTCGTAGTGCTAAATGGAAATATCAGGGTAGTGCTTTCTGAAGAGATGGGTTTTCAGCCTGCTTCACGAAGATGGGCAGTGATTCTGCTGTCCTGACATCAGCGAGGCGTTTTGCATTCATACTATGCATCTATTAAACACAGCACGGCAAAAACACTCTCGTTCTTCTCTTCAGACTTTTTTAATTTCCCCTCCGAAAAACCTATTTAGCAGCAATCTAACACCTAAATCTGGTGCGATAACGACCGTCAGAGTGCGGTGGACGTCCCATTCCAGCCAAATGAAAACGAGAACCGCCATAACCTGTTTATACTTGCAGATTCATCACATTACTGAACAAAACACTCTTCGAATGTCATTTTGAAATGTAAAAGATGTGTGCAATAATCATGTGGGCATGGGAAATGGTGTGTACTGAAGTATCATTTAACTATCATAAAACGTACTGCACCCAGCACTTAATAATACACACACACACACACACACACACACACACACACACACACACACACACACACACACACATATAAATCACTGTTTATCTGAGCCACGAGTACAAATCAGAGCAAAGGAGGTATGGAATATTAAGTAGCTGACCTAATGTCTGTCATTGGAACACTGCTACCGTTAATGGAACAAATACATAAAATAATACAAATCAAGCAATTTTTGATCACTCTGTACTGGTAAATAAGCCAGCAGTGGCGTTCAAGATGGAACATTTGCCTGATCTGTATGTGAAATGAGTTTGACCATGGATTGGGGGATTTTTATATGGTTAACCCCACAGCAGTCTGTCAAAATGAATACATTACTTGGATAAACATTGACACCACAATGTATCCATTAGTTTGGCAGCCTGCAGTGTTGCAGAAGCCAGTTAAGTAGATAGAGGCATGCATATATGTGTGTTAAAATGCTATCTAACTTACTATAATAATAAAGAAAAAAAGAAAACAGCAATAAATCATAAGAGCACAAATTCAAACCCAAAATATAGAATCGGAAATACATATGAGACCAAGCCCATGCGTAATGACATAACACATACAGAACAAATGATCTGGGTATGCTATTCTGATACATAATCAGAAATGTATGATGGAAGAGATTTAAAATATAGCACTTAGTCACTCACTCTATGTGGCATTGCTTTGTTTGTGTGTGTGTGTGTGTGAATAGTTATTGTACTGACCGGACTCCTCAAAGTCCAGGTTGGCTGTGGTCCAGGAGTCTCTGAGGTGCACCAGGCCGGCCTCCATGGCCTTGAGGTCCGACTCGGGGCAGTTGCACCGGGGGTACTCAGCACTGCACTCGCACCAGCAGTCGCCCTCCCGACACACCAGCTGTCCCTCCTCGCTGCAGCCGATAGCTAGCTGAGAGCTGAGAGCAGCCTCTCCTGGAGGTGCTCTGGCAGTATGGCCTGCTGGCCTGGGGCAAGGATAGGGGAGGAGAGTGGGGATGAATTGACAAACACACGCCAGAAGTTCCTCTTGCAAAGGTGGACATGGTGGGACGATGTTTTAGCTTCCTTTTCTTTTGAGAGAGTGTTGTACACTGCCGTTTTCAATAAATGATGGAGGCCGCTGATTTCCATTTTGTTTGTATGATATACTTGACTTCAGATTCAATATGCTATGATCCATTAAGAGTGGTGTTTTTTTCAATTTGCACACACAGCAAGAAAGAAAGCAAGAAAGAAAGAAAGAAAATAAAAAAAGAGCCAAGGAATTTAAGCTAACAGATTGAAGCTAGATTCATTGTGACACTCTAGTGGCGCCATTCTGGACTTTATAGGCCAACACGCATAGTGAAAATTCTATCAGAAATTGTGTGGGTTCAATTATATATAGCCAACCTTGCAAATTAATCTTGTTTTCGGGGCTCTGAACCAGAACAAAACTGACAGAGTCGAGGTTGTCATAGTTACTGCAGGGGGGAGGGGGCCAGTCCTGGTTTCAGTACTGTTCTAAAGAAGAAGAACAACAACAAGAGGAAAGCAGCATTAGGCAATGACAATAATCCATACTGTGAATGAAAATCCACTGATGTCGCCCCACTACAGTGTACCTCAGCATCAGCATCAGTATATCAGGTCTCCGTTGTCGTACAATACTCCATCATGTATCATTAAAAATATCTTCAATGCGGCCTCTGAAACAACAGTGTTAGAGAAGAGGGTAGCACACACAAGGGAGAGAGAGAGAGAGAGAGAGAGAGAGAGAGAGAGAGAGAGAGAGAGAGAGAGAGAGAGAGAGAGAGAGAGAGAGAGAGAGAGAGAGAGAGACTCTATTTAATCATTTTGTCCCGTGTACCTTTGTGGAGAAACACATTATATATATTACCCATCATTTAGGCACCACGAGGAGGGTACATCTCATGTGGGAAAATTAATGACTGAGTGAATGAGAGTTCAAGATGAATTGGAGTTGTGGCATCAATTCTGGAGCAAAACGCAGTGGCTACAATATGTTCGGTAGAGCAAATCGGTAGTATTCAGAGTATTCCGCTAATATAGTTCTTTACTCCACTAACCACAACTATAATGTCAAGTGTCCATCTATGTTGATGAACAACGCTTTGCATCTTTGCATATATTCCAATTCCAATATCAGAACCAATCAAATGCTCTAATTGCAATATTGAACAGAACACAATCAAGGCCTTCCAGACATCATGAAAACCCTTTGCTGTGCCATGCACTTTACATCAGCCCTCGTACTGTAATACATACTGTAACAATGTGATTAAAGACACACTGGTAATGGTTCAGTGTAGGTTTGTATCACATCAGGTGTTATTTGACACCTGATGTGACACCTCCAACAGCAATATCACTGAAACAATAGAGCTCTCTGCAAAAAGTGACGAGAATTCTCACAAATATAGCATAAAGCAAGATGACACTGTGCAATTGATTAATATGTCAAACAGAGCTTGGGGGGGGGGGGTAGATTCTACTGTGAGACGCTGCAGGCAAAGAGGAGACCAAGAAATATAGGCAGGACTAAAATCCAAACCACATACCTTTGCAAAGAAATCACACACATTCGGTGCGCCTTTTCTTCGATGAAAAAAGGCACAGGTCAGATCACAGGGGTGAGACACTTGAGCGGTGCACATAGCAGGCCACAGTGGAATACTCTGCCTTTCGCTGTTTGATTGGTAAAACAATGCAGCGACGAGGTCCAATAAAAGTAATTCCACACTACAGGGTGAAACAAGATGACAAAAGGATGTGCAGGCAAACCAAATAGGGAAGAGAGGAGCTAGAGACAGAGGGAGAGATGAGCTAGAGACAGAGGGAGAGAGGAAATTGAGACAGAGAGAGGGGAGCTAGAGACAGAGGGAGAGATGAGCTAGAGACAGAGAGAGGGGAGCTAGAGACAGAGGGAGGGGAGCTAGAGACAGAGGGAGAGGAGCTAGAGACATAGGGAGAGAGGAGCTAGAGACAGAGGGAGAGGAGCTAGAGACATGGGAGAGGGAGCTAGATACATGGAGAGAGGAGCTAGAGACAGAGGGAGAGAGGAGCTAGAGACAGAGGGAGAGAGGAGCTAGAGACATGGAGAGAGGAGCTAGAGACAGAGGGAGAGAGGAGCTAGAGACAGAGGGAGAGAGGAGCTAGAGACAGAGGGAGAGAGGAGCGAGAGACAGAGGGAGAGAGGAGCTAGAGACAGAGGGAGAGATGAGCTAGAGACAGAGGGCGAGAGGAGTTAAAGAGAGAGGAAGAGAGGAGCTAGAGATAAAGGGAGAGGAGCTAGAGACAGAGGGAGAGAGGAGCTAGAGACAGAGAGAGAGCTAGAGACAGAGGGAGAGATGAGCTAGAGACAGAGGGCGAGAGGAGTTAAAGAGAGAGGAAGAGAGGAGCTAGAGATAAAGGGAGAGGGGAGCTAGAGAAAGTGGGAGTGATTACATAGAAAGAGGGAGAGAGTAGCTAGAGAAGAGAGAGGAGAGAGTAAATAGAGAGAGAGGAAGAGAGAAAATACAAAGCGGGAGAGGAGCTAGAATGGGGGGGAGAGGAGATAGAGAAAGAGGTAGGGAGGAGCTAGAGACAGGGGAGAGATGAGCTAGAAAGAGAGATGAGCTCGATAAACAGGAAGAGAGCAGCTTGATAAAGAGAGGAGAGAAGCTAGAGAGAAAGGGGGGGGAGGAGCTATAGAAAGATGGAGAGAGGAGATAGGGAAAGAGGGAGAGACATCCAATGCTGCCACTTGTATGTTTTTTTTACAACACAGTGTCCACACAACACAATTAATTAAAATCTGCAAGGTCTCAACAGAGAGCTGCAGATTAATTTCTAACACAGACAGATATCCAACTTAAAGGGAAAATTGACCAAATGCAAATCTAAAGATGGCTTTTCTATGCATAGCAATGAGACCATCTGCAAAACAAGCCAGTGGAGCAGAGCCGGGCCCGCACACGTTTCCCCCTCTATTAAAACTATTCAACGGGAACATTTCCTTGTTTTGCTTTTAATACTTTCCAAACTGTTTGCCGGAATTATGTTGAAGAACAAAGACAGGAAGAGAGAATTGTAAAATAGGACGTGTTAAATGTGAAGGATCACGTGTTGCGATGTGTTAAGTGCTTTAGTAATAATAATACACCGTTATCCGGGAGGTGTTTTGTGCTGACGGTGCACGGAAATTTACAACAGCTGCATTTAATAGGACCACTAATTACACTTTAAGACTTGCCAAGAATAAGCAGTGTGTGTGCTCCTGAAGCTCCGAGTGTTTTGGATGTTGTGTGAACCTTCACGTCATGTTCATTTCAACAGAATTCTCATTCTTCTTTTGTTCGTTCCAATTTGTAACACATGTCTATTTCCTGAGCTGATTTTCTGAAATATAGAAAGAGTCACCTTTTGAATATAACAACCTTCTAACAGCGCCCGTACTGCTGTGATTTGATGTTAAAAACGTTTTTACATGTTATTACGGAAACAATCACGGAACGATTTACCATCAGCAATGCAGGAGAAAATGAATCACCTTTGGAGATTTCACTAATGAATAATTGCACACAAGTGGCACAAAGTGAATTTAATTAGCCTTAGTGTGCATCTATCATAGCAATAAAAGGCTTCAAAAGTGTGTCGGGATTCGGCCTGATGAAGGGAGACGATAACAAGGTGTGAGAGACAACGTTTATATATGTTATATATGTATATCAAATGTACACCTTCACCAAAAGGCCCATTTCTCTTATCCACCAACGCACGGTGGAATGCTCACGTCCACATTTGCATCCAAGATATGTTCCCCCTTATTTCTGGATCTCTATTTCTATTTGGGATTATGGCAGGCGTGTTTTAAAACCATAAAAATGAGGAGCTCCAACTCAAAGCAAGCAATGCAATTTAGTGCTTTGGACCAAAGTTGCGTTTCCCCCCCTGATGCTAGCTGTTTTATTTGCACAGGGTTTGGGTTTCAGTGGGATATCCTAAAGGTTTAATTCCTAATGTAGGAGGCTTTAGAAGGGAAAGGGGGCCGTCGGAGCTGTCCGTTATATACACGGCACTGTGGTCGACACACATTCAAACAATGTCCGAGGATGTTCACTTTGCATTTAGTGCGCATACTATTTGTATGGGTCAAAGTAAGGAATACATTGGACGGAGTGAAAGTCAAAGACAAACGGAAAAGTCAAAGAAAAAAGAAGAAGCTTTCCCTTCCGAGCGGAATAATGAAGACGTTAAAGAATCGGCCGGAGGATGAATTATTCATCCCGACATTCATCCCGAAGCGATAAAGGAGGACAGGGTGCTTTGTTGTCGTGATATGTTTAATTATTTTATGCTCCCGCCATCGCCAACGGCTTCTCCCGCTGCACCCCTTCTCTGCAATACTTCACCAGCCGTTCCCAAAACAAAGTCCTGCGTGTCGCTTTTTCTCTTATATAGTAGGGTGGGCTGGGGTTGGGTGCAGGGGGGCGGGTGGGTGTGGAGTTGGGGGGGAGGGGGGGGGGAGGTTGGTGGGCAGAATTAATCCGAATGCTGCATGACTGCACAGAACCAGCCCAAAGAAAGAACGCCTCTCGCTTTTTTCAAATTGGGTCGAAGCATCATTCCTATCCACACTGTCTATTAGACCCCTCTACAGACTCAGGGCTTTATAATGAATCTTCAATACGGGCCGGGAGCCGGGCCTGTGAATCAGCCCTAGACACGCTGATTGATACAGCGCTTGTAGACTCCGGCCCTGGCCTCTCTCTAACTCCTGGGCTAAAAGGCTGCCTAATGGTTGTGGCCCGGTCCGTCCTCCTCTTGAGGGTGTCTCGCTGTACATTAGTGCACGGTGGCTTTTTAGTCATAAAGGCCCCCCCCCCCCCCTCTCTAACGGCAAATGACGAGCGAATCAACCTCCCGGAATGGAAAAGATTGTAATGGAGTGGATGATTCATTGCACGGAGGAGGTGCAACTGTAAAGGCACTACTCTCCCTCCATTTTTCCAAATCTTTTAATTTGTTTGTTATCCATCTCTTCTCATCTCTTAGATGCTCTTTCTTTCGATCTGGGGCATCTTGTGCTTTGTCCCGTTCACACCTTCAGGGCAAGCATTACTGCCATTTAAGATGTTTTTCTCTCCGGAAAGAAACGCTGAAGCAGCAGCAGCCTTTTGAAGCCAGCTTTGATTCTGCTATCCATCTTCATCACGCTGAAGTCAGAAATACCCTCCCAAATACCTTCCCTCACCCCCTCTTACTCATCCATGTTCTGAAAAACAGCCTGCTGATGCTGTGAATATTTTTCATCCGTCACCTTAAACAGCCTCGCAAACAATTGTGCCACTCATCTCAACCACAGGGGCGGTAAGAAGCACTTTGGCCTAACGCTGGCTGCCAAGGCATCCGCCTGCCAATTCACTTGAGGGTATATAGATACGGCGTCAATGTCACATGGCCGGCTTAGCGGCGGCGGCGGTGGAGGCAAAACCGAAGGCTCGAATAAGAAGGGCGCTGAGGCTCAGGAAACGGCGGGTGCGTTGTGCAAGCGGGCTGTGTCGGAAATGGACTCGGATATGTCCAATTTCTTGCAAATTCCTTTTTGTGGTTTGCTCATGGGTAATGATCTCAGATCTTCATTCTTCTTCATTTTTATTATCTATATGCACAATGGAATGCTTATCCCCATTCCCTCCCTCAGTATGAATTTTCTTGAACACTTTATTATGAAAATACTGTAAACACTAAAAATAACAATAAAAATAACAATTAAATGACTGATGGATGTACATGTGTTGAATTGTGCAAAAATAATAAAAAAAACATTTAGAAGTGCCAGTTGTGCAGCAGCATCATGGATACAGTGCAGTACAGTGCAGTAGCTGTAATGAGTCCTGAAAGTCTAGCAAAAGTATGATAGTGTAATGTAATATGAATGACAATGTAATGATAGTGGCAGCACTCCTAGCAGTTTAGTAGGTGCACTGCCTGAGGATAAAAACTGTCCTCGAACCTGGTACTCCTTGTACAGATGTTGCAGAACCGGCAACCCGGACCATAGGGGGGAGAAGAGATGGTGCCCACATTATTCCCACATGTGTCCCGGTGTCATGTCCAGGCTGATGGTGGAGTGGGTGACCCGGTGGCTCCTGATGTCCACAATGAGCTCCTTAGTCTTGCTGACCTTCAGTGCAGGGCTTTTGTCCTTGCACCATCGTGTAAGCCAGACTACCTCATCTCTGTACTCCGTTAAGTGATCCTTGCTCATCAGGCCGATGACTGTGGTGTCTGCAAACTTGATAATACAATTATTGCTGTGTGTGGCATTACAGTCATGTGTGTACAGCGAGTACAGCCAGGGACTGAGACAGCAGCCTTGGATATATACGGTGTTGAGGACCAGAGTGGATGAGAGAGTTGTTCCCAATCTTCACCACTTGAGGCCTGCCCATGATGATCTATCTGGTGGCGATGCTGGGCTGGAGCCACCAGAAGAAGTGTTATTCTTCTCAGATAATAGGCAGAAGACAACGAAGCGGCTGGCTGGATGTCGTCCCCCCCCCCCCCCCCCCCCAACCCTTCCTGTCATCTCCAGTCCCAAAGCATTTACATTCTGTGTGTACGATGCATCGCAAAAACAGAATGTCAAAGTGTTTACTTATTCCCTGCGATTGGCAAATGATTCAAATATATATTATAATATAACAACATAAATCAAACGAGGACCTCGGTGGCCAAGTGAATGCTGAACAGCTGACCAGCAGACTTTGGGGGTACGGGAACACATATCGTTGAGTGTTATTCAGACTAATGATAGTGTGAGGATGTAGCCATTCATTACAATTACTTCTGCTTCACCAGCTCATTATAATCCACGACAATACATGAACCATTGTCTTCCAATGGTTCATGGCATACCAATTGCAAAAAATTGTACACGCTGATAATGATGAGTGTGTGTGAGAGGTGTGAGATAGACCCTATGTGAAACAAAATGAAATCTTCATCATGGAGTTGATTTACCATACAAATATAAATGTGTTTACAGTAGTCGAACACACAGTTGTTTTGCTCTGCCAACAACATTATTTAATTTGCATTGGAATCTAAGGTGGTAGTTACATGCAGTACTGTTTCTGTCTGTCTATATGTCTGTATGTATATACTGTATATATATATGTGTGTATGTATCTTATCAAGGCCTGCATCTCATTTCAGCAGGCAATTAAACCGTAGCATAAACTATAGTAGCGTAACATTAAGGCACGCAACGGTGATCCAGGAATAATTACAATATTATGTTCATTCCATCCATCATTTATTTTGTCTTTTGCCACAAGCCTTGGAGCCACCGGAGTAAACAAGAAATGCCCCCGCCCCCCTCAGAACACAGACTGTGTGAAGAACACTGTGTTCCAGAGACAACAATGAACACGGCTCCGAGGTAGCGGCCTGCAAAACAGGATATTTATTTATATATATCAGGGTTTCCGTTAGCCGGTATTTACCGTTTTTTAGTGGGTAAAAATTATTAAAAAACGGTAATTTATAAACCTGCCGGTCAAAATGTCCGGTAATAATGCTCATACTAAACTTAGATCCTGGACATTTGAGTTTTGACAGCTTTATTACTGCCCCCTCCCCCCAAAGGGTGACCGAATGAAGTGACCAATCAGCTGCCGCCCCTCTCATGACGTCAAGCGACGTCACTGAACAGGGGGCGTGGCCAAGCCACGTGCGCTGGCAGCCCACACACACACCTGTCGGCAATTGCGTGGCTGATTGCTAATAGACCCTGGGGTATATAGACCCTGGCTTCCCGTTACCCCGGCGTTAGGTCGTACGTCGTACTGCACGTCACATGTTGTTCATGTACGTCGGACATTCTGGACGGAATCGCCACGCTGATGTCCCGGAGATCCAGAACCAGCCTATCCCGCGTCACCCGCCTGTCTCGCGTTACTCTGGTCCATACGAGCTCCCCGGTCATTATTACCTGTCTGGTACCTGTCGCTACTCGACCTCCCGGTACCCAGACTCCTCCCCCGTCCCGGACTACTCGCCGGTCTACTACCTGCCGGTACCCAGACCCCTGGACTGTCCCTGATCACTCTCTAGTGTTGTGTTTGAGTTGTGTTGTGCTTTAAATAAAGCTTTATGTTATAGCTCCACTGTCTTGGTCTGCGTTCTGGGTCCCCCGAACAATCCCACTTGTGACACTACAGATGTTACAGGTGTTTTGAAATAGCCTCGATTTCTAACGAGGTTTTGCTCAATCGTTCTTGTTCGTTTTGTTGTTCATTAAATAGTCCAATTTATTTGAGGTCTTTGTCATTCTTTCGTCAATCTAGGTGTACGTTATAGTTGCGTTTGTAATATAGACTGTTTTTGAAACATGACCAGTAAGTTTCGAATTTGTCCGGTAAAATAAAATCTGTCCGGACACTTGACCGGCAAGAAAAAATCCTAGCGGAAACCCTGATATATATTTACATCACAACCATGTTTAGATATGCACCACCGCTGTAGTGTGTCTGTGGGTGTGTGGGTGTGTCTGTGGTTTTGTGTGTGTGTGTGTCGTGTGTCTCTATGTGTGTTTGTGTGTGTGGGAGTGTGTTTGTGTGTGTGTTCAGGGGGAGCTTTAAGATAAGGTTAGTCATGTACCAGACGGACTACGTCAGAAGTTGCTTCACAGACGGCGCCTGGCCGGTCATGTACACACACGTGTGTGTGTGTGTGTGTGTGTGTGTGTCTGTATCTGTTGTTTTGTGAGTGTGTGTCTATGTGTCTGTGGTTTTGTGTGTGTGTGTGTGTGTGTGTGTGTGTGTGTGTGTGTTTGTGTGTGTGTGAGTGTGTGTGGGTGTGTGTTTGTGTGTGTGTTCAGGGGGAGCTTTAAGATAAGGTTTGTCATGTACCAGCGGGACTACGTCAGAAGTTGCTTCACAGACGGCACCTGGCCGGTCTGAACCCCTGTGACTTTCGCCGATCGATGGCAGACATGAGAGGAGCGGTCCCGTCTCATCCCGAGCTCACCTTCTGTTGAGCGATCAGCAGTTTTATAAACGCGATCTCATTCACACAACTCGCTAACTTGTTCAAACCAGCTCTGTTAGCCCTGCGGTAGGTAGCGTTAGTCAAAGAACAACATCCATCGTCTCATCTCATCGTGACGGCAGCCGTGCTAATGACCTTACCCGCACCTGAATG
>CM051004.1:21233829-21236329 GCA_027704905.1 Muraenolepis orangiensis
AAAGCACACACACACACACAGAGGGGCTCAAAGTTATTCCAAGGACCTCCCTGCAGAGAACGGTGCAAAAGAGGGAATAAAGTCTTTCACGCCTCATTCAGCGCGATACAAACTAAATGACTTTTGTTTGCGACCTTGAAAGACCATTTGCAGTGTGGTTTATTTTAAAAGTTGCAGATGACTTCACTTTGTTTTTCTTTCTCTCTCTCTATACTGTATATAAACTGTGAGGGAAGGAGGGAGGGGAGTGAGTAAGGAAGAGAGAGGAAGCGGGTAGGAGGGAAAGGGAGGCAAGGGGAGGGTAAGATGGGAGTGAGGGGGAGGGGAGTGAGGGAAGGAATGTTATGCTGAGGTTCTGAATTGATGAGAGGGGTAGGGTGGGTGGGGTGGAGGTTCGGCGACATCAGTCGAGTAATTAGCAGAAATCCTATTAAGCCTCGGGAGCGGTTGCATAAACAAGGGAGCGTGTGGCTCCCTCGTATTTAATTTGTTTTATTTTCATGTATATTTATATTTTATTCATTTTCACACCTCTTAGAATCTCAGACTGTTTGCATCTTGCAGAGTTTTAAGTCGTTTAATATCGGCCCGTGATGCTGACCTCTGTGCTGTGTAGCCACAGTACCTGCGTGCGGCCTGCTCCTTCACTTAAAAAAACTAACTCAAGTGGACGTTTTCAATTGAATGTACTTATGTAGCACTTTAGCACACAATGTTTCCAGCTATTATCTCAGCCAACGTTCGAGGATTCTGTTCCTTTCTGCAGTCGTCATTTAGACACATTCGACACACTGGCCTTTTATAATCTCTGCTTGTGTTTCACTATTATTGTTGTCGGCCTTGTACCCTAAAGGTAGAGTAGCCTTCAAGCATGCAAATTAAAACAACCCATTTAAATAACCTATTGAACCAATTGAGTTCATCTGGACTCATTACTTTACTTCATATTTAGTTACCATTGGTCTCAGGAAACATCCAGAGACATGAGACATCCACTTTTGAGAATGAAACTGCTGTTTGAACTCAAGCTCAATACACGCCCACACATTCAAACACACACCACACACACACCACACACACACACACACACACACTACACACACACACACACACACACACACACACACACACACAGCAAGACATACAGTATCCCCCACAAACACACACAAACACAAACACACTCAAACACACATACACACACACCCTCTTCGTGCACACACAAACACACACACACACACACCGAGACACACACTACCCCCAGCCCACCCGCCCCCATCCACCTATACACACACACACACACACACACACACACACACACACACACACACACACACACACACACAGTCAGGCACACACAACCCCCCGCAAACACACACACACACGCACTAACACACTAATCCACACACATACAGCCAGACACACACAGCCCCACACCCTCACACACACACCCACCGACACATGCACGCCCACACGCCCCCATCCACCCACCCACACACACACACACACACACACACACACACACACACACACACACACACACACACACACACACACACACACACACACACACACACACCACACACACACACACACAGCAAGACATACAGTATCCCCCCACAAACACACACAAACACAAACACACTCAAACACACATACACACACACCCTCTTCGTGCACACACAAACACACACACACACACACACACACCGAGACACACACTACCCCCAGCCCACCCGCCCCCATCCACCTATACACACACACACACACACACACACACACACACACACACACACACACACACACACACACACACAGTCAGGCACACACAACCCCCCGCAAACACACACACACACACGCACTAACACACTAATCCACACACATACAGCCAGACACACACAGCCCCACGCCCTCACACACACACCCACCGACACATGCACGCCCACACGCCCCCATCCACCCACCCACACACACACACACACACACACACACACACACACACACACAAACACACACACACACACACACACACACTTACATACACACAGCCAGACACTTACATACCCCTATCCACCCATCCACACACACACACACACAAACACATGCCCCCACCCCCGCCCACAGACGGCCGCCGTCAGCCCCGTCATCCACAGAGAAAGGCCCCTGACAACCCCTCTGGCCCCTGACAACCCCTCTGGCCCCTGATAACCCCTCTGGCCCCTGGTAACCCCTCTGGCCCCTGACAACCCCTCTGGCCCCTGACAACCCCTCTGGCCCCTGATAACCCCTCTGGCCCCTGATAACCCCTCTGGCCCCTGATAACCCCTCTGGCCCCTGACAACCCCTCTGGCCCCTGACAACCCCTCTGGCCCCTGATAACCCCTCTGGCCCCTGATAACCCCTCTGGCCCCTGATAACCCCTCTGGCCCCTGATAACCCCGCTGTCACCCGCTTGTCACATGGCATAAGCCGGCCGCGGGATGAGCTACTAACTGGCTACAGG
>CM051004.1:21243829-21273829 GCA_027704905.1 Muraenolepis orangiensis
GATGCAGTAGAGGAGAGGGCTCAGCACACAGCCTTGTGGAACGCCGGTGTTTAGGGTGAGGGTGGAGGAGGTGAGATAGTCTAACCTGACTGAGTGGGGTCTGTTGGTTAGGAAGTCTAATAACCAGTTACAAACTGATGGGTTAATGTCAAGGTTCTTGGTTTTCATGAGGTCACCAAGTTTGAAAATGAGTTTGGAGGGTATGTTAAATGCTGAGCTGAAGTCTATGCACAGCATTCTCATGTGGGTGTTGCTCTCATCCAGGTGGGCGAGAGCGGAGTGAAGAGCTGAGGAAATGGCGTCCTCCGTGCTCCTTTTAGGCAAATTGGTATTTATCCAGTGAGGGTGACAGGCCAGATTTGAGGTGAGCCAGGACCAGCCTCTCAAAGCACTTCATGATGATGGGGCTGAGTGCAACAAGGTGGAAGTCATTGAGGCTCGTTGCAGAGAAGAGTTTTGGCACTGGCACATGGAGGTGGTTTTAAAGCACACTGGAACAACTGCCTGAGCTAGTGACATATTGAAAATGTCAGTAAGGACCTCGGTCAGCTGCTCAGCACAGTTCCAGAGCACACGACGGGGGGTGGGGGAGGGTGACGGCTTTGTAAGCATCAGACTTGTTGGTGTAAACATGGTCTAATGTTCTCTCTCCTCTTGTGGAGCAGGAGACATGCAGGTAAAATTTGAGGAGCACAGTATTTAAGTTGGCATGATTGAAATCGCCTGAAATATCAAAGGCTGCCTCTGGGTGGGAGTTCTGCTGTTGGTTAATAGCAGAGTACAGTTCCTTCATAGCTAGCTTAGCGTTAGCATCTGGAGGAATGTCAGCGATTCCGCTGTTAAGCCATGTTTCTGTCAAAATCATCACGTTGCAATCCATAATCCATTTATGGTTGATAATCCGCAGCCGCAGTTCATAAATTTTGTTCGCCAGAGATCGTACGTTGGCGAAGAAAACGCTGGGTAGCGACAGGTGATGTGGGTTGGCTCTTAGCCTAGCACGTAGCCCTCCGCGGCTTCCTCTCTTGTGTTTACGTTTTCTCTGCGGGCGATGGGTCCGGTCAGCCGGCCATGCTATGGTGAGATTCACCAGAGTTTCAGCGTGGATTTGAAGATTGCCAATTAAGTTACCAGAATGATGTAATCCAATTTCAAAAACATTGTGTCAGGTGTACGTGATAAAAGCAAGACTCTTCTGTGTGAACAGACTAAGAATTATTAGGTATATTACCGCTAATTTGCAAAAGCTTGTCAGACGCTGGACGTCGCAATGTTTACGTGCCGCCATCTTAGTCGAATCACATTGGTCGCCTGTCTGCTACCTGTCGGTACTACGCACCTCGACCTCCCGGTATCCAGACTCCTTGCCTGTCCCTGACCATTTCCACGTGTGTTTCGCAAATAAACCACCTGTTCTCCCCTCTCTGGTCTGTTGTCTGCATTCGGGGTCCAACCCACACACTCTATTGTGACTGAACGATCTTATCTTAGGAGCCGATGCAAGTGGACCGGGTGCATCTATCTCAGCAGGAACGGAGGCGGACTCGGGGGCTTGCCTCTACTGTGGAGGAATGGGGCATTCCTGCCACGTCTGCCCTCGTCGGCCAAAAGAGCAGGCCCCTCAGTGACGGCGGGGTCCCTGAGGAGCCAGAATGCGACCCGATCCCCAGCTGCGTCGGCAAGTTCCCATTTTGAAGCACACCTCCTTTGGGCCAAGTAGGTGCTCCCGGTACACATTTTGGTGGATTCAGGAGCCGATGCCAGCTTTATTGATGCATCCCTGGTCGCACAGGCCGGTATCCCCACCAAGCGCTTACAGTCGCCACTCGACGTGAACTCGTTGGACGGCAAGCCTCTGGCCAGGATCACTCATCGGTCAAGCCCGCTCACCCTGGTGCTGTCAGGGAATCACAGGGAGAGCATTCACCTGCACGTTATCTCCTCCCCCCACACCCCAGTGGTATTGGGTAGGCCGTGGCTGGCGATTCACAATCCACACATCAACTGGTCAGTAGGCTCTGTGATCAGCTGGAGTTTGTTGTGTCATTCTCATTGCCTTCGGTCCGCCCTAGCACCAAGCAATTCCCCCACCGGCCCGGTTCCGAGCCCTCCCGATCTCTCCTCCGTTCCCCACGTGTACCACGACTTCGGGGAGGTGTTCTGTAAGTAACGGGCCATTTCCCTACCTCCCCACAGGCCATATGACTGCGCCATCGACCTCCTTCCCGGCGCTCCTCTGCCGGTCAGTCGGCTCTACAATCTGTCCCGGCCCGAGAGGGAGACGATGGAGACCTACATCCACGACTCTCTGGCAGTGGGGCTGATCAGACCCTCGTCGTCGCCCGTCTTTTTGGGGTTTTTTTCGTCACCAAGAAGGATCACACGTTACGGCCGTGTATCGACTTCCGGGGCCTAAACAACATCACGGTAAAAAATAAATACCCTTTGCCTCTCATTGACCCAGCCTTCGAGCCGCTCCGCCATGCGGCGGTGTTTTCCAAGCTGGACCTACGCAACGCCTACCATCTCGTCCGGATCCGGAGGGGGACGAGTGGAAAACGGCGTTCAACATAGCTCTGGGGCACTTTGAGTATCGGGTCATGCCTTTCGGCCTCACTAACGCTCCGGCAGTTTTTCAAGCACTGGTGAACGACGTCCTCCGGGACATGCTGAACCAGTTTGTTTTCATTTACCTGGACGACATTTCGATTTTTTTCACGGGACAAGAGGGAGCACGTTCAGCACGTCCGGTTGGTGCTCCAGCGGCTACGTGGGGAATCGGGAGCTCTTGGCGGTTGTTCTGGCCTTGGAGGAATGGAGGCACTGGCTGGAAGGAGCTGAACAACCGTTTGTGGTCTGGACGGATCACAAAAACCTAGCCTACCTTCGCTTTGCCAGACGGCACAACTCTCGACAGGCGCGGTGGGCGTTGTTCCTGGGGAGGTTAAACTTTACCCTCACCTACCGTCCTGGCTGTCGAAACATTAAACCGTATTCTCTCTCTCGCCAGTGGGACGCCGAGAGGGACCTCGCCGAACCAGAGACCATCCTTCCCCCGGTTTGCGTAATAGGGGCAGTTACGTGGGAAATTGAGAGGCTCGTCCGGGCGGCTCAGCGCTCTGATCCGGATCCAGGTAACCATCCTGCTAATCGTCTGTTTGTGCCCGACCCAGTTAGGTCCCAGGTTCTTCAATGGGCTCATTCCTCAAGACTCATCTGTCATCCCGGATATGCTCGTACCCTGGCATTCCTCAGGCGGAGCATCTGGTGGCCTTCCATCTCCCGGGACACCCAGGCCTTCGTGACGGCTTGCGCCGTCTGTGCGTGCAGCAAGGCCTCGCACGGACCTCCTGTGGGTCTGCTGCATCCGCTGCCTACCCCCCGCCGGCCTTGGTCGCACATTGCCGTGGATTTCATCACCGGTCTCCCACCGTCGTCAGGTAACTGCTCCTAATACTAGGATGGGTTAAATGCAGAGAACACGTTTCACTGTATGTCTTCATGTATGTGACCAATAAAGAGGATTCAATCCTCACAATTTGTTGTTTGTTGTTAACACCGCTATTCTGACAATCGTTGACCGATTTTCGAAGGCGGTTCATTTTCTGCCACTCCCCAAGCTTCCCTCCGCCTGGGAGACGGCGGATCTCCTGGTGCTCCAGGTTTTCCGTCTTCACAGGATTCCCCTGGAAATTGTGTCCGATCGGGGTCTGCAGTTCACGTCCCAGCTGTGGAGGGCGTTCTGCCAGGTTCTGGGTGCCACCATCAGCCTCTCCTCCGGCTACCATCCCCAATCCAATGGGCAAACGGAAAGAGCGAACCAGGATCTGGAAGCGGCCCTCCGCTGCATCACCGCTTGCCACCCGTCTTCCTGGAGTTCCCACCTTCTGTGGGTGGAATATGCGCACAACTCCCTCACCAGCACCGCCACAGGGATGTCGTCATTCCAGGCATCGCTGTGTTACCAGCCCCCCCTATTTTCCGCTCAGGAGGAGGAGATTGTGGTGCCGTCAGTGCAGGTCCACCTCCAACGCTGCCGCCGGATATGGAGGACCAAGCGTTCTGCTCTCCTTCGCACGGCCGGTCGGAATCAGCGTCTGGCGGATCGCCGGAAGGTTCCGGCGCCCGTCTATCGACCTGGACAGCAGGTATGGCTCTCCTCCCGGGACCTGCCACTACAGGTCCAGTCCCGGAAGTTGGCATCCCGGTACGTGGGTCCCTACACAGTGGACAAGATCATTAACTCGGTCTCTGTGAGGTTGAAATTGCCTCCGGCCCTGAAGGTGCATCCCACCTTTCATGTCTCTCTGCTAAAACCCGTCTCCTTCAGCCCTTTATGTCCTCCCACCGACCCCCTCCCCCCCAGGATCATCGACGACCACCCCGCCTACACGGTAAAAAAGATCCTGGACATTCATCGCCGTGGCCGGGGATTCCAGTACCCGCGTCGGAACATCTTGGATCCATCCCTCATCCGCGACTTTCATCAGGAGCATCCCAACAAGCGGGGCGCCAGGAGGCACCCGTTGAGGGGGGGGGGTACTGTCACGTTTACGGTGGCTGACAGAGGGCGTCGCCAAGCCGCGTGCGCTGGCGGTGCACACACACACCTGTCAACAATTGCCGTGGCTAATTTCTAATCACCTCATCTGGGGTTATATATACCGCGCCGTCACTATGGCACGTTGCTCGTTCGTACCTCTTGTACTGCGGATGTTACGTTTCAAGCTCTCCGGTAATTCAACTTACCTGTCTTCTGCCTATTCGCTACTTCGACCTCCCGGTGTCCAGACTCCTTGCCTGTCCCTGACCATTTCCACGTGTGTTTCACAAATAAACCCCCTGTTCTCCCACATGCAGTGTGTGCTAACCCACACACTGCATTGTGACAAACACACACACACACACACACACACACACACACACACACACACGCACACACACACATTGAAATGTGTTATTTATTCAAATCTTCAAATGATCAGGGGCAAGGGCAAGGCTAAACTAAATGATGTTTGCCGATGTGTGTGTCGAAACATGTCAACATTTTGACTTCCAGGAAATGGCACTTGATTTCCTCTCTTTTTGCGTCGACTACGGTAACCCCGGACCCTGAATACATTAATACATCCACAAACATTCAGCACTGTTTGCTTGAACGGAGACTCCATTATTAAGTAGTCCATTATGAATTCATCCATCACTCACACACACTCACTCACCCTTGACAGGAGAATATGAAACCAAGAGTCCATTCGCTGAAGGATTGTTCAGCAAATTAAACAAATCCCTCCCCACACACAAGAGTCAGGTGATGATCACCACTAATTACTCTAGAATTCAATTTAGTACTTTATTGACACCCTTCAGTGCACCCCTCTCTCCCTCTCTTTCTCTCATTATATCTCTCCCCCTCCCTCTATTTTTTCCATTCCACACTAATGAGAGAGATAGAACGAGAGAGAGAGAGTGAGAGAGAGTGAGAGAGCTCGAGAGAGAGCTCAGCACTGGTGCCATTTTGTAGTGAGTAGTGAGTGTGTGTGTGTGTGTGTGTGTGTGTGTGTGTGTGGCAACCTTTTGTAACCACATTCAGATGCATTATGGGATACCTCCCCGTGGTGCCTCTGAAGGCAGGTGTCGTTGTGTTTCATCCGTTTAGAACCCGATACAGTTGGTCATCTGTTAGTATAGTACAACAGTACCCGTAATCTGTTAGTATAGTACAACAGTACCTGGTAATCTGTTAGTGTAGTACAACAGTACCTGGTCATCTGTTAGTGTAGTACAACAGTACCCGGTAATCTGTTAGTGTAGTACAACAGTACCCGGTAATCTGTTAGTGTAGTACAACTGTACCCGGTAATCTGTTAGTGTAGTACAACAGTACCCGGTCATCTGTTAGTGTAGTACAACAGTACCCGGTAATCTGTTAGTGTAGTACAACAGTACCTGGTCATCTGTTAGTGTAGTACAAAAGTACCCGGTCATCTGTGTTCTGTGTTCCACAGCCAATTACTGAAGTGTGTGCAACCCAAGGCAACCTTTGCTGTTGTGTTCTGAATCAGGCCAGACTTTAACCGCTCATCTCTCTTGTTCTGTGGTGCCTTTTCCCTCCAAGACATGCTCAAGCTGGGAGCTGCTGAGGCCATAGACACCAGAACCATATCTTCTCATTCACTGCACACTGGCATAAAATGATAAACTCAGTTCAATGGGCAGCAGGTATACAGTATGCATTTACATACAGAGGAGGCATGAGCAGCAGGATAACCCTCAGACACACACACACACACACACACACACACACACACACACACACACACACACACACACACACACACACACACACTTCAATCCATAATGAGCTGCACCAATGTGGGGGTATTTTGCATAGCTGCCACAATGGTTTTCTGTGGATGTTCTTCTTCGTCCACCGCGGAGCCGAGAAGACGTGAAACAGAGCCGGCGGTGAGGCCAAAGGCAGAAGAAGAATTTGCACTGTGAGCGGAGCTTGGAACAGGTGCTCGTGTTGCACAGCAGACAAAGGAGGCCGTGTCAAGCACAGGAGGCTTTGAGTACAAGAAGAGAAATATTGAGGGGGCTTAAAACAGTGGTGGTACATAGACTCTACCGCCATGGGAGAAGAGACTGCTGTGTTTGTCCAAGAGGAGAGGAGAGGCCAGGAGCTTGGCCCGTCTGTGAGTGGACTGCAAAGATAGCTGGCCAGCCAGTTGACTAAAGTCTTATGGATTAGGGGGAACACACACACACACATGCATGCATGCATGCACGCACACATGCACACACACAACCATGCATGCATGCATGCACACATGCACACACACACACATATATTCTCTCATATCAACAAATCAATATCTTTTTTGTTGATATATGATACATTAACAAACCAATACCTTTGTTTGATGATATATGATACATTCATTTTATGCTGTTCTCTCTGTTGCTTTCTTACACACACACACACACACACACACACACACACACACACACACACACACACACACAGCCAATGAGTAGCTGTGCAGAAGTGCTCCCCAGTGAAATGAATAACAGTAGTCAGAGCTCTGCTGCTGCTGCCTGCTCTTCCATAAAGGACTCTGACTCGGAGACAGTGTGTGTGTGTGTTGTTTAAGGAGCAGCGTGTGTGTAATTTAAGGAGCAGTGTGTGTGTTGTTTAAGGAGCAGTGTGTTGTGTGTTGTTTAAGGACCAGTGTGTGTGTGTTGTTTAAGGGTCAGTATGTGTGTGTGTTGTATAAGGAGCAGTGTGTGTGTTGTTTAAGGAGTAGTGTGTGTGTGTGTGTTGTTTAAGGAGTAGTGTGTGTGTGTGTTGTTTAAGGAGCAGTGTGTGTGTGTGTTGTTTAAGGAGAAGCGTGAGTGTGTTGTTTAAGGAGCAGCGTGTGTGTTGGTTAAGGAGCAGCATGTGTGTGTTTAGGGAGCAGTGTGTGTGTTGTATAAGGAGCAGAGTGTGTGTTGTATAAGGAGCAGCGTGTGTGTTGTTTAAGGAGCAGCATGTGTGTGTTTAGGGAGCAGTGTGTGTGTTGTTTAAGGAGCAGCGTGTGTGTTGTTTAAGGAGCAGCATGTGTGTGTTGTTTAAGGTGCAGTGTGTGTGTTGTTTAAGGAGCAGTGTGTGTGTGTTGTTTAAGGAGCAGTGTGTGTGTTGTTTAAGGAGCAGTGTGTGTGTTGTTTAAGGAGCAGTGTGTGTGTGTTGTTTAAAGAGCAGTGTGTGTGTGTTGTTTAAGGAGCAGTGTGTGTGTGTTGTTTGAGGAGCAGTGTGTGTGTGTTGTTTAAGGAGCAGTGTGTGTGTGTTGTTTGAGGAGCAGTGTGTGTGTGTTGTTTGAGGAGCAGTGTGTGTGTGTTGTTTGAGGAGCAGTGTGTGTGTGTTGTTTAAGGAGCAGTGTGTGTGTGTTGTTTGAGGAGCAGTGTGTGTGTGTGTTGTTTGAGGAGCAGTGTGTGTGTGTGTTGTTTAAGGAGCAGTGTGTGTGTGTTGTTTAAGGAGCAGTGTGTGTGTGTTGTTTGAGGAGCAGTGTGTGTGTGTGTGTGTGTCTCACTGAGACCGAGACTCCTCGCTGGGGCTTTCAATGTCACCGCTCAAATGTCACAGCTTTCAGTGTGGAATGCCAGCGCTTTAACTAGCACTATTAAAAGACTATCTCTTACAACATTGCAGCTCTGTGGTTGTAAAGGTATTTCTCTCTTTACCCCTCTTTCTCTCTGTCTGGCTCTCTCTGGCGTTTTCTCTTCTTCGTCTTCTTCTTCCTCCATAACAATTATGCATCATTTCAAAAATGCACTT
This sequence comes from Muraenolepis orangiensis, assembly GCA_027704905.1. NCBI lineage: Eukaryota > Metazoa > Chordata > Actinopteri > Gadiformes > Muraenolepididae > Muraenolepis > Muraenolepis orangiensis. The sequence goes on from CM051004.1 coordinate 21,252,147, forward strand.
ATGTGTTCATGAGCGGTACTCAGTGTTTATCTTGTGTTTATGTATGGCGCTAATGCCGATGAACACATTGTATTCTATTGCATCCAATATTTGAGGTAAACAAAGAACAAACAACCAACAAACGACCACCGTGTTTTGTTAGAGAGCAAAGGGGGGGGGGGGGGGGGGGGGGGATCCCAAGATCTTGGTCACTGTCCTGCAGGCCATCATCAGTCAGAACCACTTTGCTCAGCCAACACCAGGCAGCTTCTCGGAGACACCAGGCACTGTGACTGATTCTCACACTGGAGGACAAGGGAGTAAATCATTAGAGCCGATCTTTTCCCGTGTTCCACTGGTTGCAGTGCATTGTGGGAGGACTAATGGCCGGCCATGTCATTTGGGTACAACACCCGGCACCCGAGGCGGCAAAGACCAAAACGTCTGTTGTAGGAGGAAAGGTCCCTCGGTAGGGTCCCTCTCGATTTTCAAAGAGGATATGACCATTTCCAGCTGGTGGATGGACCTGCAGTCAGGCATGCGGTGCAGATGGAATTGATTTTAACTCAGCTGTGTAGTCATCTTAGATACTTGTTATCTCATATTTCATGGGGGAGGGGGTCTCGTGGTCCTTCAAATATTTGCTGATAAAAAGTTAACTGAAATAGTATAACTGATATATACATGAAAAGGAAAGCAGGGGGAGAGGAAAATTTGTTATGCCACACACGGATTGTAGCTGGCGGAACCACTAGGTATTACAGACAGAGTCTGAGGCAAAAAGTAGTTCAAAAACCCAGGCGTCTTTATTGTATGGTGCACCAAAGGATAAACTGATATGAGGTGTGAACAATCAACTATGTGTGTGAAAATTACGGAAGTAATAACACCATGTGTAAAGCAACTTACGTGAGTGCAAAATGGAAATCCAAACAGGGGGTGTTGTATAATGTAGTGTGGGGAAAGGCTGAAGGTCCAAACCAACACAAAAACATCCAGGTTAAAATCCAAGTTGAAAAACCCAACAAAAGTAACAAAACAAGAACAAAAAAATAAATAAATATAGTCCAACGGGGAAAAACCAAGAGTTCGTGGAGATTGCCAAAGGGTATCCACGGGAGATAGCAAACGGGTCTTCACGGGGAATCACGGAGGAATCGGCAAGTGAGTCTCGGGTAGTAGCCACGGGAAAGTTCTGGCAACGAGTGAACAGGAGAGCAGGGTATAAATAGGGAGCTTGATTGGGATAGGGAACAGGTGGGCTGAACTTGACTACGGTCTTCTGTGACTCCTTGGTGTAGTAACCCCAGGTGGACACAAGGTGGAGGCAGAGGAGCGTGGCTGGAGAGGAGAGTGGTGTGATGCTGGCATCACAACACAATTGTCGATGTTGAATCTCAAATATTTTGTATTAAATTTGTAAAAAAAACAAGTACAAACGGATTCTGCATGAGAGAGTGCACACACTGTGGCGGCTAAAGAACGTGAGGAGAGTGTTGGTTGACTGTGTTCTCCAAAAATTTAATTGGTTCCTAAAAGGAAATCAGAGTGTGTGTTGCTTGAGGAGCAGCGTGTATGTTTCTCAATAAGACCAAGTCTCCACTTTCCTGGAAGCCTTCAAAATGTCACAGCTTTTAGTGTACCTGTGCACACAAACACAGACAGACACACAGACACACACAGGCACACACTCACACACACACACACACACACCACACACACACACACACACACACACTCACACACACACACACGCACACACAGGCACACACATCCCCTATCTTCACTGTACACTTACACCAGTAGACCTACAGCAGTAGATCTACACCAGTAGCTCTACACCAATAGACCTACAGTAGACCTATGACAGTAGCCCTTCACCGGTAGACCTACAGCAGACCTACACCACTACACCTAGGCAGTAGAGCTACATCACTAGACCAATACTAGATTTGATGTATTTGTCACATGTATAAGGTACAGTGTACACCTACAACAGTAGAGCTTTACCAGTAGCCCTACAGTAGACCTACAGCAGTTGAGCTACACCAGTAGACATACAGTAGACCTACACCAGTAGACCTACAGTAGACCTACACCAGGAGACCTAAACCAGTAGACCTACAGTAGACCTACAGCAGCAGACCTACAGCAGTATACCTACAGCAGTAGACCTATGACAGTAGCCTGACAGCAGTCGACCTACAGCAGTAGACATACAGTAGACCTACAATTCTAGACCCATACCAGTAGACCTACAGCAGCCTACACCTGTAGACCTAACATAGCGAAACACCAGTAGACCTATAGTAGACATACGGTAGTATTTCTATGGCAGAAAGTCCTACACCAGTAGAGCTAGACTAGAATACCTACAGTAGACCTACACCGATAGACCTACAGTAACCCTCCACCATTAGCCCTACACTGATAGACCTACAGTAGACTTACAGCAGTAGACCTAAACCAGTAGACCTACACCAGTAGACCTACAGTAGACCTAAGACAGTAGCCTGACAGCAGTAGACCTACACCAGCAGACCTACAGTAGACCTAAACCACTAGACCTAGACAGTAGACCTACATAACTAGACCTATACCAGTATACCTACGGCAGCCCTACACCTGTGGACCTATAGTAGCGCTACACCAGTAGGCTTACACCAGTAGACCTGGGCAGTAGACCTACGGCAGTAAACCTACACCAGTAGACTTACACTAGACCTACACCAGTAGACTTACAGTAGACCTACAGTACACCAGTAGACCTACACCAGTATACCTACACCAGTAGACTTACAGTAGACCTACAGTACACCAGTAGACCTACACCAGTAGACCTACACCAGTAGACTTACAGTAGACCTACAGTACACCAGTAGACCTACACCAGTAGACCTACACCAGTAGACTTACAGTAGACCTACAGTACACCAGTAGACCTACACCAGTAGACTACCAGTAGACTTACAGTAGACCTGCAGTACACCAGTAGACCTACACCAGTAGACCTACACCAGTAGACTTACAGTAGACCTACAGTACACCAGTAGACCTACACCAGTAGACCTACACCAGTAGACCTACATCAGTAGACCTACACCAGTAGACTTACACTAGTAGACACAGTGAATGGTAAACCCCCATCCGGAGCCTCCCAATCCAGATGTAAATCCCAGTGGATGTTAGTGGGACAGTCGGACAGAGACAAGCCTGTTTGTTTGTTTGTTTTTGCCCCAATGACCTACATGTAGCATTTCCATTATCCACACGGTAGGTTGAGCCCCTGCTGAGATGAAGATTATTCATTGAATGTCAAGCAGAGATTTCCCTCCTTCCCTCCCTCCTTCCCTCCCTCCCTGTTCACCAACCACCAGCCACCGCTACCTTCCTGGGGAACGAGGGTGACTTGGGAAAGAGATTCCTTCCACATCCCTGTAGCGTTTGCAGCAGTTGGTAAAACACTCGGAAAGTCTTGACATCACCAAACGGCTTCCGGATTAGAGGATGGATTAAAAGATGCTGAGCGATATTTCTGTCAAAGGACTGCAGGGATTTCCTTCATGAACCGAAACACATTTCATTTCATTAATGCATTTAAATAACCTGCATAAAAGAACGATGTTTGAAAGCATTACGGTATTCAAACAGCTTAGCGGGAGGATATCATATTATGGAAAGGAATGCTTTGGCTGCTGTGAAAAAGAAAAGGCTAAATTGCAAAGAGATGAGTTTTATTGGAACGCAAGCGTTTTTTGTGTGTATCGTGGTGAATACATATTACAGAATGAAATGACGTGTGCCTCAGTGTGATGATCGCACCTCTATCTCAGTGCAGCTAATGCTGTGATTTCAAGCACAATACAAAGACTACGGTGTTGATCATAGCTCAGCCCTGAGCAGACGGCAGTTTTAAGTAACAGTCAGAAGACATCATTCATTGGCACACACAGTGCACTACACCCGCCCTCACTATCTGTGCACACACACACACACACACGCACACACACACACACACACACACACACACACACACACACACACACACACACACACACACACACATACACACACACACACACACACACACACACACACACACCACACACACACACACACACACACACACACACACAAACCGAAGCTCCAAAAACATAAGAGTGCTATGACCTGTGCTTGCAACCCACAGGCGTGCGTTCCACCTCCTCCACGCCGCCTCTGACACACTGCCCCCCCCCCCCTCCCCCCGGTTGGGTTGACATCCTCCACACTAGACCTATATAAAGCAGCTTAATCGGATAGGGATACGGATAGGTCTGCAAACTCATGTTTACCATGACGCACACACACACACACACACACACACACACACACACACACACACACACACACACACACACACACACACACACACACACACACACACACACAGACACACACACACACACACACACACACAGACTATGGTATTGCAGGCACAATATAACGGGGAATGGGGGAGTAAACATTTTATTGTACTTGTTGCATATGGCAAATACAAATCTTATATCTTGAATCTTGAACAATATCAAAATTGTCCACGCAATTAGATGGAGATTCACAAATATATTTCCATTGAACAATGCTATGAACTTGATGGTATACATTTAGAGTGGTGAATTTGGCCACATATACAGATACATATTTACAGATACAAATCAGTCTGCATTTATTTGTGCATTTTGTTTTACAAAAAAAATACGTAATTTGACATTTGAATGAGAGGCCTTTTTCATCCAACCAGAGACAAACATACCTACACTCATACACGTTCACACATACCTACACGGGCACATGCATGCCCACACACACACACACACACACACACACACACACACACACACACACACACACACACCGATATAAGGAATAGATTCATTATGTATAGTATAGTTCTTTACAAACACAATTAGTCCAACAAATACTTTGTATTCACAATACTTTGCCTTTGTGTTTTTTTTCAGATGGCAATTTCCACTCTGCAACAACACATGAATATCAACAAGGGTTTTGAGCCAAACTTGAGCCAAACAAGAGAGAAAAAGCTGCTGAGTGTAGTTGTGAAAAGTCTTCCCCACACAGGGAAGAGAAACAATAAACACAGACATTGAAATGAGCTGATCTCCAATCAGTGCATGCAGCACAAGATGTTCTGTTTTGAAAAAGCTGCAGTGATGTACACGCTGAGGTCCAAAAAACATGTAACTGTACTGTATACTGTTCTGTGACCATGAAATAAAGAAGTCTAACTGTACTGTATACTGTACTGCATTACAGTAACATAAACACATGTAACTGTACTGAACCCAGTACTGTGACAATAACATAAACACATGTAACTGTACTGTACACTGTACTGTGACCATAACATAAACATATTACTGTACTGTATACTGTACTGTGACCGTAACATAAATACATCTAACTGTATATACAGTTAGATGTAGTGTAGTGGCGTGGCGAACCGTGTCTATCACAACTGGACCTTCTGTAGACCACCACCCCCCCCCCCCCCCCTCACTTTATGCGTTATCTCATTCAGGCAGATAAGATTGTCACAGCCAATTTCCAAGTTGACCATAGTTGTCAAAGCAGTGTCCATGTAGTGAAGTAACAGCCCAACACAGACCACCACACACAGGCTATCGGTTAAAGGGACGGTCTAAAACGATTAACGTGAAAAGGCATAACATAACTTAAAGTTCCAAAACAGCGAACAATAATCACCAAATGTCTCTGGCATATGTCTTTTCATTAGCACTTTCACCTGTCAAAATATCAAAACCTAAATCCTACTATTACGGAAGTTATGTTACATTAAGTGTTTTCCTCTCATAAAGCTGCGTTAAGACTTTTCCTTACTGGCTCAATAGAGAGGAAAACACTCAATGTCACATAACGTCCATAATGGTAGGAATTAAGTTGAGATATTTTGACAGGTGAGTGCTAATGACAAGACATTTTTATTTGGTGATTATTGATCGCGGGTTTGTAGCTCTTAGTTACGTTAAGTCTTTTCACATTAAGCGATGCAAAGAAAGATCAAGTCAAAACTCTCAATTTAAATGCACAACAATGCTTAACAAACCCAAGACAGCCATTACCTAATCAGTCAACAAGTGTGTGGAAACAAAATGCAACAACCAGCTCAACGAGACGCAACACTGAGACAAAACCAGCAAAGACAAATTAGTCTCACTCACCAATGATGTTAACTTAAAGACCAAATACAATCGCATATGTTTTTATCCGTTTGAGGGCGGACAATGTCCTTTTCACAGATGCAGTGGTGACAGGGATCGTTAAAACTTTTTTATAATGTCCATCTTTTCACTGAATGGTCGTCTTGAAAAGGGTATTCCACATCATCTTCACCTGTTGCCATTTTGACATAAAAAACCTACGTAGAAAAAAACCAACGTAGCACTACGCTAGATCCTCTTTCTCGAGCAAGTGAACTAGACCTTCTAACGCATTATGGACCTGTGGGGAAATCTGAAAGAATACGCCCATTGGCTACAAATCACTATATGATTGGTTGATCAAATTGTCAATCCAAACGTACGCTCTCATTCAGTCTAAGGGCCACAGCATTCGGGAATACTTTGGATGAAGGATATTATTCCCAGCAACCCAGAAAAATATCTGATTGGTTGCATTTTTTTTCTAACACGAAACCACTCAAATGTGTCGTGCATAGACCGAGAAAGACAAACAAATCAACGTAACACTGTAATATAACAGATAACAACACAGATACCATTCTGATTTATTAATTTAATTTAAATTGTATTCAATTGTATTCAATTGTATTCAATTTTATTAATACAATTATTTATGTTTCATCTGAGAGTTACAGGGTTTTCTCTGAATACCTTGAAGGCCCTGACGCTTCACCACTGGTACTGTGTGACCGTAACATACCGGTAAACACGTCTAACTCTACTATATAATGTACTGTTATCTAACATAAACACATCTAACTTTATTGTTTATTGTAATGTTACTTTAACATAAACACATCTAACTGTACTGTATACTGTACTTTGACTGTAATAAATAAATCTAAATCTAAATCTGGAGGTTTGAATCCATTTTATTGGTCACATGGATGTACACACACAGGGACATTTGTTTTTCTGCATTTAACCCATCCTAGTATTAGAAAAAGTGGGCAACTATTGTACATACAGCGCCCGGGGAGCAGTGTAGGGGTGCCTTGCTGGCCAAGCCAAGTCCTAACAGACTGAGCTACTGCTGACCCCACATCAACACACATCAAACTGTACTGAACACTCTACTGTAACTGTAACACAACACATCCAACTGTACTGTACACTGTACTGTGACTGTAAGAGCCATATTCATGTTTCTTTATTTTATGTAATTGTGCCCCGTGCCACTAGGGGGCGGTATTTGCTGGCTAGCTCAGCTGACCTCGGGTCAGCCCAGTTAGGCCATTTAACCTGGAGAAACCCAGACACAGGTGTTGCTGAAATGGGAAGCAAACAGTTTTTCGACTGTGCCTATGTGCCTATGTGCCTATGTGCCTATGTGCCTATGTGCCTATGTGCCTATGTGCCTATGTGCCTATGTGCTTTGTAGTGTTTGCTGTGGCTAACAATACGTTTTTGTTTGGTTACATTATGAGTTAACGTTATTGCCGCTGTATGTTAAAAGAAAGGAAAATAAACTGCGTGATGAGAATGAACTATACTGAACTCTCCGTGTTTGCTATGTTCGAGCGCACTAGGCGCACGTCTTAACTAAAGTTTCTTTAAAAGCAACCAGTACTAGACTTTGTTTAGGACTTAGTCAGTACATTTAGGTCGAAAAACTGTTTGCTTCCCATTTCAGCAACACCTGTGTCTGGGTTTCTCCAGGTTAAATGGCCTAACTGGGCTGACCCGAGGTCAGCTGAGCTAGCCAGCAAATACCGCCCCCTAGTGGCACGGGGCACAATTACATAAAATAAAGAAACATGAATATGGCTACCAAGCTAAAATGTTGAATGTCAATGAATTTATTGTGGGTACAAATCAATGGTTGTCTGACACTAAAGCTTGTGCAGCTACCAAAGTGGTTGATGATCATGAGGATGATGATGATTTAACGGTACAAGCTGAAACACACACGGTTGTTGACGACACTTTAAAGGAAGATGAAAGGGATGATTCTCAAACTGTTGATGTCAATGCTGGAAATGGAAAGGATGTGGCAGAGGAGGATCAGATTCGACCTCAAGACAGCATTTCAAATGTGCAGTCAAGGCACCATTGGAGAAGTAGCAGAGCTTCATGTGGAGGATCCTCCACTTCTTCAGCCAGACGCATTGCAGAGGCGGAACAGGCCGCGCTCTTGGCTCGAGCTGCTGCTATAAAGGATATGCATGCATTGGAGGAGCAGGAGCTCATCTTGAGGAATAAAAGGGAGCAGCTTGAGCTGGACACTGAGATAGCTGCCGCTTCTGCTAAGCTAGCAGTGCTAAAGGTGGGTAGCAGCATCCATTCAAGGCAATCCGATGGAATGGCCTCCTACATCAGGAAAGGGGCTAGATCTAAGCTCTCGCTCACCGCTCTCAATCCACAGGCCTCAATATTTGTGGCTACACCCTCACAGCAGCATGCACCTTTACCACAGCAAAGCAATGCCTCACCATCAACTATCATGCCAAATTTGGTGAAAAAGCAAGTTCATGTTACAACATCTCTACCCACTCAGTTTGCATCACAACCAAAGCCAACTGTGAGTCAAGGCTCTCAACCCCCTCAGTTACATTCAAAGACAACCTACAGTCAAAGCTTTCAACCAACTCTAGGCCAACAAGTGTTTCAGCCACTGCAAGGAGAAAATCAGACAGCAGGTCTTTTCAATCTGCTGCAACAACAGAATGACATAACAGCTCTCCTTGTTCAAATGCAAACGTCACAACTGCTGCCGCGCCGAGAAATTCCAACTTATGATGGAGATCCTCTGCAGTTCAACACATTTATGAAGGCGTTTGAGCACTGCGTGGAAGCAAAGACCAGCTGTAAAGGAGACTGTTTGTACTATCTTGAGCAGTACACTAGGGGGCAGCCAAAGGATATTGTACGCAGTTGCCTTCATATGACTGCAGATAAAGGTTTTACTGTTGCCAAAAAGTTGCTCAAGGAGCACTTTGGCAATGAGTTCAAGATAACAGCGGCCTACATGGAGAAGGTCACAGGATGGCCAAGTATCAAAGCTGAAGACACCAAAGCGCTCAAAGCTTATGGACTTTTCCTCCGTGAGTGTTCCAATGCTATGGATGATCTTCAGTACTTGGAGGAACTTAACATGCCAGCAAACATTAAGATTCTGAGTCAGAAGCTTCCATATAAACTCAGAGACAAGTGGAGAGCTAAGGCATGTGAGATACTGGAAAGAACTGGTCGAAGAGCACGATTCTCAGACATTGTGAAGTTCATCGAGCGCCAGGTCAGAATCATTTCAGATCCATTATTTGGTGACATACAGGACGCTTCACCTGTTATCAAAGGAGTTATGAGAGCAAGCAAGATACAGGTGAGACCACAGCTGAGAAGAAACAGCTTTGCAACACAGGTAGTCATTGAGGATGGATGCAAAGCAGGCGCTCACAAGAATGAGGATGGATACAGCAAACCAGAGGGTGATGAGAAGGTGAAGGCTCAGAACAAAGTGACGTCCTTTACCAAGACTGATCCTATTTCCTGCCTGTATTGTGATACTGGTGGTCATGTCTTGGAACAATGTTTTAAACTGGGAAGAAAGACACACAGGGAGAAACTGGACTATCTAAAGGAGAAGGGTCTGTGTTTCAGTTGCTTGTGTACAGGACACTTAAGCAAGAATTGCGACAGGCGCATCACTTGCAAAAAGTGCAACCGAACGCATCCCAGTGTTTTGCATATTGGAGAGAAGGAATGGGTTACTCAGAGGGATCAGAAGAAAACTGAGCATACAAGGACTTCTGACAGCTGTACAACATCCTCCGCTTGTGGTCTTACAGGGGCTGGCCACTGCAATGGAATTCTTCCCATTTTGCCTGTTAAGGTGAAGTGCTCAAAGGGAAACAAGGTTATTGAAACCTATGCGTTTCTGGACCCAGGGAGTACAGGAACTTTCTGCACCAAGAAGCTCATTGATCGGTTGAACATGGAAGGACGCAAATGTAAGATTCATATCCGCACCTTGGGCCATAGTAACGCAGTAGAAAGCTCCGTCGTTGACAGTCTGGAGATCTCAGGATTTTCTGGTGAGTGCTTCTATCCACTGCCCAAAGTGTGTACCCAGAAAGAGATGCCCATCTCTACAGCCAACATAATCAGCGAAAGGGAGCTGAAAAAGTGGCCTTATTTAGAGGATGTAAAGATTCCCCACATAAACGCTGATGTTGACCTGTTAATTGGCACAAACGCCTCCAAGTTGATGGAGCCTTGGGAGGTGATTAACAGTCGTGAAGGCGAAGATGGACCCTACGCGATCAATACCCTACTGGGGTGGGTAATAAATGGTCCTTTACGGGGAAGAAGCGACTGTGGAAGCGGCCACCATTCAGTTTACACCAACAGAATCGCCATTGACAGAATTGAAGAACTGTTAACCAGCCAGTACAACTACGATGCTTCACGTGGATTGAAGGCAGAAGATCTTGTGAAGCAAAGATGGATTGAAGGCCCGGAATTCCTACAGGAACCTGAAGAAACGTGGCCAACATTTCCTGTGGATACAAGTGTCACTGCAGATGACCCAGAAGTAAAAAGAAATCTGACGGTCAATGCAATACTTGTTGACACCAACGCCACATCACAACTGATGACCCATTTCTCTGATTGGCAAAGATTTAAGGTGGCAGTTGCGTGGCTCATTAAGCTAAAAGGAACTCTGCTCAAACTGAGTAATAAAAGAAAAGAGTTGGAGCTTGCAAACACCAGTGCTACTAGAGCAGCAAGGTTGGGTGTGCAAAAGGAGATGCAAGCTTTCTCAAAATCACTTGGGAATCAGAAAGTGACGCTGGAAGATCTTTGGGCGGCTGAGACCTCCATAATCGCTTTTTGCCAGCAAGAGAGATTCCCCACTGAATTTGCTGCACTAACCTCTGGTAAGCCACAAGTGCCGAGAAGTAGCAGCATCTTCAAACTGGATCCGGTTCTAGAAGGAGGACTTCTACGAGTTGGGGGACGGCTGAATAAGGCGGCAATCCCTGAGGACATTAAACACCCCCTCATCTTGTCAAAAGACCAGCACATCTCCGACCTTATCCTCCGTCACCTCCATCTACAGCTTGGACATGGAGGTAGAAATCATGTTCTTTCCACTGCAAGGAGAAAATATTGGATCACAAGTGGACCTACTGCAGTGAGGAAGATCATATCAAGATGCCTCTTCTGTAAGCTCCATGGTGGAAAGACCGGTGAGCAAAAAATGGCAGACCTGCCAGTAGAGAGAGTGGTTCCTGATCTACCGCCTTTCACTAACGTTGGCGTGGATTACTTTGGGCCAGTTGACGTGACAAGAGGGCGTAGCATGGTGAAAAGGTATGGAGTAGTCTTCACTTGCATGACGAGCAGAGCCATACACCTGGAAGTGGCCCATTCTCTTGACACAGACTCTTGCATCAACGCATTGCGTAGGTTCATCTGTCGAAGAGGACAAGTCTCGCACTTGAGATCTGACAACGGCACCAACTTTGTGGGTGCAGAACGAGAGCTGCGAGAAGCCTTAGCCTCTTTGAATCATGATCGCATTGAAGGAGTCATGTCCAAGAAGGGAATCAAGTGGAGCTTTAACCCTCCAGCTGGGTCACATCACGGTGGCGCTTGGGAGCGCATGATACGGATGATCAGGAAGATTTTGTGCTCCGTCAACAAACCTTGGATGACGAAGGGTTCCATACCGTGCTCTGTGAGGTTGAAGCTATGCTCAACGATCGCCCCATCACAAGGCTATCAGAGGACCCCAACGACCTTGAGGCGTTGACACCAAACCATCTGCTACTCCTCAAAGGAAAACCAGTTCTCCCACCAGGACTGTTCGACAAAGGGGATGTTTACGCTAGGAGAAGGTGGAAACAAGCCCAGTACATCTCGGATCTCTTTTGGAAGAGGTGGATCCGTGAGTACTTACCGCTTTTACAGGAGCGTCAAAAATGGAACCAGGAGAAGAGGAATTTTATCCCTGGAGACCTTGTCATGATTGCGGACTCCACAGCACCACGTGGGTCATGGATGCTAGGAAGAGTCCTGGAAACTTTCCCTGATAAGAGAGGTCTGGTACGTGTGGTTAGTTTGAAAACCAAAACAAACATCATTGAACGACCCATAACCAAAATATGCTTGCTTAATGAAGCAAGAGAGTAATTCATTCCCATTTGAAAATGGGCTATATATTTTTATTTGTTCTCTTCTTCTCTGTATTTATGGCTCATTGTGAATTTGGTGTAATTGCTCTGGCAGACGCAATTAGGGGCTGGAGTGTAAGAGCCATATTCATGTTTCTTTATTTTATGTAATTGTGCCCCGTGCCACTAGGGGGCGGTATTTGCTGGCTAGCTCAGCTGACCTCGGGTCAGCCCAGTTAGGCCATTTAACCTGGAGAAACCCAGACACAGGTGTTGCTGAAATGGGAAGCAAACAGTTTTTCGACTGTGCCTATGTGCCTATGTGCCTATGTGCCTATGTGGTATGTGCTTTGTAGTGTTTGCTGTGGCTAACAATACGTTTTTGTTTGGTTACATTATGAGTTAACGTTATTGCCGCTGTATGTTAAAAGAAAGGAAAATAAACTGCGTGATGAGAATGAACTATACTGAACTCTCCGTGTTTGCTATGTTCGAGCGCACTAGGCGCACGTCTTAACTAAAGTTTCTTTAAAAGCAACCAGTACTAGACTTTGTTTAGGACTTAGTCAGTACAGTGACCATAACATAAACACATATAACTGTACTGTATACTTTACTGTGATCATAACATAAACACATATAACTGTACTGTGACCGTAACATAATCACACCTAACTGTACTGTATACTGTACTGTGTTACGGTAACATAAACACATCTAACTGAACTGTATACTGTACTGTGTGACCGTAACCTATGACATAAAAGCGTAGCTGTGTATATGTACATGAAAGCTTATACATTTTCCTCTCTGGGGGTGGATAATCTAGTTGGCTTAATGTGTTTTCCGTGCTGTCAACACACACAGAGGTTGCCATGTTGGGCTGCTTTTCCCTGACTCTGCCTGCCCGTTTGGACTGGAGTTAAATCCATGCTTATCCCGTATTTATGTATTAATTTATTTTATTTTATTTCCCTGAGCCTTCCTTGCTGCAGACAGGGAGAGGCAGTTCATCCCCCAGAAGAGGTGCCTGGCTCGTTGGCACACAAGCATGATGGAGAAAAGGCCGGAGGGGACGCCTGCAGCCAACTCCCGAGGCCTCATCATCTCCCCATCCCAGCATCCAGCCTGTCTCTGCCTCTTCCAGGTTATACCGCCATTAAATAAACAGGAAGCCAGGTTGGGCTGGGATGGCATCATGCAATGGAGGGACGTGTGTCATAACGCCCAGCCAGGACAGGCCAGCAGAAATATAAAGGCTCCTTTACACAGAGAGACATTTAGACACACACACACACAGACACATACACACACACACACACACACACACACACACACACACACACACACACACAAACAAACACATGCACTTACTCACTCACTCACTGAAACAATAACACACACACATACATACACTCAATCAGGCAAACACAGAAACCTATGCATGCACACGTGTGCCTGCACGCATACATACAGTATATACAGTATATCACTGAATCATGCAAACACAGAAAAAACACATGTGTGTTTGAAATGTGTGTTTTACTCTCACACACTTTGTTCAGTGAATTTATACGATCTTTAGTTTTTGAGTTATTATGAAGATTTGTTCAGGTTTCTATCGTTGCTATCGTTGCTAATTTAGGCCGAGAACACACTGAGACACACTGGCATGGTCAGATTTGATCTTTCTTATTTGTAAGAGGGTGAAATCATGTTTTTTACAGGTTGTGACCCTGCTGAGTGACGCCCCCAATTGTTTTATTGTTGTTTTTTATCAATTGTCAATCAGAATCGTATGGTAGTAGAGGTCAAGAGCTTTCCAAAACTGTTGATCTCATGTCTGTATTTTGGCTTCCCTGTAAGCCTTCAAAGGAACCCCCCACACCTTTCATACTGACATATGTTACTCTCTAGATAAAGACCTTTCCAATGATGTCTTCACGGTTGTCCTACAACTAAGTATAATTTCCATCCAAGCTCCAAGTCAAGGCTAATTGCAGGTGTACTTTCTCTGAGCCTTTTAGGGCAAGCTGGATAAAATCAGTCAAACATGTTTTAAGGGGTATGAAGTAGCCAAATGTGTTCAAGATATTGATGTTTGCCTTATGCACAGTCACACTTTTCAATTTGGACCCAATCCCAATCTAGATTAAATCTAAACCTAAACATGTAAATAATAAAAATTAAATAATTGATCAAAACAAACTATTTCACAGAATTAAAGGAGAGCTGATGACTTAAACAAACTAAAGATTGTATATATTCATTAAACAAATATTTTTAAACTTAAGTGCATATTTCTCACTAGAAATGTTATCAAACACTATTTAAGAGTAACCTGTAACTGGATGTGTTTGTATCGTGAGAAAAAAGTCATAAAAACATACACTTATAAGTGTTATTTTAGATATGATTTCAGCTGCTCTGTTTGTCGACTGAAAATAATGTACGTACCATTCCTGCGAAACAAAGTGCACTTATTTTTCGTAGGGAATCCTACCAACCGGTTCATGAGAAAGCATTGCACACACACAGATACAGACACAAGCATACACACACACACACACACACACACACACACACACACACACACACACACACACACACACACACACACACACACACACACACACAGATACAGACACAAGCATACACACACACACACACACACACACACACACACACACACACACACACACACACACACACACACAGAAAAACACTCTAGCAAACAAACACACATAAAGGAGGAAACTCAAGGTGTGTTTATGGTCCAACGGGGAGAACCGTGATTGTAATCAAGGTTCTCCCTCGGTGGACAATAAATACACCATAGGCTTCCTCCTTTAGTGCGAGATGCCGCCGTCACCATGAACAGCGTGTGACTCCGCCAACACCACAGACCGTACCTTTCAACGCCTCGAAAGGAGTCAATATTTCATGTGTGTTATAAGAGTTTTTTTTGTCTTTTGAGCGGTTTTCCCTGTTTGTGAATAATTCAAACCTCTGTTCAGGATACCGCTTGAAATGTGTTAATGGGGAACTTGTTAACCTTACATCCCACAGCGCCAGCAGATAAATCCCGCCTACGACTGCTCTCCACTTATTCCTCTGCACAGTTTCACCGTGCCGGGGAGTTATCTGTGCCGCACGGAGGAAGGAGGAATGGGGGAGGAAGGAAGAGGAGGAGAAGGGAGATGGAGGAGGAGGGAGGGGTAGGCTCGAGGCACGAGGAGGAGGAAGAGGGAGGAAGGAGGAGGAGGAGGAGGAGGGAGGAGGAGGGAGGAGGAGCAAAGAGAAGAAGGAGGGAGGAGGAGGGAGGAAGATGAGGGAGTAGAAGGGAAGACAAAGGTTGAGAAGGAGGAGGAGAGAGGAGGAGAAGGGAGAAGGGAGGAGTAGGGAGGAAGATGAGAGAGGAGAAGGAAGGACGAAGGAGGAGAAGTAGGGAGGAGGAAGGAGGAGGGAGGAGGAGGGAGGAGGAGGGAGGCAGAGGGATGCAGAGGGAGGGGGAAGAGGAGGAAGGAGGAGGAGGAGGGAGAAAAAGGGAGGACAAAAGAGGGAGTAGGAATAAGGAGGAGGGAGGATGAGGAAGGAGGAAAGGAGGAGGAGGAGGAGGAGGAGGAGGAGGAGGAGGAGGAGGAGGAGGAGGAGGAGGAGGAGGGAGGAGGGAGGAGGGAGGAGGAAGGAAGAGAAGGCACTGTGGTCAAGAAAGATGGTAGGAGGGGGAAAAAACAAAAAAACACCAGATCAGATCACCGACAAACAACATAACTTAATGTGTTTGACCTGGAAAAAACTGTGTTCCCGAGTAGCAGTTTGTTATCGACAGCTCGCCCATTCTGGGCGGGAACATACGACTAGTAGCCAGGACCGACACACCCACACACATGCACCCACCTGACAACCCTCCACACAAACCCCTACCCCACCAACATGCATACACCCTACGCATACACCCACCCCACCCTCCACCACCCTCCCAAGTACCTTACAATCTCCAACATCTCCTCCACATCTCTCACTGGGCAACACAGCCTTGTTGAGGCTAGTATTATTGACACTGACATGGGGAGCATTAATGTTGCTTGGTAGAGCGATAAACACACACACACACACACACACACACACACACACACACACACACACACACACACACACACACACACACACACACACACACACACACATGGGGCGGCATTGTCTGTTAGGACTAGGACTTGGCTTGACACACCTGTCGGGGACTGCCGAGGTGCCCCTTGAGCAAGGCACCAAACCCCGACACTGCTCCCCGGGGGGCGCTGTGTATACAATAGCTGCCCACTGCTTCCAAAACTAGGATGGCTTAAATACAGAGAACTCATTTCACTGTCTGTGTGTCCATGTATGTGACCAATGAAGAGGATTCAATCCTCCAGATTTAGATTTTAACACACACACACACACACACACAAACACACACCCTTGACCCCCTTAAGTCATCACGGTCACCTCAAAGTGTGTCAATGAAAAAGGCATGTGGTGTGAGGTGTCCTCCCCCCCCACACACACACACACACACACACACACACACGTGCACACACACACACACACACACACACACACACACACACACACACACACACACACACACACACACACACACACACACACACACACACACACACACACACACACACACACACCAAGCAAAGAAGATGTATCCTCCTGACACAACTATCCACTCAGACTATTTATTCAGTGCCGTCATCATGGTACGGAATAAACAGAGCAGCAGGGGGTGTTATGTGTGTGTTTCTGAGGTGTGTGTGTGTGTGTGTGTGCCTGTGTGTTTGAGAGACTGCTGTGATTGCTGCCACTCTCATAACATTGTCACCCCCCGTGATATTGCTCACATGTCATAAGAAGCAAGGGCTTTTACAGAAGTATCGCAGGTTTTTTTTTTTATTAGTATGGCAACGCCTGGAAAACGCTTGTGCTGCTTAAAGTTGGACTGCAGATATGTTGGGTGCAGAAAAAGCAATAAACTGTTTCATATACTGTATACCGTTCCCATGAAAAAAAATTGTTGTGGGAAACCACAGCCACCGTTCCAGACGTTGTCGTGACTCCACTGCGGTGTGTGAGTGTGGTTGCCACTGTGTCGGTTTCTCACCTCAACAAAGCAATGTGTGTGTGTGTGTGTGTGTGTGTGTGTGTGTGTGTGTGTGTGTGTGTGTGTGTGTGTGTGTGTGTGTGTGTGTGTGTGTGTGTGTGTGTGTGTGTGTGTGTGTGTGTGTGTGTGTGTGTGTCTGTCTGTCTGTCTGTCTGTCTGTCTGTCTGTCTGTCTGGCTGGCTGGCTGGCTGGCTGGCTGGCTGTCTGTCTGTCTGGCTGTCTGTCTGTCTGTCTGTCTGTATGTCTGTCTGTCTGTCTGTCTGTCTGTCTGTCTGTCTGTCTGTCTGTCCGTCCGTCCGTCCGTGTGTGTGTGTGTGTGTGTGAGGCGGATAGATGCTGCAAAAAATGTATAGATGGATAGATAGATATATAGATATATAGATAGATTGATATATAGATACTGTAGATATATATACGTATATATACTTTCAATAGATCTAAATATTTAATCGGATTAATCACAATAACATTCTGTGATTAATCAGATAAGTTTAAAAGAAACATATTTACTTGTAGTTTTGTTTTTTGCGGGTGGCAAAACAAATGCAGATATGGAAGAATGAAATGCTAAAAGCAGTTAGAGGTCAAGATTTTTATTATTTAATTTGTTACTTTTCCCTTCAGTTTTTCGGAGCAAAAAGGTCTCAGGGAGTGCTTAGTATTGCTCAAAACATTTGATAATAAAATTAATATTAAGCAGATATCTGCATAAATAATCTGTTACAAAATAATGTCTGCAACAATGTCAACATAAACAGCCTACCTGTAAATTGTTTGCAAAGAAACATCTCATGCAAATGAATGTTGCAAGTAGTAGGCCACTTTAAGAAACTGAATAACAAAGTGTCAAAGTGAACAATCCTTTTTCACATGCTTAGCTGTAAAATTACATTGAAACAGTGTAAACTTTTGTGGCCTGAGTCTAGTCAACAGGTTTATGTAGTATATTGTTCTTTTAACCAGTTGCTCAAAAGGAAGTTTCTTTGCTGCCGCAATCATTGAAGTCAAGTGAAACGTTCCTTCCAGCGCTCCTTGGTGCGTCTCCTCAGTCATCCTGTTGGTTGAACGTAACTTACTGCCTGCCTCTCAGTTCATTCCCAGGTGCGCATACACACTGGAAATACTGAGGGAGGAGCCGGATACTATGATTTATCTGAGTTTAAAAAAATAGTGCGTGTTAAAATGTCGTTAAAGTTAAAGTGATTAATCACATGCGTTAACGCGTTAATAGATAGATAGATAGATAGATAGATAGAAAAAATTAATGTCCACATTTGATGGATAAAGGAGCAAGCATCACAATCATATGTGGGATGTGTTTACCTTGTAGGAGCATCGATGTCTTTGGACACACCATCCGTCAAAAAGACAAGAGTTGCAATTTGCCATAACATTGCTTGTTTGTATCCTTCGGAGGCAGAGCCCATCGCTGTGGGCACCATGGACTTCGTTATGTGTTATATTATGGGTGTCATAAGTAGGTCATGGCCTCACAAACACAAATTTATCCAGTCGAAAACGGAGCCATTTGCATGGCTGTCAGGACACAAGCAAACATCCCTGCAGCATTTCCTTTCTGCACCTCGTGAAATGAGCCACTGCATCATCCCAGCTTCCCACTGCGCTGACACCAGGTCACTCAATAAGACTTTCTCACCCGGCACTTCCTCCAGTACTTCCGCCATTAAATCATTTCCCTGTGGAATTAAAATAAATATAATAAAAACACAACAGAAACAACCCTTTTAATATTGAAAATGTGTTCAGGTTGACAGCAAATAACAAACACCAGAGAGCTATTATTTAGAGACTATACCCTGCATAGCTGACTGCCAGCGCTTCCTCTCATCCCTCTCCTACTCCGCCCCTATCTCCCCCGTATCTGTAACATCACTCCATTGTCATCTCCCGGCCAGAGCTTTGCTTTGTGCTTTTGTTGTTAACGTTCCAGTATTCAGTCTCATGGTGCCCTCACATCATAGCGTATGCTGAAACCTATCAGTTGCGTGTAAAAAATATTTGCATACGCACCAAATCCGAAATGAACAATTTTGTCAATTTGTAACCTATTCGACCTATGGGTTGTGTGTTAGTTGCGTGTGGGTTGCGTGTGAGTTGCATGCAGAACTTACAAGTTGCGTTTGAGTTGCGTTCAAAACTTACAAGTTGCGTTTGACCTACGTGCTAGTTGCGTGGTATTTGCGAATATCGGTCACGTGATAAAAACCTATTGTTATACCAGTAGGTTCATGTAGGGCAAGACTGCCTACCCCTTTAAGAGAGAGGGGGGCGTGACGTATGTGTGTGGGAGCGCGATGTCAATGAGCGAGCGTCTGTGTGTGTCTGGAGGTGAACGGGAGTAGTAGCAATGTACACCTGTCTAGAATAAGTTCAATAAATCCAACCCTCTCGGAAGTAAACCCTGCCTGTCTGTTCATTAAGTGGGTTATTGAACCTGAAGCCTGTGCTTCGGCTTGTGCCCTGGATGAATTCTATAAAAGCGGAGCCGATTCAGTGTTTCCTTCTGATTTGGTCATCGAAGAGTCAACACCTGCGTGCTTGTTGCGTACTTCAAACCTATAAAACCTATTAGTTGCGTGTGAGTTGCATTCGGAACTTATGACCACTATTTTTTATTCACAACCATACGCAACTGGTGATCGCTATGGTGTGAGGGCACCATTAGCCGAGTGACACGGCACCGGCTGAAGCTGCAGCAGTTTGTAAAATGGGCACATAATTGCTGTCCCATCAGTGACCTTAACAACTTAGTTAGTGAGTCCAAACTGCCGCATGGATTGGAGGAGCTGATTCCCACGCTACCCCCTGGAGTCAAGCATTTGTTGTGTGTGTTTAATAGGAAACAAGAGTTCATCAATAACTAGTTAACATTGCCTCGGGATCTTAAATATTAAGCCTGCGAGAACATTGAGGTCCACCCAGATGTAAATAAGATGCCAATTATGCTCCTGTTGCCTTTCTTCCATCATAACTAATATGCATTGTCTATTATGCTATGGATCTGGATATTATATTTTGTGTTTGGCTGGACCACACAGCTGTGACTGAAGGAGAGGGATGGGGCTGTCCTTGTGTGATCCACGTGGGTAAGGCAGGGTGGACAGCCCATTCCCTCCGAATGGATTGAGGAGAAAAAAACATAATCATAGTGTGTAAACATAGAGACCCACTAAATGGTGGTTTTGATGTTTACAGCACACATTGGACTCAGCTGTCGCCACTCAAGACTACTTAAGGCTGGAATACATGCCGATAAAGGCTGGAGATAGAGGTTTGTTTTCCCAATGTGTGTGTGGCAGCGTGACTATCATCCTGAGAACAACGCTTTGATGGGCAAGCAAATCCCCTCCACCACTCACAAAGAGCATGTTCCTCCCACCATCTGCTTCATATATATATATATCTATATATATAGATATTTATATCTATATGTGTGTGTATATATGTATATATATACAGTATATATATATATATAGTATATCTATATATCTATATATTTTTTATATATATATAGTATATATAAATATATATATATATATTAATAACTAGGGGGAATATAACAAACATTATTGTAATCATGGTTTAGTCCATTGCAACTTGCAGATGATTCATCATACTTTATTTTAAATATGCAAGCGGCTTTATTGCGATAGAATCCAAGTTAGTTTGCAGTTAATTCTATATATTCTATTTCATTTAATTTTATTTTGTTAAACATATTGTGAGAAACCCGGTGTGGGCAGGAAGGAACAGCGAGCGACACATGGTTGAGTTGAAGCAAAAATAAGGGCTCTTTACTGGCCTCAAGTACAACAAAACTTATTCTGTTATTTAAAGGAATAGGGTGAAAAAACAGGGGGGCGATGTGCTCCAGCTACATATAATATATCAGCATGTACATCATCTGGACGACATTACTGTAATGCAGTGTTCTCTGGCTTACCAAACTCCACTACGAAAAGCTTCCAGCTTGTGCAGCACGCCTCTGCTAGTTTCAATAACTAGAACCAAAATATTTGATCACAATACTTATTTTCACTTCCACTTCCCGAGCGCCCTATCTGTGGAACACTCTGCCACCTGTAATCAGGGAAGCTGACAATGCTACCATAAGCCTACCATAGCCTACCCCTGCTGCTGATTGGT
>CM051004.1:21278829-21283829 GCA_027704905.1 Muraenolepis orangiensis
TGTGGAAGCGACAGGATACTGGACTAGATGGAAAAAGCTATAAAAGATAAATAGTTAAAACGTTATCCTGCTTACCGATTACGTCTTTCACCGCCGGCAACCACAAACCGAGGCAATCAGTTCAACCTGCGTTTGCCGGGTGAGTAATTGAAATACACAGAACACGGAAGTACGGGGCGGCGCCAACTACCTGTCTTGGCCTGGTCCCACACGTCACATTTAGAATCGTTATCAGCCATGAAAAGACAGAGCTGGATCTCTGCTGCTCTTTCAATAAGAAGTAACATGTGGCGTCCTTTAGAACAGCATTTCCCTTATACAGCTATGGAGACAAACAAGGATGCATGTTGTATTGGAGAGTGCTACTGTTGTCCGCTGCCGTGCCTTGCAGACAAAACCACAAGCAGTGTGGAAGCCCTGTGTCCTTCAGAATACACGCTTCCTTAGATTGCCAAGGTTTGGCATATTGGGAACACTACCTGGATCCTTCCACCTA
Organism: Muraenolepis orangiensis; assembly: GCA_027704905.1. Taxonomy (NCBI): domain Eukaryota; kingdom Metazoa; phylum Chordata; class Actinopteri; order Gadiformes; family Muraenolepididae; genus Muraenolepis; species Muraenolepis orangiensis. The sequence goes on from CM051004.1 coordinate 21,279,326, forward strand.
GTGTGTCCTCTTATCACTTTCTGCTAGCTTTACTAGCAATCTAGCATCTTACTGAGTAGATTGTTTGCTTGTTAGTTAGTTAGATATTGTTCGAATGTTTGCCAACTTGTTGTACTTTCACCTGAGCACTGGTTTTAGTTTTTGGAGAGTTTTTGTTGAACGCACCATTGTTGGTCACTTGGACAAAAGTGTCTGGTAAATGACTGAAATTTAATGTTATATTGGGAAATTGGGATAGTGGGATGGACTTTTAGGGGGGTGGATGTTTTATGCACATATACACTGGTTGGCATGATCAGGCTGTAAATGAGCACAACATCACCTGCTTTGACTGCCCACTTCAAGACAGGGATGTGTGATCCAACTAGTGTGTGTGCATAAACATAGAGTGTGCACATGCCTGCAGATGCATTTGTGTGTGGTCTCATGCAGGTGTCCCATGTGTTGCGGAAAAGTGATTAATGATTATAATAACCATAAGGATTTTTGGGGTGTGTTCAAGCCCTGCACTACGCTTCCGGGGGGGAAAGTAAATTGAGCAATGTATCGTGATGTGAACTTTGTGTCATATTGTGCTAATAACAGCTAGAGGTGCTCTGCTTGGTAAACAGCTCGGGAATCTTTAACACTGCTGATTTTCATTAGACCAACAAACGGTTGAATAAGAATTAGCCAATTTTCATAGAAGAGCAATTTGCTTTGGGGTATGTTTAAACAAAAAAGAGAAAGAATGTGTACAAATTAAAAATATTGCACCACTAACACAGGACAAGTCTAATGGCCAATGGCGTATTGGCAGCGTTTAGGGAAATTGGTATATATAAATGGGGTTCACAGGAGGAACCCGTCAGTACTCCTCAAGACTCTATGGTGAGCAGATGTCCATGTCATCCGAGAGATGGAGGATCCGGCAAGGCGAGAATACCTGCTAGCTGTCCTCCAACCTCTTCAATTTGATCCTCCTTGCATTCACGCCAATGTCCATGCCCACGGCCACGAGACATCTTGGCAGTGTTCTTCTAAGTTTTCTTCGGCATGGCGGTGATATTGATACAGTGATGTTGATACTGCGATGGTGATGTTGATACTGCGATGGTGATGTTGATACTGCGATGTCTAGTGCGGTTATGATTTGAATCGACGAGCGGCAGCCTTTTTATAGGCTGTTGTTGGCGATACGCTGCCGCGCGCTATGCATAAGTTAGACTATCGTTGGGCATAAGTTGTGATGGCAACACGCTAAGCATCTGTTGGTATAAGTTATCTATAAGTTATTGAAACGTTCTATATAAGTTACTATTACGTTATGTATACGTTATGTATTAAAAAAACATTGATAGTTCAGCATATTCTAGCGTTTTAGAGACATTTTGATACATTGGCATACGCTGGCTAAATTGTCATGGTGTGTCAAAGCCTTTAGCGGTGCAGTACACTCAGGAAAACATACTCAAGAACATATCAACTCACATCAAATCCACTGAAAAAATAAGTTGATTTTCTAACTAATAATAATCACTTATGATGCCCATATGATGTTAAACTGATGTATATCCTTTATTTCTTTGTAGGTAATTAAAAGCAATCATTATTCTGGCTTTTACCATCCTGGTGAACAATAATCTAACATCAATGTCCAATGCTTCGTCAACCTTCCTTCCTGCTTACATAGATAGCCATCTTGGCTCGATAAACATTACATTTCTGTTTTGCTGACGTTTTGTATTTAAAAAACAATAATGAAAATTTGCTTGGAGAAAACCTCCCCTACCTTCCTGAACAAACTCTTCAACAACATAAACAGTGGCACCAGGCGCAAACACTCTAGATAACAGTGGAACACAGTTTCCCTATGCATACAAATAGGACAATTATCACTTACACCTTGATTAATAACAGCAATAAAAGCATTGACTGCTACTATCCCGTGTAGGACTCTCCACTGTAAGTCAGCTACTCTCTTTGTTAAAGGTTTTTTTTATAAACCCCTCCAAGCAGGTTGGACTTCATCTCCCAAGCCCAGATGACCCCGCCAGGGTGTGTCAACCCTGTGTCAAGCTTGTTCTTATTCAGACACTTTACTATCATTCTGTATAGCTGTTTGCCGTTAACCTTGTCCAAGTTTCAACAACTTTTCTCAACTAGAAGGGGCCCACCACGGGGCTCAGTGTACACAGAGCAGACAGATCAGCTGAGGTTTGTGGATTTATACTAACAAGGCTTGGTGCACAGACACTACCACCATTGAGAGCCACTGCTCTACTAACATAGAATACTTAATGGTTAAATGTCGACCCTTTTACCAACCCAGGGAAATTACAGCCACTATTATAACTGCTGCTTACATACATCCAGATGCTAACGCTAAGCTAGCTATGAAGGAACTGTACTATACTGTGCCTACTCCTAAAGGCACGTGACGCTTCAAGAGCATCAAGCTGGCCAAGCTCAACCACAAGCAAAGGGTTGAATACCACTTCAACAACTCCAATCCCCGACGCATGTGGCAGGGCATCCAGGCCATCACGGATTACAAACCTTCCAACAACTCCCCCCCCCCCCCCAACCACTGACTCATCCCTCCCTGACGAGCTCAATACTTTTTTAGCTCACTACGACCGGAACAACCCCGAACTGCCCACCAAGGCTACTCTCCCCGCTGACCACCAACCCCTCACCCTATCCCCCACAGACGTGCGTGCGGCACTGAGCAGAACAAATGCGCATAAGGCAGCTGGTCCTGGTGGCATCCCCGGTCACGTGCTCAGGAACTGATGAACGCTGAGCAGCTGACCGAGGTCCTTACTGACATTTTAAACATTTCACTAGCTCAGGCAGTTGTCCCCGTGTGCTTTAAAACCACCTCCATTGTGCCAGTGCCAAAACACTCCTCTGTAACAAGCCTCAACGACTTCCGCCCTGTTGCACTCATCATCATGAAGTGCTTCGAGAGGCTTGTCCTGGCTCACTTTTGCCTACCGTGAGAACAGGAGCACGGAAGACACCATTTCCTTTAGCTGAGCCCTCTCCTCTACTCCCTCTTCACACCACCTTCACCCATTCCTGGGGGTCCACATCTCCGAGGATCTCTCCTGGTCCCTCAATATTGCCTCACTGGCGAAGAAGGCTCACAAGCGTCTCTTCTTCCTGAGGAGACTGAGGAAAGCCCACCTGTCACCTCAGATTCTGGTGAACTTTTACCGGTGTGCTATTGAAAGCATCCTCACTAACTGCATCACAGTGTGGTACGGCAACTGCACTGTTTCCGACCGGAAAGCGCTGCAGAGGGTGGTGAAAACCGCCCAACCCATTTTTGGATTACCCCTCCCTGCAATAAACACTACAAACGGTGTCTGAGGAAGGCACAAAAAATAGTGGAAGACCCCTCTCACCACAACCATGGATGCGCTATATAAACCTTTGTTCCAAGTCAAGCAGGCTTAGGAACAGCTTCTTCCCCTCAGCTGTCATCTCTCTGAACTCTGCACCACGAAGACAGCCCCCACCCCCACCTGCTGCCCCCCCCTGCTGCCGCCCCTCCCCCTGCCCCACACCTCTGCTCAATATATCCTATAATAATAAATCACCATCAATTTCTTTGACTGCATACATACATGTATGCAGTCATACCTTACCTTTACCTTTACCTTTCCTACATTTTACTGTACCTGCCATATATATTTTAATCCTGCATATCCCTGCTCACTACCTTCTGTATATACATTCACATATATGTATCCTGCTTCTCATCATTTATTTTCATAACTGCATATCCCTGCTCACTACCTTTTCATACATTTATATATATTTATCCTGCTTTTCATAATTGCATACCCCTGATCAATACCTGTAAAATCCTTTACTTACTTACCTGTGTGTATATATATGTATATATATATATATATATATATATATATATATATATATATATATACTTATACAGTATATATATATATATATATATATATATATATATATATATATATATATATTATGTGCAATGACAATACATTTGAATCTAATCTAATCTAATCTAATGCCCAACAGTTTGGCTAAAGCAGCCTTTTTGGATTTCAGGGCTTTAATATGCCCTTGATTCTCTGTAGAATCTATTATACTCTGTAATTATACTATTTCAATCTCTAGGTCTTGAAGAGACCTGGTAGTGTGCTTGGTTGACATTGAGAGTCTACTGCTGACAAAAATGTTTTATTTTACTTTTACCAATATCCCACCATTGCTGCACTGACAAAAAAGTTGCTTGTTTTCCTTATGTAAAACCCTTAAAAAACCAAAAGCATCTCTAAAGGATTTATCATGCAGCAGACCAGTATTAAAATGCCAGTATGCACTATGTACCTTAACATTTAGAATAAAAATGGAGCACTGAACAAGGCAATGGTCAGAAATACCAACAGGATCTATTACAAAACTTAAAAAAAATCCAAAATAATGCGTAAAACAATTAAAGCAAGCAAGTCTTGCCAATGATAGCAGATTATCC
>CM051004.1:21288829-21368829 GCA_027704905.1 Muraenolepis orangiensis
AGCAGGAAACCGGTGGATTGTCTACTCCAAGTAGGGAGGGAGTCCTTATCCCAAGTGAAGGAGTTCAAGTATCTCGGGGTCTTGTTCTCGAATGAGGGGAGGATGGAGCGTGAGATTGACAGGAGAATAGGTGCAGCGGGAGCGGTATTGGGTGCACTTTGGCGCACCGTTGTAACCAAAAGAGAGCTGAGCCAGAAGGCAAAGCTCTCGATCTACCGATCAGTCTTCGTTCCTACCCTCACCTATGGCCATGAGCAATGGGTAATGACCGAAAGGACGAGATCGCGAATACAAGCGGCCGAAATGAGTTTCCTCAGGAGGGTGGCTGGTATCTCCCTGAGGGATAGGGTGAGAAGCTCAGTCACTCGTGAGAGGCTCGGAGTAGAGCCGCTGCTCCTTCGCGTAGAAAGGAGCCAGTTGAGGTGGTTCGGGCATCTAGTAAGGATGCTTCCTGGTCGCCTCCCGAGGGAGGTTTTCCAGGCACATCCAACTGAGAAGAGACCACGGGGCAGACCGAGGTACAGGTGGGGTGATTACATCTCCACACTGGCCTGGGAACGCCTCGGGATCCCCCAGTCAGAGCTAGTCGATGTTGCCAGGGAGAGGGAAGTTTGGAGTCCCCTGCTGGAGCTGCTACCTCCGCGACCCGATTACGAATAAGCGGGAGAAGATGGATGGATGGACTCTGAACTGGATTGTATGTAACTACTTAATAATTCAAATGAGCCTGAGAAGCAGCACTGGCTTTTATCACCGTTCTGAGGACCACACAGAGACAATGAGCCGGGCCCTCGGGCACCTCTGATCTGGCTTTCAGTATTCTGATCAGACGAGGAGAGGTGAGTTTGTGTCAGGATACTCTGTCAATCAAAGGGGGACGGTGACGTCCATCCATCACTCAGTGCTCTTCACTTGAGACCGTCTCACGCTAAACACAGTGTCAGACTAATGCACCTACTACAAACAGACAGACAGACAGACGGACAGACAGACAGACATAAAAAAATCATCAAAACTCGAAAGATTAGATTAATTTCATGTTTAAAATGGTCCACCCATCACAAACACACACACACACACGCGCACACACACACACACACACACACACACACACACACACACACACACACACATACACACATATAGATGCATACTTCCTACAGACATGCATGTACAGACAGACAGACCACAACATACACATACCCATACACATAGAGACAAACATACTAAATACATAAAGAGAAAGATTAAGAATAGAATAATTAAGAATAAAAATATCTTTAATCTGTCTTTAGACAGACAGACCAGAACATAAATACATATAGAGACAGACAGGCAGACCAAAACATAAAAACATATAGAGACGGACAGGCAGACCAGAACATAAACACATATAGAGACAGACAGACAGACCAAAACATAAACACATATAGAGACAGACATGCAGACCAGAACATAAACACATATAGAGACAGACAGGCAGACCAGAACATAAACACATATAGAGACTGACATGCAGACCAGAACATAAATACATATAGAGACAGACAGACAGACCAGAACATAATTACATAGAGAGACAGACAGACAGACTAGAACATATATACATAGAGAGACAGACAGGCAGGGCCACAGTATCATACTACGATGCAAACATGCAATCCATTAGACAACGTTAAACACAGTTAGTTATGCAGTCACGCTAATATAATAAATGTCAAAATGCAAATAGAAAGGAAATTTGTCTGTTATTACTAGTGGCATTTCATTTTAATCAGTTCATTATTTTCTGAAATTACATTTTATAACTCTCCTGACTGCCACAGCTATGCCTGGTTCTGTCAGGAGAATCAAGTGGAGACATCGATACCTGCCTCCCCTCCTCCTTATGCACACACACACACACCCATGCACATGCACATGGACACACACACATACAAACATACACCCACGCACACACACACACACACATGCACATGGACATGGACACACATTAACACACACATACAGACACGGAAACACACACACATACAAACACACACAAACAAACACACAGACACACACACACACAGACACACGCACACACACACAGATGGACACACACACACACACACACACACATGGACACAAGGATGGACACATACAGACACGGACACACACACACACATACAAACACAAACAAACACACACATACACATGGACACACACACACACACGCATCCATGCACATGGACACACATGGACACACACATACAGACACAGACACACACACACAAATACAAACACACACACACACACACACACACAGATGGACACACACACACACACACACACACACGCACAAACACCTCACCATGACACCTTGGGCACTCTCATAAATTCACACAACAGCTCGATAAGCACTGCACTGTTTGTTTTCACTCTCTTTCTGGTGACATTTCCAGGCTGCGGGGGGGGGGACTCAGGGGAGACTCAGGGGAGACTCAGGGGAGACTCAGGGGAGACTCAGGAGGACCAACAGAAGGATGCGTCGCCATCTACCGCCCGAGGTCAGCAGGAGGGGTCAGGGCGTAATGACTTCCTATCCATAGATGTGTCCTATGTTTTAGCTCTGTGCCGGGGGGGGGGGGTGGACACCACCCTTCTATGCGTCTGTTTTGACGGTTTAGGTATGCGTGTGTTAAGTGTATCTGAGCATTTGTGTGTGTGTGTGTGTGTGCGTGTGTTTGTGTATGTGTGTGTCTGTGTTTCGGTATTTTTTTTGTGTTTTTTGTTTTTATTGTGGGGGGGTGTTCTCTGTGTGTATACAGTATGTGTGTGTGTGTGTTTGTATGAGTGTGGTGGGGGGGGTTGTGGGTACATTCACGTGTGTGTGTGTGTGTGTGTGTGTGTGTGTGTGTGTGTGTGTGTGTGTGTGTGTGTGTGTGTGTGTGTGTGTGTGTGTGTATGTTTTGTGCATATATTCTGTAGCAGAAGACGCTGCCACCAGCCATTAACATGGTTACTTCCGGGCCCCTCCCGAAGACAAAGACACAGGTTGATGAGGAATCCGGTTTATTGCACAGTTTTGAATAACGGTGAACAAAGAAGATGGTACATGCTAGAGCTCTCTCCTCGAGTGTGTGTGGTGGTGGCTGCTTTAACAGTTGTGCAGCCTCCCCAGCCAATCAGTCCAGTCCAGGCAAGCTGAGGCTGCTAAACCAGCACACACTTCACATGTTCATATGTGTGTGTCTGTATGTGTGTGTGTGTATGTGTGTGTGTGTGTGTGTGTGTGTGTGTGTGTGTGTGTGTGTGTGTGTGTGTGATGTTGAAATCTTGGTCAATGTAAATATGTTTAAAGTTCAATGTTTGTTGCACATTATAAATGCCCTCATGCTAAAATAAGGATTTATATTATTCATTTTTGCACGGGTTCACTTGCCAATATAAGTGTAGCTTTCGTCTGACGCCTGGTAAGGTGACGTCATCTTTCAGCGTAGTAGTGAGAGGTTGCGGGAGAGAAACGCAGTTGGACTCAGAGAACAAACTGCGTAACAGACCGAGGGTGAATATTCAGCGTGTTTGTAAGACCGCAGGGATGCTACTGGTAAGGTTTAATGTATTTATTTGTATTATTATAAGATAAATGTCATTATGTGTCTTTGTTCTTTTTCTATAAGGTTATCAACCTAACCTGACCTTACCTGACTTGCATTGTTACAAGTTACAACCAATGTGAGAAAGGAAAGCTTTAATAAAATCAAGAAGATTACGAGTTGTTCCATGCGTCCTCTGATCGTCAAAGGTGTTTTTCAAGTTTAAGCAGGTGCTGAATTATTAAAAACCCAGAAAACTTGACAGTGTGTATGTGTGTGACTCCTGAACGCCTAACAGAAATATCAGTGCTGTGTTCCCCTAGTGCTTTCCTATCACTCTTTCCTAGAGTGTGGATGGTGGATGGGACGGATGAAGCATCCCCCCCTCCTTATCTGCGGTGTCTGATGATGGTGTCTGTGGGACTATCACACAGATATACACCCTAGGCATCACTCACACACACACACACACACACACACACACACACACACACACACACACACACACACACACACACACACACACACACACACACACACACCCCACCACCACCCCCACTCCCCTGTTGCTGGAGATCTTTGAAAAAGGATTTCTCTGGTCTGAGCCTTCGTCCAACAGTGATCCCATTGATGTGGAGCTGCCTTATCTCACACCAGTGTGATTGTGAGTGTGTGTGTGTGTGTGTGTGTGTGTGTGTGTGTGTGTCGCTGTGTCTGTTTGAATGGGGTGTCTGTTTTGTAATTCCTGGAGTAGAATATACATATTCATTTGAGGAAAACGGTGTGTGTGTGTGCTTGTGTGTGTGTGTCTGTGTGTGTGTCTCTGTCAAAAAAACAGTGTGTATTTATATATAAACATATAGACATGTTAACCTACACCCCACCCCAAAACAGCATCTCACCCCACCCACCCACCCCATCACGAAGATAAGAGACTGTCGGCGGAGTGAGATGAGGGCTGCCTGTCTGGCTGCATGCTCTGCTTCGACATGTTAGCACACACGCACACGCACACGCACACATATATACACACACACACACACATACACACATCTTTGTCCTTTTTTCTTACCTTCCTCCCGAGTCTGGGAAGACATCTTGATTGGCAGTCGCCTCGCCGTGCAACGGTTGTCTCAAAGCATTTCAGCTATTGTATGAGGGCGTCGCTGCCGCTTCCTCTGGTTATAGCGCCGCTGACAGCCGCCGGATGTCAGGTTCCTCTGTGCCTACGCTCACCCGACGCCTCTTTACTGCTAAACGCCACCGTTTCCCCCCCCCCCCCCTCTACCCCCTGTTGATGTTCTGTTGAAACATGAAGAAGCAAGAAAAAATAACTAAGCGGTGTCCCATAGAGAGACATTGTAATGCTGAGTCCCAGTCTACAGAAGGAGAACAAAAAAAACTAAAAACAAATCCCATTGCATTACGGCTTTGTTTCCACCGTCTGGAACTGGTTCAGAATGTGCCCAACGCAGCACGGAATGAATCAGCAAATGCTTGCTTAAGAACGAGAGTTCCACTGTGGCTCGCTGCATTTCATAAAGAGGGAACACTGCACATTGCACACAAAATAAGCCAGTCAATCTATTTGAACCCTGGGCTGCATGCAACCTTGAGAACGCCTTATTCTTGATGCAAGGAATCCTCTGCCAGGCATATCTGGATCAAATTTGGTTTGCTACAAGATACAAGATACAAGATATGTATATGTATTTGCCAAGTTCATTGGAATGCTTGCTCCACATTTCCTTCCGCAGTAAACATCTCAAAATCAATACCGTATAATAAATAAAAAATATATGCAATAAAACATTTTTTGAAATTAAAATGAAGATGGTGCCCAGGGTGGTTGCAGTCCTTTATGATGGACATGGCTTCAGGCATCTGGTCCTACATATCTCCTCAATGCATGGAAGTGCACACCCGATGTTCTTCTCTGCAGTTCTCACGACCCTCTGGATGGCTTTCATGTCCTGTGCAGTGGTGTTGCCGTACCACTCAGTGACGCCACTCGTCAGGACGCTCTCTACGGTGCCACGGTAGAAGTTCACTAGCCACCTCTGGCCTATTCTGCTTCCGCATCAGCTGAACTACCTCATCTCTGTACTCTGTTTCATCGCCCTCGCTTATCAAGCCGATGACTGTGGTGTCTTCTGCAATCTTGATAAGCGATTACTTCTGTGCATGGCAGTACAGTCATGTGTGTACAGCGAGTACAGCCGGGGACTGAGGCAGCAGCCTTGGGGTGCTCCGGTGTTGAGGACCAGAGTGGTGAGATGTTGTTCCCAATCTTCACCACTTGAGGCCTGCCTGTCAGGAATTTCATAATCCAGTTACAGATGGGGGCGCACAGACCTAGGTCCCTCAGTTTCAGGACCAACTTGGAGGGAACGATGGTGTTGAACGCCGAGCTGTAGTCAATGAACAGCAGTGTGACGTAGGTGTCCCTCCTGTCTAGGTGCTGCAGGGCCGTGTGTAGTGCCAGGGAAATGGCGTGTTTGGTCTGTATGAAAGACAGCTGAAAGACTCCTTGCAATTAAAATGTCCTCTGTAATATTTCCTTCTCAATAGTTATCCCACCCTAGGGCTTAGACAGGGCCCTGCAGGGCCGCTAACGTGTTTAAGGCTGGCAGATAAAACAGTGGTGAACTTCATTGTCTTTAATTGTAAGCATGTTAAGATCGAAGCGTTGAGATCATTACACAGAGGCTGTTGTCAGTAATGAAGAGGGACCATGAAATTGTTTCCTGATTAACACCCAACAAACACCCAATGGAAAGCTTCACAGGACCCTAATGAGCCAACCTTGTAATCCACATCTAGTAATTAGCATTAGCCTCGCTGCCACGCGACTGCAGAACAAGAATCCTGCCACAAAAACACTTGGTGATGAAAGAGGCCACTGTCCAACAGATTCAAGATTCTACATTCCAGATTCAAGATGTTTTTATTTGCCCTGACCATTACCCTGACCCTAAGTACAATGGAATGCTTACTCCTCATTCCCTAAAGCCCATGTTTTCCACATTTTTAAGTGTGGCAATGTTGCTAAAATGTATGAGTTTGAAACGTTTGATAGGTAGCATCTTTGCAATGTTGAAGAGTAGTAGTTAATGGTACCCTACACAGCTTGTTAGAGGATCACTGTGAATTGGATATCCTGAATATATATTGAAGAACATTTATTTTATGGAAATAGAAAAGAGAGCTGCCGGATTAATGTTTTAAGGTCCTCACATCAATAGACCCATACTAGCTATATTATGAGCCACCGTATTGTACTTTTACTTTAGCACTGGTTCTGCTCTTGGAAGCTTGGTAGGAAGGAAGGAAATGCGCTTATCACTCAATCAACTCAATCAAGTTTTTCTCTCGCCTGCCTTTGAACACACTATTGTACGTCGCTTTGGACAAAAGTGTCATTATGACAAAAGTGTCGTTATGACAAAAGTGTCGTTATGACATGGAATGTAATTGTATTATATGCGTTGATGCCCCAAGAGTGTCATGAAAACCTTTGACAGAAACAAACTTAACAGTCTGTCAAGTCAAAGGTTGCATTCATAGTTTAGAGGTTCATTTATCAATAACATATGATGTATATATAAATGTATACATATATATATATATATATATATATATATATATATATATATATATATATATATATATATATATATACAAATATGTATGTGGAGTGTGTGTGGTTGGTGGCTGGTTGAAGCAGCCTCACCTGGCCCCAGTCAGACTGATCAGAGTCTGGGGCTGCTGGGTGAGGCTGAACACCTGTGGGTCCTTGTAGGTAAAACAAGGAGAGCATAAAAGCATCTGCTCTGCTACTACAAACTACACTACAAACTCTACAATAAGCCAGATCACTCATCATCCTGTGTCCTTTGTTGTCAAGAGGATCCCATGGAAGCTTTTTTAGTGGCATGTGGCAGAAGAGACTGCCACAATGTGTATATATATATATAAATATACATACAGTATATTTATATATATAATATACAAATCTAAATATATATATAAACATATATATACATATATATATATATATATATATTTTTTTTTATATTAACAGGCTTATACAGAGGTATAAGGTTAACAAATGAACCCAATTGAAGCAAAAAGTCAAAACATGTATTGATATTTGGATATTTTTCGTCATGAGGACTGCACAAAAAATCCTCGGGTGTGCACTTCCACGCATTGTGGAGATCTACTCAGGAGGACCAGATGTTGGAATAAGGCCATCTCCATCACAAAGGACTGCAACCACCCTGGGCACCATCTCTTCTCCCCTCCCTGCGGTCTGGTTGCCGGTTCCGCAGCATCCGTACAAGGACTACCAGGTTTTATCCACATGCAGTGTGCGTACTGAACTGCTTGGAGTGCTGCTACTATCATAACATTGTCATCCATATTACATTACACTATCATACACTATCAAACTTTTGCTGGACTTTACAGTTACTACACTGTTCTGCAGTGTACTGCACTGAATTAAAATCAAATCTACTGCACTGTATTCATGATGTTGCTGCACTACTGGCACTTTAAAATGCTTTTAAAATGCTTTTTGTACATTTCAACTCATGTATTTATCATCCATCAGTCACTTTATTGTTCTTTTTATTGTTATATTTATTGTATACAGTATTGTTACAGTATAGTGTTGTATAGCATAAGTATAGTACATAGTAAATGATATAGTGTTACATTTTAGGAAATTCATACTGCGGGAGGGTATAGGGAGTAAGCATTCCATACTTGACTTTACTACCCGCAGATGTCTTTTGAGAACAAGATAACACCACCCCCATTGCAAAAAAAGGATTAAAATAATACCAATCAATCAATCAGTCAGTTGTGAGATTGAATCTCCGAGCCACAGTGATTAGGTCATCAGGGGCGTGTGCCCTGAGTGTGTGGTCCTGAAACCAGAATGGTAACAGTGTGGTGGTATGGGTGAAGTGGACTAGTGGGTGAGCCAGTGTAAAATTCAAGACACCAATGGGGCATCTGGTCTTGATGTTCTCTCACATAGCTGGCGGCCAGAGAGCCAGAGAGAGAGAGAGAGAGAGAGAGAGAGAGAGAGAGAGAGAGAGAGAGAGAGAGAGAGAGAGAGAGAGAGCTGACTGCCAGAGGGTTAGCATCAGGATACAGGCTAGGCCCAGGGTAGGTGGGCAACATCAAATACTATATGGGCTGACCTATAGGCCGCATGTTCTCCAATGTTCTCCAATGTTGTCCAACAATCTAAATGTTCTCCTCTTGCATTGTCCAATGGTTTTAATGTAACACGCTGTTTAATTAACATCCAGTGGACCACTGGGTAAAACCAATCGTTTGAAGCATAATATAGTGCAACAGAAACACATGTACTGTATGTATGGCTGTATAGGTTATGTACTGTCAGCATGAACCCGCGGCGCTGCCACGAGCGGCAGCCAGCAACAGTTGCTCCCCCTCCCCTCTTACTTTTTAGTTATTTATTCTTATATTATTGTTGTTTTTAGTATAGTTTTTTGTTAAGTAGCTGTGCAACCCTCAGCCAGCTATGTTTAGGGAAGTTTTTGCCGTGTTTCTCATTCTGGGGACACTGTTACTGAACCGCGTCTCCGTCGTGGCTCAACATTACGGCGGAGCCATTGTCTACGCGCGGAGTCAGCTGTTGTCGCTACAACAGACCTCGCTGCTACGGGAGAGGCCCGACATCCCCGACCTCCCCAGGGAGCTGAGGAGGACGTACAGGGGATGCAAGGCTGGACGTAAACAGCAGGAGAGACAGCGGGAGAGGAAGCGGAGATATAAACCATATCTCCCTTCCATCACCATGGGGAACGTGAGGTCGCTAGCGAATAAGATGGACGAGCTAGCGGGCCTGGTGATGACCCAGCGGGTGTACCGGGAGAGCAGCGTGCTTTGTTTCACGGAGACGTGGCTCAACGAGGACACCCCGGACTCCAATGTTACCGTGGACGGCTTTCTAACCGTCCGGGCGGACAGGACGCACCGAGAGAGTGGCAAGAGGAAAGGTGGGGGACTTGCTATTCTCGTTAACAACAAGTGGTGTAACCCTGGACATGTTACTGTGAAGGAACGTGTGTGTAGCCCGGACATTGAACTGCTGGCCGTGAGTCTGCGGCCATACTATCTGCCGCGTGAGTTCTCCCATGTGCTTCTTGTTATTGTTTACATTCCACCGTCGGCAAACGCGGCGCTCGCGTGTGACGTCACCCATTCCGTCGTCGCGAGACTTCAGACACAGCACCCTGAAGCATTCATCGCGATATCTGGGGATTTCAACCACGTGACTCTGGCTGCAACACTGCCCACCTTCAAGCAGTTTGTGGACTGTCCCACCAGGGAAAACAAGACACTGGACCTGCTGTATGCCAATGTTAAGGAGGCATACAGCGCCACTGCCCTTCCTCCTCTTGGAAGGTCAGACCACAACCTCATCCACCTCCAGCCCCTGTATAGGCCTCTAGTACAGCGGCTGCCTGTGACCACAAGGACTGTGAGGAGATGGTCACAGGAGGCCGATGAGGACTTGCGGGGCTGCTTTGAGTCAACAGACTGGGATTTCCTCTGTGACTTGCATGGAGAGGACCTTGATGATCTCACGGAATGTATAACAGGGTACATCAACTTCTGTGTGGATAGTGTTGTTCCCATAGAGACTGTACGCTGTTTCCCCAACAACAAGCCATGGGTCACCCGAGACATCAAGGTCCTGCTCAATGAGAAGAAGAGGGCCTTCAGAGATGGGGATAGGGAGCAGATGAGGCGGGTTCAGAGGGAGCTGAAGGAGAGGATCCAGCAGGGCAAAGACAACTACAGGAGGAAGCTGGAGCACAAACTTCAGCAGAACAACCTGAAGGATGTGTGGAGTGGCATGAGGAGCATCACTGGCTACAAACAACCTGGTAGCCAGACAATAGGGGGTGGTCCTGATCGGGCCAACGAGTTGAATTTGTTTTTCAATAGATTCAATGAGTGGGCTCCGGTCTACCCCCCCTCCCCCAGCCCCTCTACAACCATTCCCCTCCAGCCCCCCAGCCCTGCTGTCCCCCCTCCCCCACCGTCCCTCTCCAGCATCAACATACCTGTTCTCTCTCCCCCACCACCACTACCTCACCCCTCCCCCATCAACACAACAGTGACTCTTCCTGCCCCCATACACGTCACACATACCTTCACAGCTGAGCAGGTGAGGAAAGTGCTGTGCAGGCTCCATCCAGACAAGGCTGCTGGTCCTGACGGCGTCAGCCCGAGGGTCCTCAAAACATGTGCTGCCCAGCTGAGTGGAGTCCTGCAGTACATCTTCAACCTGAGCATGAGACTGGAGAGGGTCCCTGTGCTGTGGAAGACATCCTGCCTGGTGCCGGTTCCGAAGAAGGCACGTCCCAGCACCTCAAACGACTACAGACCGGTGGCGCTGACGTCCCACGTGGCGAAATCCTTTGAGAGGCTGGTCCTGACGCTTCTTCGGCCCCTGGTCAGATCATCGCTGGACCCTCTTCAGTTTGCCTACCAGCCGAAACTGGGAGTGGAGGACGCCATCATCTTCCTGCTTCATCGTGCCTACGCCCACTTGGACAGACCCGGGAGCACTGTGAGAATCATGTTTTTCGACTTCTCCAGTGCGTTCAACACCATCCGGCCTGCCCTGCTGGGAAGTAAGCTGACGGCGATGAAGGTGGACTCTTCCCTGGTGTCCTGGATTACTGACTATTTGACGGGTCGTCCACAGTTTGTCAGACTGCAGGACTGTGTGTCTGACACTGTGGTCAGCAGCACTGGTGCTCCACAGGGAACTGTTCTTTCCCCATTCCTGTTCACCCTTTACACCTCAGACTTCCAGTACAACTCTGTGTCCTGCCATCTGCAGAAGTTCTCGGACGACTCTGCAGTTGTTGGTTGTGTCAGCGAGGGAAACGATGAGGAGTACAGGGGCGTCGTGGACTCCTTTGTTGAGTGGTGTGAGCTGAACCATATGCAGCTCAACACTGACAAGACGAAGGAGATGGTGGTGGACTTCCGCAGGAGGAAATCCACACCCACACCCATTTCCATCAAGGGTGTGTCCGCTGAAGTTGTCCAGGAATATAAATACCTGGGAGTTCATCTGGACAATAAACTGGTCTGGGCCAAGAACTCTGAGGCTGTTTACAAGAAGGGCCAGAGCCGTCTCTACTTCCTGCGGAGGCTCCGGTCCTTCAACGTTTGCAACAAGATGCTGAATGTGTTCTACCAGTCGGTGGTAGCCAGTGCCATCTTCTCCGGTGTTGTGTGCTGGGGAAGCAGGTTGAGATCAGCAGACGCCAACAAGATCAGCAGGATTGTCAGGAAGGCTGGCGCTGTCCTGGGGGTCCAGCTGGACTCCTTGTTGGTGGTGTCTGAGAGAAGGATGCTGCGCAAGCTGCGTAGTATCCTTGACAACAACTCTCACCCTCTCCATCAGGTGCTGACCTCATATAGAAGCACCTTTAGCAACAGACTCATTCCACCCAGGTGCACCACAGAACGCCATAGGAAGTCCTTTCTTCCTGTGGCAATTAGACTTTTTAACTCATCTACCTCGGGTCGTGAGAGGGACAGTGGCGACTCAGTGACCTGAGGCCAACGTACTTAAATATTATTATTTTTTGGTCAACGCACTGCAAATCACTCTTCAAATTCACTTTTTCACTTTACACATGTCACTTTCAGTTGATTTATTTATTAATATATTATTCTGCCAATTTGCACTATACGTATTGTTGTGTATTGTATATACCTACGTACTACTGTAATAATACTGTAAATTTATCTTCATTTATCAATACATTTAGATTTCATTTAACTATATTTTTGTTTATACAATTTTTATTGTTTTTTAGCTTAGGTATTAGTATTTTTTGTGTGTGCTTTTATTCCCCCTGTGTCAACTGTTGCACCTTAATTTCCCTCGGGATTAATAAAGTAATCTGTATCTGTATCTGTATCTGTATCTGACCCCCTGGTGTGCAGCCTCACCCAGCAGCCCCAGAGTCTAATCAGGCTGTTTCAACCAGCCACCAACCACACACACATACCCCCCCCCCCCCCCACACACACACACACACACAAACTCTCTACAAACATTTATTCAGTATTGACTACATCCGCAGTTGGGGCATCGCAGCACAGTAAAGAGGACACACATACCTACATTGACCTTCTCTTCAAATTGTGTTCCAGTTCCACGTTAAAGGAGCACTGTGTAACATAGTCCTACTTCAGATAAAGCCAGTATGTGTTTGTAGAGTCAGTTCAAAGAAAAAAAAGAAAGAAAAAAAAAAGAAAACAGTAGCTAATCCGAAGAAGCGCTAATCTTGGATAATTGTCTTTGTGCTGACCCGGGCTTTTGTTTAACGCTATCCTGCCGCTCATTCTCATACAAAATAAATAATGTCAACAAGAAATGTCAACCAACAGCAACTCACTTCCAATTCGAGTCCAGGGTTAGCCGACTACATGGGCAGGGAAGGTAAAGAGAGTGAGAAAGGAATTGCAATTTCAACTTTGTGCACTCTATCTTGTAAGTAGAGGTGCAACAGCATGGAGCATCTTAAGCTGCTGGTTATCCAGGTAAAATAACAAACCTTAATGAAATAGCCTTCTGAATACGGGGGCCCAGTGGGTGGCTTATGCAAATAGGCAAACAAGGTGTGTCATTGCAGGGCTTCCTCCTCTTTTCAGGCTTTTTGATACTTGTATATTGTGGAGTGTGTGTGTGGTTGGTGGCTGGTTTGAACATCCTCACCTGTCTGAATTAGACTGTTTGGCTGGTGAGGCTGCACACCTGTGGATCATTGTTAATCAAGGCTAGCTGGTTAAAACAGCCACCACCACACATACTCTAGGAGAGAGCTGTAGCATGTTCCATCTGCTTTGGTCTCAATTATTCAAACTCTTGCAATACACCAGATTCCTCAGCTGCCCCGCAAGTAGCCATGTTAATGGCCGGTGGCAGCGTCGTCTCTTACATATCAATTGTTTTCATACAGTTAAAGGGGACCTATTGTAGAACTCTTAACCTTTTTAACATTATTTCATCATCATCATTTGTGGTGTGAAACCCATCCTTATCCTCGCTGTTCTCTCCATTGGTGATGCGTTTTTTTGGGGGAAATGGTTCTGCTCTTTCATTTTGTGATTTCTGCTTCTTCTATTTGTGAAAAACACAGCAGACTTTGCCTCTGCTGCGGTCAGAGAGCTGCTTCACTTCTGGTTCAAATTGAAATTGGTGAGTTTCCTGGCTAGCGAGTCACAGCGGGACGACGGAGGGACACGGCAGGCTTAATGTTTCCAGTTTCCTCCCTGCAAGGGCAAGAAAATGACGGATTTATACAATCGGTCCCCCCTTAAAGTTCCAGAATCCTCAAAATAAAATTGTGTTGCTCAGAACACAAAATCTTCAACAATCTAAGATATTTTTAGGACACTGGGCGTAGCAGTGATATGATACTGACAAGCAAGTCTCTGTCTCTGTCTCTGTCTCTGTCTCTCTCTCTCTGTCTCTCTCTCTCTCTCTCTCTCTCTCTCTCTCTCTCTCTCTCTCTCTCTCTCTCTCTCTCTCTCTCTCTCTCTCTCTCTCTCTCTCTCTCTCTCTCTCTCACCTCTCTCTCTTTTTCTCTATCCAATAAATATAATAAATATTATAATTAGGCAATTAGACATCCATTGAGGGGATGGATTTTGCCCTCAGTCGACGAGAAACAGAATCCCTTATGTGTACACATTAGACATTAGACGTGCATAATGCTGGTCGCACATCAGTGGCCTTTAAGCAGACAAAAATAAAACAAACATAGGAAATAAAATCAAAATGTATAGAATCGTCTCCTCCGTATGCTCTGCATTCAAAGGGGCCCTCACCCCTCCCCTCCTCTCTCATGTCCCTGCGTGGAGCTGCTAATCAACGAGAGCCTGGCTGGGGTGTGGTGGTGGTGGGAGGGGGGGACACAGACGGACAGAGAACCAAGGGACGAGGGGAAGCGGAACAAGGCAAAGCAAGAAGACTCACTGGCAGTGGCAGCCATGGCAGATGGGTGGGAGAAGCGTGGCCCAGGAGAGCCCGCCAGTTAAGCAGAGCAAAGTGGTGCCAGCCCAACTGTGTCTAACAGGAGGCCCGCCATTTAATCAAACCCAACACTGAGGCGGCGCAAGTGCCAGATGCAATTCTGAATCCCGTTATATAGCCCAAAATGCCAATTAGCTTATGTATAGATTCCTGCCTGCCACACACGCACGCATGCATGCACACACACCCACACACACATTCTCTCTATCACTCTCTCACATACACACATACACACACACACACACACACACACTTGTCAAACTTATTAGAGGATCTCAATATAGTTAGTTGGAGGAATAAATTGAATCTTGATTCTCTGTGTGGTGACTTTTGAATACACACTCAAACAAACACACACACACACACACACACTCACAAACACTTACACGCACACACTGCACGTGCACTTGTGCACACACGCACACACACACGCACTTGTGCACACACACACACACACACACACACACACAAGTACATGTACACATCATTGCATTTGAGCAGTGTAACAAGAAGTCATATATTGTCACAGTCGTCTTATGATCCAGAGTGAACACAATGCAATGTAGGAGACACAAACAAACACACACACACACACACACACACAAACACACACACAAACACACACACAAACACAAAACAACGTGATGGGGGGGGGGGGGGGGGGGGGGGTCAGGTTGAACAGGGACCAACTGGACTAGATTCGGATAGGTCTGAGATTGTCATTGCTCAGATCACGCTGCGAGAGATTGGGCGTTTGTATGTGTGTGTGTGTCTCTGAGTGTGTGTGTGTGTGTGTGGTGTGTGAGTGTATGTGTGTGTGTATGTGTGTGTATGTGTGTGTATGTGTGTGTGTGTGTGTGTGTGTGTGTGTGTGTGTGTGTGTGTGTGTGGCAGTACAACATTGCTTGTCAGCAATGTCATCTTTTCCAGCGCGGAAAAACATCTGTGTGCCGATTGGCCGGCGCTGTAAGCGAGCCATTAATCTACCACCAAGCCCTTCTCCTTATCACATCAGGGAGTGGAAGAAACACTCACAGTGTGTGTGTGTGTGTGTGTGTGTGTGTGTGTGTGTGTGTGTGTGTGTGTGTGTGTGTGTGTGTGTGTGTGTGTGTGTACGGGGAGAGGGCTCAACCAGAGATTGGCAGTCTGATTTTCTTTTTTTCCCTCCTTATTTTGATCAGATTTTCTTTCCTCCTCTCCACGCTGCATCTGTCTCTCAGCGTGTCAGCCAGAGAGAGAGAGAGAGAGAGAGAGAGAGAGAGAGAGAGAGAGAGAGAGAGAGAGAGAGAGAGAGAGAGAGAGAGAGAGAGAGAGAGAGAGAGAGAGAGAGGGTGAGGGAGAGGGAGAGGGGTGCGGGAGGGAATGGGGAGAAAGCGGGAGTAAGCGTTCCTATGTACTTGTTACAAATGGCAAATAAAAATCTTGTATCTTGTATCGTGAGGGGGAGAGATAGGGAGGAAGAGGGAGGGGGAGAGAGGGAGGGGGAGAGAGGGAGGGAGAGAGAGGGAGGGAGAGAGAGAGAGGGAGGGAGAGAGAGGGAGGGGGAGCGGCAAATAGGCAAAGAGGGAGAAAGGGAGAGAGAGGGAGAGAAATGGAGGGAGATGAAGAGATAGGGAGGAAGAAGGAGAGAGAGGAAGGGAGAGGCAGAGAGAGAGAGGGAGGGGGAGAGAGAGAAAGGGAGAAAGAGGGAGAGAGAGGGAGGAAGAGGAGAGAGGGAGAGAAATGGAGGGAAATGAAGAGATAGGGAGGAAGAAGGAGAGAGAAGAATGGAGCGGCAGAGAGAGAGAGGGAGGGGGAGAGAGAGAAAGGGAGGAAGAGGGAGAGAGAGGGAGGAAGAGAGAGAGAGAGACACAGAGAGGGAGAGGGGGAGAGAGATAGAGAGGGATGGAGAGGGATAGAGAGATAGAGAAGGATGGAGAGAGAGAGGAAGAAGGAGCCTTGAAAACAAGACCTGCTCCAGAAATCTCTTGACCCTGTTTTCCACTGCGACGGAGCGCCAGGAGTACAGCAGGATCGATGCGACAGCATCCGCTCATTCGGCGGCACTACCCTGGAGGGGAGAGCTGGAGATGTTTTGAGGTCCACGAGGCACCATTAGGGGCATTAACATAGGGAGGGGAAGAGGGATGCTGCGATGGGACCTGAGGGTAAAGCAGAGAAACGGTGCAGCCGTGGCGGAGGAGGTGGTGGGAGAGGAGAGGAGAGGAGAGGAGAGGAGAGGAGAGGAGAGGAGAGGAGAGGAGAGGAGAGGAGAGGAGAGGAGAGGAGGAGGAGAGGAGAGGAGAGGAGAGGAGAGGAGAGGAGAGGAGAGGAGAGGAGAGGAGAGGAGAGGAGAGGAGAGGAGAGGTTCCCCTGGTGACAGAGCTTGGGAATATAGTACGGGGTGCATCTGGGCTGTTCTTCACCCCACCTGCTCACGGTGGGAAGATGGAACGTGCAGCACCGCTTTGTTTTCCTTAGCGCCATCTGTCACTCCAGGCTGTGCAGAGCGGGGCCGTTTAATTGAGTTGGTCGATTTGATTCAACTAGTTGTTACATACTTTTCCTACTGATGCTCTACTACTAACTCTTAAGTGACAATTAACCAACACCACCTCGTTTTTTTGTAACAGTTTTAACGCGGTTAAACACAATTATCCATCAGATGTTTCACAGTAAACAAAATGCTCAGAGCATCACGGAAGGATATTCATTTTAGCTGATTAAAATAAAAATAAAATAAATCAATAACGTTAATCGATGGAAGCAACTTATATCTAATTGTTGTAGGTTACTGTGGCGTCAGTGGAATCTTCCCTTTCTTATAAAAGACTTGACTTTGGTGTACGGTTGGTGAGCAACCTCTGCTTCACCTCGGCCGTAGGAGTTAGTTAAAAATTTGTTTAAAATGATTCTGTATTTCTTGGATAATTAAAACCACTTTAAAGACATTTTTTATATAATTTTCATGTTATATAATTCATTCATCAAGGGATTGTACTTGGTCATGCTGACTCTGATCATTAAAAAACACCACCTGTGCAATTTTACACAGGACAATATAATATACAATATATATATACGGTATACTATATATATATATATATATAGTATATATACAGTACATCTATATACAGTATATATTGTGTATAAATATATGCATATATATATATACAATACATATAATAGAAAATAAGTGGTGGGTGGTGTTTGTAAACCAGTCAAAGTTACTCCATTTCAACATGAGTACATTTTGTTATGAGAAAGCCTTGTTCATATAAAGCCATGTTTCATGTTAACAAAAAATAACGTAATTTGCACGCATTCACAGTTTTACTGTTGGCGAAAGGTTGTACGTTATTTTTTCTATTACAATAGAAAGAATGCCATGTTTAGCTGCTTAAAGCAATTTCCTTGTCTCTGAATCAGAATCAAGTCACTAGTTCTAGATAGGTTCGGCTTCACTCCCAGACCCGTACGCATTGAAAGGATGGCAAAATAATCCTTCTCTTTGGCCAGATTTGAGTATTGTATTGGTTGGCGGAAGGAAGATCATTTAAATGACAATCAGTTTTTGTTCAATCAATTATAAAAATGAAGCATTAAGCAGCACTGGCTCTGTCTGCAAACCAACAGCGAGTCTCGACAAATGACACTGCTGTTTTTGTGTGTATTTTTTGTTTTATTGCCAAACAACAGCAGAATACTTTTTCTTCCACCTACCAACAACGTAGAAAAGTATAAGAGAAATACACAATTAGTGTTATATAGGTAGACTGCCCTTTTTGAAGCAAACCTTGGAAACATCCGGAAATAATTGACACTTTGCCTAAACAACCAAGGATACATTATTAAATGTTGTCGAAGATTAATTACTTAAAAAAAAATGGTTACTGATTATCAATAACGGCAATGAAGTGGTCTCCCTGCTTCCTGAACATACAATCTTCTCAGCAAGAAAGTTATATAAATAAAAGTTATATATATAAAATAAAATGTGTCGAGTTGTAATTATAACACAGCATATAACAGAGCATATTGTAATGCTCTGATGTAATGGAGTCTTAAACCATGAAAACTGCTTTTATTTTTCCCCTTGTTGGGTCAATATAGTGAGCCAATGGTTTAATTAGGCCACAGTCTCTTATCAACCTCAATATGGGGCATTTTTATTTGAACTGAGCGTTCAAATAAAACTGAACTGAAAGCATGAAATCCATGCTATTGGATCTCATTGATTGAGCTCATTCAGTTATTGACCAGTGAACTGTGAAACCATTCAGTCCACAATCCAAGGTTTGATTATAGGTCATTTGTAAGGAACTTTTAATTGTTCATCAATTCAATTGTTGAACTTGAAAGTCGCAAAAAGCTGAACATTATGTGCTGAACTTGCACTCAATGTATAATAGGTACAAGAAATACATTTCAGTCTTTTAACTACTGGCAATAAAAATAAAATCATACCACAGCCATCCATGCACGCAGCAATGCTGAGCCCCCCCCGCACACACACACACACACACACACACACACACACACACACACACACACACACACACACACACACACACACACACACACACACACACACACACACACACACACACACACACACACACACACACACCACACACACACACCAACCCATCTCCGGGTGACACACACAACATCTTGCAAGTCACCTAACACATGGCACAGCAGAATGATATTCCCCTCTCCCTCTGGTGACAAGCTGCCGTGCCCGGAAGACAAATGGCGGCCATGAATCTCTAAAATC
Organism: Muraenolepis orangiensis; assembly: GCA_027704905.1. Lineage (NCBI taxonomy): Eukaryota > Metazoa > Chordata > Actinopteri > Gadiformes > Muraenolepididae > Muraenolepis > Muraenolepis orangiensis. Next base: position 21,308,283 of record CM051004.1, read on the forward strand.
GTCCGAAGCCACTCTCCTCTCTTCTGCACAGCCGCCGCCACCCGATTAAAATGTAATTATTATGATCATGACGATTAAAACAATTGTTATTAGCATGGGTAGTAGTTGTTGTAGAGCACTGTAGTAGTAGTAGTAGTAGTAGTAGTAGCAGTAGTAGTAGTAGTAGTAGTAGTAGTATAGTAGTAGTAGTATTAGTAGTATAGTAGTAGTAGTAGTAGTAGTAGTCAGCAAGTAAAATTAGCATTGTTGTTACTTTCTTGTCCTGCTTTAGCCTACGTTGGTTGCATACTGCCGAACATGACAGAGAGTGTTATAACAATGAGTTGCAGACAGAAGCAATTCCCCACAAACCAAAAACCGACAGATATTATCTACGACAACTACTACTAGTACTAATATTACTTCTACTACTACTACTGTCCCCCTGGTCTAAAGAGCTACAGACCGAGCAGGGTCCAAACTGCTCTGAAAGATAACCTTTTTATAAATATATTTCGGATCACAGTGAGTGGCATACAGGAAGCTATGATACAGACAGCGGGAATAAAAATAACAGCAGAGTACGGAGCGCCTCCTGACCCCAGAGGGGGTCACACGTTACACCACGTCCCGTCCCCCCCCCGTCTGCCATCACTCATTTCACAGTAAAAGCCTCCCTTCGACCTCATCTTTTGGCTCAACATGATGGGGTTCGGATTCCATTTGTTTCCGCTTCTCCGCACATGACACCAGACCACGTGCCACCATGGCAAGGACTTTTCTATGTATATATATATATATATATATATATATTTGTGTCTTGGTTTGAGAATAAAACAAAATGTTAATTCATGCATGCATATGTTTTCTTGTTCTGAGGGTTGCGACTAGTTGGGTGTTAGGATGGTCATATTTGTCAAGTCACCCGTTTGAACGTTTAGATTTGCATTATTGTGGAACTCGGGTCATTGTCAGCACTCAAATAAAAATTGCATTACAAATATTCCAAATCCAATAGCACAGTTGACATATTTAAAGAATATAATTAAACAATCGATGTGTTCTCAAGGATATGGTAGAAAACCTTGAAGGGTCTGATTACATTACATTACATTACAGTCATTTAGCACAGTGGTTCTCAAACTATTTTCAATAATGTACCCCCTTTGAAAAAAAATGTCAGCCAAGTACCCCCTGATTAGCGCAAAAACTATTTAGGTAGGGGAAAAAAAAACAACCTTGTAACTGAGAAACACTTTAATGCTACATTTCAAATGTTTTAAATCTAATCACTATATTCATGGCAAACCAATTATGACATCATGCAATAACACTAAGATGACAGTTGAATTTAACTGATCCTTTTAATAAGTAATTTAATTTAAGTAATTTAGTGAGAAACATGGGCTTGTGCTTCAATGAGGATCTTTGTCATTCTCGGTGACAGGGAGGCAACTGCAGTTATTAAACTTTTTTCCAGGCACAGTCTGTTTCTTTGCTTGTTTTTTATCAATGTCATTGCAGAAAAGGAGGCCTCACATAAATATGTGGAACCAAATGGTAAAAGCAGCTCCAAAGCTTTCTTTCCCAGCTCAGGGTGCTCCTTCTTCACACACACCCAAAACTGTATGAGAGTAGATGTGTCAAACTTCATCTGTAGGCCACGGTCAGATGACACATCCAAGAGAGTTTCCTGATGACTGACAGAAAGCTTTCTGCTATTTGCATCAGACAAGAGAAATGGGTTTCTCACCCAATCCAACTGTGAAGATTTGTCCTCCATGTCAGGGAAGTAAGAATGAAAACTATAGCAATCAAGTTGGTCAAATGTCCTTCTATGATTAACTTCACTGGAGCTATCTCCACATCCTCACTGGAAAGGAAAGCATCCACCTGAGGAAAGCAGGTGAAATCCCCCTCTGCACATGCCCTTTTCCGCAGCTCTAATTTCTTCAGAAAACCGCCCACCTTGTCATACAGGTTCAGAATGTTGGTGTCCTTGCCCTGCAGACACACATTCAGTTTGTTAAGTTTGTTGAATATATCTGCCAGATAGCTAAGCTTTGCAAGCCAGTCTGTGTCCTCAAACAAGATGGCATGGGGAGATCCGTGCTCTGACAGAAAGGTGCGCACTTCAGATCGTAATTCCAACAGCCTGTTGAGTATTCTCCCTGAGAGAGCCAGCGCACTTCTGTGTGTAATAGCAGTTGTGTGTGTTCCGCTCCCATGTTTTCACACAGGCGGCGAAACAGTCGCGCATTAAAGTGGCCTTGACTTAATAAAGTTGATTACTTTTACACTGTCGTTCAGAACGTCATGCAACACAGGACTCATTTTCTTGGAGGCCAGTGCTTCCCTGTGTATGACACAGTGAGCCCACTGCACTTCAGGGTTTTCATTTAGAATCCGCGCCGTGAGCCCTCATGCGGCCTGTCATAGACGCAGCTGCATCAGTACAGACACTGGTGCAGGATTTCCAGTTCAGACCGTTTTTACCAAAAAACGCATTAACAACATTAAAAATATCCTCCCCAGTTGTTTTCCCCTCCAAACTCTTGCAGAAAAGTATGTGTTTGCGAATGTCGTCAGTATCAACGTATCTCACAAACGCAACAAGCTGTGCGTTTCCACTGACATCTGTCGATTCATCAAGCTGGAGGGAAAAGGATTCGCCGAGTTTTCCCACAACCTGATCAACAATGTCCCATGGTATCTATTCTGCGACAAACGGTGTCATTTGACAAAGGCACAGTTTTTAACTTATCCGCCGCGTTTTTGTCCAGCATAGTCTCGGTCAATACAACAGCGACTGGAAGTAAAAGGTCTTCAGCTGTGGTGAATGGCTTTAGCTATGAGCAAAGACACCGCATAAGACGCCTGGAGTGCTTTGGCTGATGTTGTGGAGATTTTTCGGATCGTTTCTTGAGATGATCTGAAGTCCGAAAATTTTCTTTTAAAAAACTCTGGTGGCTTACCAACATGACATGGATGTTTTGTGCCGAGATGTCGTTGAAGGTGCGCTGGCTTCATGGAACTGTTGACTAATTTCTCCCCGCAAAACAAGCCCAGTGCCTTGGGAGGGTTGCAGCTAGTTGAGGTAAATCCCATTAAACATATTCATCCTGATACTGACGGTATTTTGTTGGCTCTGTTTTCGCTTTCTTTTTGACTTCTTTCTCAGTGTTCTCAGCTGTAGCGCTGCTACGTTTTTTCAACCATAAATCCATTTTCAAAACTGTCCCGCTCACAATTGAACGTGATTGCGTAGCCTAACCTTATGTTGTTAGCACAGTTTACGGCAGTAACGATTCCATTAAAAACAGAATTATTGAATATCAAATGTTTTTTACCGAATTTTAATTTTTGTTTTTAATTTTTTTCTTTTTAAAATCTCACGTACCCCCTGCAGTACTCCAACGTACCCCTAGGGGTCCGCGTACCCCCATTTGAGAACCACTGATTTAGCAGACACTTTTATCCAAAGCGACTTACAATAGTGTGTTTCAACAAAGGAAGGTAAGAGAACAACTCAGCACCAGAAGTCAAAAGAGCATTTCATTTCTAACAAGTCTCCAATAACTGAACCAGTGCTCAGGTAGAAGTACAATAATTCAGGCAAAAGTGTAAGGGAAAAGTACAATAAGTTGGCAAACAATATAAAACAAAATCTAGAACAATAAAGACCTATCTATAATATGTAATCTACTTAGATAATTGACTTAGCACTACGAGGAAGGATCCGGGAAGTGTGTCCTGAAGAGATTGGTTTCAGCCTGCGGCGGAAGATGGGCAGTGACTCTGCAGTCGTGACATCTGTAGGGAGTTTGTTCCACCAAATTGGGGCCAGGACGGAGAAGAGCCATGACCGCGTAAAAATCGGCCACGCGGGCCCCTAAGTGAGGGGGCAAGCAGACGGGGCAAGTTGGGATGTAGGCCTTGACCATTGCCTGGAGGTAGGATGGAGTAGTACCTTTTACGTCCTTGTAGGCTAGCACCAAGGTCTTGAACTGGATGCGAGCAGCTACAGGTAGCCAGTATAGTGTCCGAAGGAGGGTAGATGTGTGGGAGTACTTGGGGCGGTTGAACAACAGGCGAGCTGCAGCTTTTTGAATGAGCTCCAGGGGCCTGATGGCAAATGCAGGGGCACCAGCAAAGAGGGAGTTGCAGTAGTCCAGCCGGGAGATGACAAGAGCCTGGATGAGCACCTGCGCAGCCTTTTCAGTGAGAAAAGGCCGAATCCTCCTGATGTTGTAGAGGAGGAATCTGCAGGAGCGTGTCACCGATGCTGCCGAGAACGACAGTTGGTCGTCCAGGGTCACACCCAAATTCCTTGCGGTCCGAGTAGGTGTCACCACAGCATCATCAATGGTGACAGCCAGGTCTCGGTGCGGACAGCACTTTGCCAGGAAGAACACTAGCTCAGTCTTGTCCAGGTTGAGCTTTAGGTGGTGCATCGACATCCACTTTGAGATGTCTGCTAAGCACGCGGCAATGCGTGTATCCACTTGCGTGTCCGAGGGGGGAAACGCCAAGACCAGTTGGGTGTCGTCAGCATTGCAGTGGTAGGATAAGTCATGGGAGTGGATAACAGGACCAAGGGACATTGTGTAGAGGGAGAAGAGAAGAGGACCCAGGACCGATCCTTGTGGAACCCCAGTAGTCAGTCGGCGTGGTTCTGACACAGACCCTCCCAGTGCCACCTGATAGGAGCGACCCGTCAGGTAGGATGCAAACAAGGAGAGAGCAGAGCCCGAGACACCCATCCCCTCAAGGGTGGAGAGGAGCATCTGGTGGTTCACAGTGTCGAATGCTGCAGACAGGTCCAGGAGTATCAGGACCGAGGAGAGCGAATTCGCTCTAGCAACATGGAGCGACTCAGTCACTGCCAGATGGGCAGTTTCTGTCGAGTGACCTGCCTTAAAACCAGATTGGTGGGGATCCACGATGCAGTTCTGGTGGAGATACAAGGACAATTGGTTAAAGACACGTTCAAGAGTTTTGGTTAAGAAGGGCAAATGGGATACAGGTCTGTAGTTCTTGAGTTCAGAGGGGTCGAGTGTTGGTTTCTTCAGGAGGGGGATGAATCTAGCAGTCTTGAAAGCAGCGGGAAAGCATCCAGATGTCAGACATACGTTGATGATGTGTGTCAGGAAGGGCAGGAGTTCAGGAGCAGTAGACTGAAGCAGAGGGGAGGGAACTGGATCCAGTGAGTAGTTGGTGGGGCGGCTGGATGTGATGAGGTGAAGAACATCATCTGTGGAGAGGGGAGAGAATTGGGTAAGGGAGGGATGTGGGAGGGTGGGGGGAAGACATGGGTGGTTGATGCGAGCATTAGCCGGGGGGTCAGGGAAGGAGGATCGGATATCGTTGACCTTCTTGTCAAAGAAGTTGGCAAAATCATCCGGGAAGAGTAAGGAGCTGGGGGGAGGGGGAGGGAGATGGAGGAGGGAGGAAAAAGTAACAAACAGTTTTTTTAGGGTTAGATGCTGCGCTTAGAATATTGATTGGATTGAACATTGACTGATGAAATTAACGTTTTGTGTTTTCATTCGTCAAACGTGTGTGTGTCTGTGTATTAGTGACAGAGAAGGTGTGTGTGTGTGTTTGTGTGTGTGACAGAGAAGAGGGATGTGTTTGTGTGTGAGTGACAGAGAAGAAGGATGTGCATGTGTGTGTGAGTGACAGAGAAGTGGGATGTCTGTGTCCAGGGCTCCCCTCTTATTCTTGGAAGCCTGGTTTCATTGGTCCCTCTGGTGTTTTCTTGTGGTTAAAGATGCATTGTGGGTCGTGATGATCTTGTTTTCCAATCCAGTAGCTCTGCTGAGCTCAGCCCTGTTCCAGGGCTCAGTATGCTGCTCCTACAACAACAAGACACACAATGCTGAAAGCACACACACACACACACCAGACCACACACACACACACACCTAAAAGTACGCACACACTTGCATAAGCACACACACACTGCACACACATACACACATTCTCAAAAGCGTGCACACACAAAAGCATGCAAAAAACCTGAAAAGCACACACAAGTACCCACACACACACAAACACAGACTTGCAAAAACACACACACACACAAAAGCACACTGGAGACACACTTACACACACACACACACACATACACACACACACGCACACACACACACACACATCTATAATGTGTGTTGCAGTGGACATGGGTAAGCACAAGCCTGACATCTCCAGATAAATTCTCAAATGCGTATTAGTGTTGAACCTCTCAGTTAAATTTCCATTTCCAAGGGGCATCATCAGCGGCCTCCCGAACAAAATGCCTCTCCACAATTGGGTAGACCTTCAACCAATCAGAGCAACTAAACGTGATGTAGCTCGTGGGTGAATTTAACTTTTACCAAATCCTGTCGGAAGTGCGACGAACACATCTTACTTAATTAACCAACGCTTTAATTGAAGCTGTGTCTGTTCTACAGGGGACACTATCTCATCCAGTTTGTCTAATACCGTTGCATGAGTGTATTCAACAGAGCTTTCCACATCAGTGGCAGCCTTTTTAGTTGCTTACAAAAATGCTTGAACCGCTCTCCCCCTTTACAGCCGTCGCATAAATGTGCCAGTCAGCGTGATCAAAACAATCCTGCAGCGTAGAATCTGATTGGTCCGACCAGCATTGGACCTCCCTCACAGCGATCGGTTGCTGCTTCAGTCTCTGCCTATAGGCGGGGAGTAGCTGGATAGAGCGGTGATCTGATTTGCCGAACGGTGGGCGGAGGAGGGCCTTGTAGCCATCACGGAAGGGAGTGTAGCAGTGGTCGAGGATCCGCTCGCCCCGTGTGTTGCTCTTTATGTGTTGGTAGAACTTCGGGAGAACCTTCTTCAGGTTCGCCTTGTTGAAGTCCCCCGCCACGATGAGAGCAGCCTCGGGGTGGGCCGACTCCTGTTCGCTGATAGCCCCGTACAGTTCCTTCAGCGCTGTGTCCGTGTTGGCTTGTGGGAGAATGTAAACAGCGGTCACGGTTACCGCTGTAAACTCCCGAGGTAGCCAGTATGGACGGCACATAAGCATCAGGTACTCCAGGTCCGGGGAACAGAAAGACTTGAGGGGATGTACATGACTTTGGTTGCACCAAGATCTGTTTATCATGAGACATACCCCCCCTCCGCGATCTTTACCGGAGAGAGCCTTTGTTCTGTCCGCCCGGTGTACGGAAAATCCCGTCGGCTCGATAGCTGCGTCGGTAACCCCCTCCGACATCCATGTCTCCGTAAGGCAGATAATACAATTGTCCCTAGTTTCCCGGTGGAATTGAATACGAGCCTGTAGTTCGCTTAACTTATTGTCCAGAGACTGTACATTAGCCAGTAGAATGGTGGGTAGTGGGGGGCGATCGGATCGACATCTCAGCCTGACTAGCACGCCGGCTCGCTTCCCTCGCTTCCTCCGGCGACGCTTGCGCGTAATCGTGCCCAAAATGGACGGAGATAATCCAGCTGTGACTTCGGGCGGGACGTCCGAGCCGAAAGAATGAAAAAACTCCGGTAGGCGGCGAGCGACTGTCGATCTGATCTCCCAAAGTGTGCAGAAGTTATAAGTGAACTTGCTGCTAACATCCTGAACTAAAATACTTGCGATAAAAAGAATAAATAACAAAAAACTGCGTCGTCGTGCGGGAGCTCGCGACACGGCAGCCATCTCGTACGGCGCCATACTCCACAGTCGCCTTGGACTAGCGGACTAGCGGTCACTAGCGGTCATTTCTTAAGTTATCTAAATAGAACACTTTTCCTTAGAAAAAAAGTCTGAGGGTAAAACAAGTCAATAGAACATGCACATTTGTGCACAAACTCAGGGTTGTTGCTCACCATTGGTTTCCTTCTCGTCGGAGCGGTGGAGCGGGCGCCTTGGGATTGTGTGATATCCTGACCAACGGTGGATGGGTCTCTGTTGCTTTCAAAACTTGCCTAGTGGGAGGCACCTCAGCAGGCAGACCTGCCTCAGAATGCTGCCTGAATAGGCAGCTTTTCATCTGTTTGAGACACAGCCCTCTTATCTCTGCCCGACTCCGCCTACTAGACCATTTCTAAATCTAAAGGTGGAGTATTGAATCCTCTTTATTGGTCACATACATGTACACACACAGTGAAATGTGTTTCTCTGCATTTAATTGTAACAGTGTAGGGGTCTGGTACCTTGCTCAAGAGCACCTCGGCAGTGCTCAGGTGTTCCGGGGACTTGAACCGGCAATCTTCCGGTTCCCAAGCCCCAAGTCCCAATCGACTGGGCTATCTTGCCGCTGTAAAATTTGAATGCAGTGAACTTCAACAAACATTTTCTCTACTCTCTGTAAAAAAAAATATGAATGCTAAACTACTTCAATCATCCTTAGCAGGAGTTCCAAATTCCCTCCACAAGCACAACTAGTGAGAAGATCTGAATGTTGGACAAACTACTACAACTACAAGATTGGGTGATTTCACTGACCTTCAAAACCTTATATTGTTAAAAACCAGGTGAATAACAAGTACATCAGAACCTTTATTTTAGCTTGACAATGCTAAGTAAACCCTAATGGAGGCGTTATTCACTTGCTGTTTGGTGTCTTAGTTAGTGCTTTCATTATTTTCTTTGTTGCTTCGTTGAATAGTTTTTAGCGCTTCAAGTTGCCTTAAGGTGCTGGCTGGAATAAGTGTCCTAAGTGTCCAATTACACAAAAAAACACTTTTCAATGACCCACTACAATTGGTACATGCTCGTTTGAAGCAGATCTACTGTGTTTGGCAATACTCAAATACCATCCATCTCCTTCAACTGCATCCCCAGAGTGTCCCTCCAGAGGTACGATTCATAGATAAGCCTACAATACAAGATACAATACAATATATTAGTACATATAAATGCTTACTCCCCATTCCCTCCCGCAGTATACATCTTCTTTAAAACAACACCATACAAATAAAAATAATATATACAATAAAAATAAACAAAAAAGAGCAGCAAATTAATTTAAATGATATGTACATGTGTTGAATATAAATGTTCTTTTTTTTTTTACAATAATCTTTAAAAGCATTTAAAGTGCCAGTAGTGCAGCAGCATCATGAATGCAGTGCAGTACAGTGCAGTAACTGTGATGAGTCGAGAAAGTCCAGCAAAGTATGTAAGTGTGATAAAAGTGAAAGTGGCAGCACTCCTAGCAGTTAAGTAGGTGCACTGCCTGTGGATAAAAAATCTTTAAACCTGATAGTACTTGTACGGATGCTGCGCAACCGGCAACCAGACGGTAGGGGGGAGAAGAGATGGTGCCCAGGGTGGTTGCAGTCCTTTCTGATGGACATGGCCTTCTTCCGACATCTGGTCCTAAAGATCTCCTCAATGCATGGAAGTGCACACCCGATAATCTTTTCTGCCGTCCTCACGACCCTCTGGATGGCTTTCTTGTCCTGTGCAGTGGTGTTGCTTTACCATACAGTGATGCCACTCGTCAGGACGCTCTCTACGCTCTCTACGGTAGAAGTTCACTAGCCACCTCTGGCCTATTCCGCTTTTTCTGAGGAACCGCAGAGCATAGCGGCACTGGAGGGCCTTCTTCAGCATGACCTCCTTTTTGCGGGTCCACACCAGGTCATCGGAAATCTGTAGCCCAAGGAAACGGAAGCAACTGACGACTTCCACCGGTGTCCCGTCCAGGCTGATGGTGGAGTGGGTGCCCCGGTGGCTCCTGAAGTCCACAAGGAGCTTTTTAGTCTTGCTGACATTCAGTGCGAGGCTGTTGTCTTCACACCATTGTGTCAGCTGGACAACCTCATCTCTGTACTCAGATCTATCTGGTAGGCTTATCTATGGGTCATACTTCTGGGTGGACACTGTCACAATGTCACTTGAAAGTCGATTTTGTAATGGCTAATCAACATCCCACCTGGTGGTAAAACAGGGTTCCCTTCGTTAGTTTGATAGCTTGATTTACGGTCCTTCAGATGTATGCATGAAATTGACTGATGGCATTTTCTATAAATTAGTATATTGTAATTAATCACCAATTTTAATAAACATAAATCAATAAAAATAAACCTAATAAGCTATTTAATACATGTATATATTATATGAATCATTTAGATGAGCTAATATAGGACAATAAATCATGCATATCTTTTCTTAAGGGGACAGTCATCTCTTCAGTTCCTTTACCATAAGCTAACATAGCTCTGTTAGGGAGGCCTAGAGGTGCTGTTCCCTGGGCCTCCACCAGGCCTGTTTGTGCATGACCTTCTCTCAAGCCCCCCCACAAGGTTGCAAATACCATGGGTCTTCAGTTCAAGTAAATGAGCACACACACACGCACAAACACAGAACCACACACACACACACACACCTACACACATCTACACATGGACACTCACTCCTTCTCGCAGACACACACACACGCACACATACGCACATACACACATGCACACACACACACACACACACACATACCTACACACACACAAATGCACACGGACACTCATTCCCGCAGACACGCAAATGCACACCCACACACACACACACACACTTACACGCACACACCCCTACACACACACAAACCTACACACACACAAACACACACACCTACACACACAAACACACAGTCCTTCTCGCAGAGACGCACATACACACACGCCCCTCCATACACACACACACACACACACATAAATAAAAGCCCACACACATATTCCTTCTCACATGCTAAGTAAAGTTTAGAGTGTGATTGCCAGTGACACGTCCGTGACGTAGGGCCCATGAGCAAGTGGTTCAGGCAACGTACCCACAGCCACCACAGAGGAATGTCTGTCAGGCCATGTTACTGACACACTGCTCTTTACTAGGGAGCAATAGTGTGTATGTGCGTGCAATTGTGAAATTGTGTAATTGCATGTGTGCGTGTGTGGCTCACACACGACACACACGCACTCAAACACACACACACCCACACACACACACATACACACACACAGAGGCACACACACACGCACCTACCACACACACACCACACACACACCACACACACACACATACACAGGCACACACCACACACACACCACACACACACACACACACACAGGCACACACACACACACAGGCACACACACACAGGCACACACACACAGGCACACACACACAGGCACACACACACAGGCACACACACACACACGCACACACACACACACACACACACACACACACACACACACACACACACACACACACACACACACTCACACACACACACACACACACACACACACACAGGCACAGGCACACACACACACACACACACACACACACACACACACACACACACACACACACACACACACTCTCTCTTTGCAGACTATCCTCACAGGAATAGGTGGTGGAAGCTGAGACACAGGCTGGTAACGTACTGTCTGTATTCAACTGAGTCTAACCTTTGGTTCTGTCTCTCTGTTAGAGAGACGGAACCAAACAGTAGCTGAAGATGTCACCCTTTCACAGAGTGGGAATTTGTGTGTGGTTGCTGGGTTCATCGTGTTATGGCTTCTATATAAATTGTCTATATTCATCCTGTGTGTTTGTTTTCGCTGTAGGCTTATCACAACCTTTCAGTGGAGAAGAGAATAACAATTTAATCTCGGCCATTGGTACATATTTTTTATATCTTTTTTATGAGTTCTTTATATCCAGTGGCATCAAAATGTCCAAACTGTGTTGGTACTTGAAATGCATTTCATTAAAAGGAAGAATGTGTTGTTTGGTGACGCCTCCTTCTTTCTTTTTTCTCTGTAGCTCTTTGAAACTTTAAAACATCCTTCCTGCTTCTTTGTGGATGAGAAAGAATGCTCAGAATTGTGATTGGAATGAGGATTATGCTCCAGAGGTCGAAAGGTTGTGTACCTATGTTGTGTAACAATGTGCTACAGTGCATTTCACACTAATGTGCTTTAAATCCAAGGTAGAATGTTCCAGGTACCAGATAACAAACAAACACACTTTTGTGTCGTGTTCATCTACCCTACTGAGCTCCATTCTTATTGCCTAATTAACAAAAAAAAGATGGAAAACTAAATTGAACAACGGAATGCATTTTATTTTTATGGAATATTTTCTGACCAACGAAGGCCGTTCAAATGAACTATCCTAATGACCAACACTTTTGGATCTTTCGGATAGTAGAGCTATGCTAGAGTCAACTGTCTTATCTTGTCTTGTTTGATTGACATTGAGATGGAAGTCAGGGACAGCGTCCTCCAGAAGTTTGGTTTTTGAGGCTCTTGCACGTCCTTTATCCCCAAATGTTACTCCCCTGCATTGCAGATTGTACATATGTGTGTGTGTGTGTGTGTGTGTGTGTGTGTGTGTGTGTGTGTGTGTGTGTGTGTGTGTGTGTGTGTGTGTGTGTGTGTGTGTGTGTGTGTGTGTGTGTGTGTGTAAGTGTGCACATGGGTGTGTCCACATGTGTGTTTGCGTCTGTGTAAGGAAGGTGGAATTCATGGAGATTGGTGGACTCTGGCAGGGTGGATCAATATAACAAATGCAGTGAAAATAACGCCCTAAGCCCCCCACAACCTCACACACACACACACACATACACACATACACACATACACACATACACACACACACACATACACACACCCACACACACACACCTTACAATCTCACGTATTTGTACGTCTTCTGCGTGACAACATGAGACGTTAAAATCGATCACCTGAGCTTCCATGTTAGACACATGCCTTAATTCGTATTCCCAAATGTTATTTTAGGTAGCATGATTCATTCATTCATTCATTCATCCTGAATGTCATTTCAGTTGAAGCCTTGGAATACTGGATCCTGTCTTTCTTTCTTTCTTGTGTAAACTGCTCTACATCAGGCTAATTGATTTTTATTAGTTATTTTAAAAAGTGATGACTTTTTTTCCTCCAGCTCATATGTCCTCCTCACTTCCCTCCCATCCAGAAACACTGGGCAAGATGCCATCGCACTGCAAAAGGTAATTATCCCCAGTCTATCATTTTCCTCTCATGAAATTGTCCATGCACCAGAGCTCATTCTAATAACACCCAAGAGATATATTTATGTTCTAAGGCTCTGTCTTTATCCCCCCCCTCTCTCTCTCTTTCTCTCTCTCTCTCTCTCTCTCTCTCTCTCTCTCTCTCTCTCTCTCTCTCTCTCTCTCTCTCTCTCTCTCTCTCTCTCTCTCTCTCTCTCTCTCTATCCCTCTCTCTCTCCTTCTCTCTCCCTCCTTCTCTCTCTCTCTCCCTTTCTGCTCACTTGGAGGGTGTTAACAGGGGGGAGGCTGTGAAAGCCAAATCATTTTTTGATTGTGTGAACTGTGTGCTCTGTGCCCACTGGCCATTGTGCTGGATGTGGTGGTGCTGACTCCCCTTCTCTCTGCCTGCTGATTGTCTGCCCTGCACTTTCCATGGACCGCCGCTATCCCGCGGTAACGCCATTTACCGCAGACCTATGCATACCAATGGCGTAACCGAATGGCTGGAACCGCCCTCTGCCCGTCTCCCTCGCGCCGAGGTATGAATTAGGAAGGTATAACTGATACGCATCAGTGTGGCGGCAACATTTACACACCAAAATGCCTTGAAAGTTGGCTCTGCAAAAAGAAAATTGTTTATTTTTGTCATTTTACTCAAAAATAAAACACAACCATTGCCATCTTTCATAATGCCACAGTATGTCGTTGTTGTTGTCCGTTGTTGGTGCACACAGCTGTAACAACCACAATATATATTATCTATATCCTTATTGGCCCTTCTCATCAAGACAGAGAACTCTAAATGCCATGAAATGATCTCCTCTGTGAGGCAGCTGGGGAACGTGCACCAGTGTGAACTAGCCGTGAAGCCTATACGAGTGTCCCTTGATGGTGGATGATTATTAGGCATCTGGAAGGATGGATGGGGGAGGGGAGGGAGGGAGGAGAGAGGAGGTTACGGTACATCCTGTCTGGTGGCGCCTGACTGCTGGAGAACAGTTTGGTAGGGTTTTGTTGTTATGTGTCGTCAGAATTCTTGCAAGGATTAGTTCTTGCGTAGTTAGGATTCGTGAACTTATAGGTTGGTATTTGTAGTTCTGTGAATGGGTTTTCAAATCTGTAATGTGATTCTCACATGTGTATCAATCATCATCAATCCCACTCCACTGTTCACGACAGCCAGGCTATACCCTTCAGGTATTCACTATTGCAGGCTATCTTAGCCCCCTCAGAGGGAAAGCTGCAATGCTGTGGCTCTGGTGAGAATCCCCACAGTGCAGGCACTGGAATAGGTGGCAGTGAAGTGGGAGGAGATGCTGGAAATCGCTGAGCGACTATGGCGGTCAGTGCCTGCGCACTAGCTGAGATGGACTGAGCCAGGGTGGCCAGGAGTGCACTGCGCCGTTGGAGGGTTTCCAATCCTCTCAAGACGGGCCTGTGGTGACGTGGTGTGCGCTGGGTCCATTATGGCCAGACAGTAGATCGGGAACCAGGCAGGGCAGACAAACCAGGCAGGGACAGGCGGAGACGTAGTCGGGGACAGGCAGCAGATCGGAAACCGGGCGGGGCAGACGAACCAGGCAGGGACAGGTGGAGGCCTAGTTGCGGACAGGCTGAGGATCGGGAGACAGGCGAGGCGGGCAGGTCAGGGACAGGCAGTGTCGGTAACGGGAATCAGTCTAGGTAAACGCTGGAGAGTCTGCATAATCAGGAACAATCTGGCAAAGTGTATAAATGAGTGCGGGGGTAGGCTTAAATAGGAACGTAAATTGTGATGCGCTGCAGCTGCGGGTTAGAATTAACAGCGATAGCGTGGCTATCAGGTAGTGTGTAGTGGGAGCGAGAAGACTGGAATGAGGAATGTGATTGGGAGTCGTGGCTATCCGGGCGAGTGCTGTGAAAGCGAGGACACAGGAATGCGGACTGCGATAAGGGGGCGTGGCTACCTGGGCAGGGGCTGTGGAAGTGAGGAGGCAGGAATGCAAACTGTGACATATGAAAGTTATTCAGGAAATTGTCACATTGTGGGAAGTAACACCAAATTATTTAGGTATGATGAAAATAAGTGGGCATGTCTGCAAGACAAAAGGGATTGACATGGCCACACTTGTGTATTGTAGCGATACATATATAACTATCATATCACATTTCAATTAGGAAGCTACTTTCCTCTCTCCAATTTAAGGATAATGGATACAAATGCCTAAATGCTAAATAAACTAGTAGTAAAGCAAGAAGACTATCATGTTGTGCTAGTATTAGGATACATTTTTCCACGACAAACTGATTTTAATTACATTTTTAAATGTTTGCTTGCAATTACATTTATTTTTTTTTGGCAAAAAAAAGAACACACAAGCCAATCAGTCGAGTTTGATTTAGGTTTTCCAGCTTTTGTGAACAATCAACTTTAGCATGTTGAGTGGCATGAACAGATATTGTAATAGTTCATTGCTGGCTGATAGTCAGATGGAACACAGTTTGAGCGGCTCCAAAGCAAGAGCAAACAAGCATTTCATCAGCAGACATTCCCATAGTGCAGACCAAAGGTACGGTCAAAGTTCTTGTGTTAGTCAGTTGAATAATGCATGTTTGGGATGGCAGTAGCTCAAGAGGTGGAGCAGTCGTCTCACAACAGAAAGGTTGCTGGTTAGATCCCCCAGCTCCTCCTCCAAGCAAAAGTGTCAAGGTGTCCCTGACATCCGGCACCCTAACTGCTCCCGATGTTCTGGCTTCGGTTTTTAGCGATATACTTATTTACACACATTTCTTTTCATATTTCTAAATCAAGGAGGTCGGAGCTGTACAGGGCTCATCAAAATCAACCCACTGTCATACAACTGACATACAAACAACATGGCAATGAAATAAATGGAATCCTTTATCAAAACGGATGAGATCAATACGACTAAATATAAGGCTTTGTCCAGCCTTGGTATTTTTAAAAGCATAGTATTTTCCCTGCCTTTTGGCCTGCTGTCCACACTAAAAAACTGCTTTTCAAGTGAATTAGCATGAACCAGATTTGCACAATTTTACTCACCACTCAAGAAGACATCCATCAATGTGAATGTTCTTCTGTAGTCTTTGACATAACGTTTTATCGCCACATATCGGCCTGGCAAGCTTTTGTGAGCACTAAAAAGTTAGTTCGTTTTTTTAGAAAACCATAGAGCCAGGATTGTCTCTCTAGGATGTTAAGGTTATGTTCTCGCACTCGTACTGCTCAAAGGAGACACAAAATAATGTATGAATACATTCCTTCCTTTGTGGTATTGTGAGTTTAATTTCTTCCTACTTTCTAGCTCTCCTTTCCCCCCCCCCTGCTCCCAACATAAAGATGGGTGGATTCCAGTTTGTCGCCTGATGTGAGTCTATAGCTGAGGGCGAAGAGAGGAGGATAGGTGTGGAGAGGTGAGGGCAGAGCACTGGAGTGGCGAGAGGATCACGGATGAGAAGAGAGGTGAATAGGTGTGGAGAGGTGAGGGCAGAGCACTGGAGAGGCAAGAGGAACACGGATGAGAAGAGGGGAGGATAGGTGTGGAGAGGTGAGGGGAGAGCACTGGAGAGGTGAGAGGAACACGGATGAGAAGAGAGGAGAGGAGGCCCACAGGCCGATTGCGTATGCGTGGCATGTGGGACTGTCTGGGGTACTGTCTGGAAGTCTGACGTCAGACAGACAGGCAGACTGATGTGGAGGCTTGTCCATTGAGGAAAGGGAGGACCATCCTCCATACAATTTCAGAGACAAATTGACTTGCAATAGAAAAATAAATGCACATACATTTAACAGATTCATCTGTGAAAATACTGATAATATTACTATTTTAACAGTTCGAAAGCACAACAATCATGTCCCCGTGTCAAAGTACAAACAGCACCCCCTACCGCTAATTTAAAATTACTGTACGGAGGATCGTCCTCCCCAAGCTCCTCATTGAAGTCCATTCAAAAACTGCTGGACCCGAGCGGCCGGTGAGTCCTGGTGTTTACCATGAGTGTGTACGGCAGTAGGGGAGGACGATCCCCCCTTAAGGCTAGACTAGCCAGAGGCTCTGTGAACCAAACAGCAGAGCTCCCTGCACTGGTGAATACCCGATCAGACAACTCTTGAGTCATCTACTTTTAATTACATTTCAGATTTGAAACTTTCGAGTTACGAACTCAAAGCGTTTCAGGTGCATGACGCCAAACGTAAACAGAAAGCATGACTGACCGTGACAAGGTGGTGTTTCTTTGGGTCACGATTTGACAATTGACATGATTTACGTGCATAACTGCTTTTACTTTATGATAGTATGTCTTATTTTAATTTGGTCAACGCACTGTAAATCCTCTCACTGTAATTTTTGCACTGTAAATTCAATTTCACTTTTCACTTTTCACATGTCACTTTTTCAGTATTCATGAAAAAGTTATTTAATATTATTCTATTACTGCCAATTTGTACTATACGTATTGTTGTGTATTGTATATACCTACGTATTACTGTAATAATACTGTAAATTGTGCAATTTATCTATCAATACATTTAGATTTCATTTAGAGTTAATTTAGTTATATTTTGTTTATACTAGTTTAGCTTAGTAGCTTTAGTTTGTTGTTATTTAGTTTTTAGTATTAGGTATTAGTATTTTTTGTGTGCATTTATTCCCCTGTTTCACTGTTGCACCTAATTTCCTCGGATAAATAAAGTTATCTTGAATCTTGAAATCTTGAATCTCAGGTACATATACTTTACACCAAAAACGCTCCTCCCTCAAATCGTACTCAATTTCAATTCCGTTAGTTTTGTTTGGTAGAACTCGCCACTGTGAATAGAACTTATATTTAATATATATATATATATATATATATATATATATATATATATATATATATATATATATATAATATACATCATTTTTCATCAAAGCAATGCTTCTTCCTCCTCACATCACCATCGGTTTCAATGATGTTTGGCTTGTCTGCAAAAATGTACCACTAACTATACCACTAAAGACGTGTCTGACTGCAAAATACTGGATATTTTCAATGTCTTGCTTTGCCAAATTTGAGTATTGTATACTCTTGAGTATTCTCATTGTCTTGTCTAAGCTTATTTTGAAATTCTCCTCTCGCTTCTTCATGTACGAATACAATTATCTTAGTCTAAAATTCACCATGAGTTTATACACATTGTGGATGACATGTCTAAGAAAACTTGGCTTGGGAACGAAGGGAAGGTTGCCAGTTCAAGTCCCCAAAACACCTGGGCACTGCCAAGGTGCTATTGAGAAAGACACCAGACCCCTACACTGCTCCCTGAGCACTGCATATAAAATATCTGCCCACTGCTCCTAAAGCTAGGATGGGATAAATGCAGAGAAACTATTTTCACTGTGTGTACAGTACATGTGTGTGACCAATATTGGATTCAATTCTCCATATTTAAAGATTTCGATTATTGACCTAAACATTTGTGAATCTCACCATGACCTTTTTACACAATATGATGTCCTATTATGCGCATGTACACAATTGGCAAATTAATTTGTAGTAATCAAATGTAGAAATGTAATTTCAAGTATAAAATGTATGTCATATTTTGTGATCACACTTGAGAGATACATACTGGGAATATTGTCCAGTTGTATATGTGGCAGGTAATCAGATGATGGCCTGTCATTTCAACATAAATTAATACAGGTGCATGTTCACTTTTTAACCTTGACCTAGGGAGACCATCTGTTTCTCGCTCCTGTTCTTGCTCCTAATCTCGCTGAGATAATTAAACATATAATAAATCGTAAACCTGATGAATATTTTCACTTCTTTTTGAGTCGTCACTGTGCTGTCCCAGGGAGACGTCTGCTTGTTATCGAGTAGGGAAGACGTAACATAAATAGTGGAAGGCTTCTAAGGATGGAACAGCCTTCCGATGTAACATTTCCTCCTACCAATTGGGCTACTGAGGCTACAATTGATTTAGTATTAATGTAAATAAAGATTATTAGTATAAGGCACATATGTACAATTTTAACAGTGACATTTCCCATACATATCAATCGGCCATAACCTTTACCTGCTAAAGTCTACTGAGTATCATATGTGATTTTTCAACAAGAGGATGGCATTTGGTAGGCCAATAATTGTCTGTATTATTTGCTGAGAATAAAACTTCAATAACTTAATTTGCATATACCACTGTTACAAACTACTGTCATCGTGTTTGTGTTTGGTTTTGTAAACATTTCAGTGAATCCCTCCATCTCATGTTTCTGTTTGTTTCCCTGCCTTGTTGCTCCTGTGAGAGTTACTTTATTAATCGGTTATTGGGTGTGTGTTGTTAAGTTGATTGCTGGAGCAGGCGGCAGCTTGTATATCAAAGTGCCAGTGTGTGTGTGTGTGTGTGTGTGTGTGTGTGTGTGTGTGTGTGTGTGTGTGTGTGTGTGTGTGTGTGTGTGTGTGTGTCTTTGGTGAGTTTTGTGTTATTATGTGTATTATCCTTTCAATATATTTTTCATTTCTGGAACCTGAGCTGGAAGTGGACAATTGTATGAAATGTTATGTTTCATCTAAATGTTATGTTGTAGCTGTCCCCCAGCTGTTGCCACAGTTAGAATATGTATTTTGAAGAGTGTGAATTTGTCAAACAAAGTTATGGTTTAACATATCCTAACCTGCTACTTTATAGAGAGTTTGGTTTAAGCTTTAATATATCCTAACCTGGTACTTGAAATAGGTTGTATTTTGTGTATCTATCGTAAGATGCTGTTATTATTTAGTTATAATCTTTAGTTATAATCGTTAAAATATTTAGTGACCTTTCATCTAATAAACAATAGACACAATGCTGTGTGCATGTTTCTTACCGTCCAAAAAAGCACAAAAAACAAGTGCAACAAAGCACTAGAAATGTGCATTGTTGTGCACTGTGGAGTGTGTGGTTGGTGGCTGGTTTAGGCAGACTCACCTGGCCGGAGTCAGACTGATTACTCTATGGCTGCATATCTGAGGGTCATTGTTAATCAAGACCCACAGGTTAAACCAGCCACCACCACACACACTTGAGGAAGAGCTCTAGCATGTACCAACTGCTCTGTTCACCATTATTGAAACTATTGCAACAGGATTCCTCATTCAACCTGTGTTCTTGTCTTCAGGAGGAGCCCTCAATCAGCCATTTTAAGTGCATGTGGCAGTGTCCACTGCTAAGACTGTCCACTGTCCCATTCTACTCATGGAGCTCTCCAGGTGTCAGTTGTATTTACAAAGCACAGTGGGAGGGTGAGGGGGGGGGGGGGTATGCATACACCTACACAGATCTGTGCTCTTGATGTCACGTGCAAATCCAGGTTGTATTGACAGCACCCGTAGTAAAATTCCTCATTAGAGTTTACAAATAGCTTTCAAATCTAAAAAAATAGGAATGGGATTATCTGAGTTGCAACAGTAGAACAATGTAATCAATGATTGATTACTCCCCAGCGCGTACACAAAACAAAAAATGCTAATAAAAAACAGAAAACTGAAGAGAAGTGAAAAAAAATCTGTGAAACACTGAGTCAGCATTTAGCAGTTGAT
This sequence comes from Muraenolepis orangiensis, assembly GCA_027704905.1. Classification (NCBI taxonomy): domain Eukaryota; kingdom Metazoa; phylum Chordata; class Actinopteri; order Gadiformes; family Muraenolepididae; genus Muraenolepis; species Muraenolepis orangiensis. The sequence continues at coordinate 21,328,826 of CM051004.1, forward strand.
GTTATTGTGTTGTTATGTTGTCTTTCGGAAAACAAAAGAATAAAAACAAAGCCAAAGTTTGTGTCGGCAAATCCTTTCTCCAAGCGTATCTTGGCCTACACACACACACACACACACACACACACGCATGCACGCACGCACACACACACACACACACACACACACACACACACACACACACACACACACACACACACACACACACACACACACACACACACACACACACACACACACACACACACACACACACACACACACACACACACACACACAACACACACACCTTGGGGGCTCAGTTTTGGCACTCTGACACTCCTATGAAACTACAGCTGTTCAATACGTGAATATGTGATTTTATATACACGTTGTTAAAACTGTGGCAGCGTGCACGGTAGGCAGCCCTGGGACATCATATTGCCATAAACGCCCTGCAGACAGTCAGCACCGCCGTGCTAGTGGACAGCGGGCACATTTCAGCACCCCGGACAGCTCCGCTGCCTGGGGGACCTTACCGTTCTCCCTGTGTAGAGCAGCACAGGAGTAGACATGCTTCCTGTGTTGAAGGGAATTTAACCTCCAGATGTGAGTGTGATTAGCCTTGTTATCTAGTGATCCCTCTTCTCAATTTTATTGAGATGTACTGCAATCTGCGCTAACTTCTCTGCTCTGGCTTTCAGACTCTGCCACTGCTCCAGGATAGTTGGTTTGGTTTATTTGGTTCCCTAAAACATTAGTGAAATAGTATATTTATAGTACTTATGCTGTAATTACATTATCTGAATATTGTTATTATTTTATTATTGCGATCCTTACTGTAATGCTGATTGTTGTATTCAGAACCAATTTTTTATTTTATTTGTCACCACATTGGAGCTGATTCTGCATGAAACAAGGTAAGCGTGGATCCTTGTTGCTTTTCCTCTTGTGCCTCCTCCATATAATAAATTGAGAGAGACCTACATTATATGTCAGCTGAAGGAGGAAAATACAGCATCCATAGAAAAGACGGATACTCAAGAGAGCATGCTATTAGCAGCAACATACTAGCCAACGTTGCAGAGTCTAGAACACTGAGTGGGTTAACTAAGCTAGTCAGGCTGGGTGATGTTGCACGTAACACTGACACTGAGAAGCCTCCATGTTTTAAATCTGGTCACAGCGGCAGCGACTGCCTGCTTGAGGTGTCTATTACACCTACACATATCAGTATTGGGGTGCTGTCCGGATTATTTTCATAGTATTGGATCCTGCGAGTTGATACACGTTAATGAATCGAACCTTTCAAATCTTGAAGTTTAAGTTTTGATACTTGTTCACTTCAGTTAATTCCACACACATCCCAGTTTGAAGGGATGGTTCATTTGATTTCAGTTCCTCAAGTGAGTAGCTGGCTGGCTGTCATGACAAGTCACTCATGATTTCCTCGAGACAACGATTCTCTGTTCAATCATCGCTTGTTTTGACTGCACCAGATATAAGACTAGTAGCCAGGCAGGGTGAACAGTATGATAGTCAGTAAGCGAGTGAGCAGTAGAGAAAGCATTCAAACGTTGAACAGACCGATCCAGTAAATTCCGGGCACTAAAATAAGTGGTTGAAAAAGTATTTGTTCATTCATTTTTGCTCATCACGACTGCACACAAGGTGAAAGATCTGCAGGTGAAGGCTACTGCATATCTGCAGAAATCTCATTATTTCTTATTCAGAACTGAATAGGATTCATGAATATCAAATTGCTTTCAACTAAAGCGCTCTTGGTCCAGGATCATGTTGTTGAAAATAAAAAAGATATCCATGGCCTATGGGAAGCCTGTTTAAAACCAGATGTATATATACCGTTTTACAAAGCTACCCCACCCAACTATGTTAGCTCACAATTATCTTGAGAATCTTAAAAGATTTGATGAAGTGGCTCTGGTCTCAAATTCAAAACTCGTCTGAAAACTATAAAAATACATTTTCACATTCTGAGGTACCTGCCTTCTGCTCCTCAGTACCCACTAAAACATTGTTTTTGTAGGTATAGTTTACTGCCCACCAGGTCTGTACTCTTTGCAGCTGATCTTGTTACATATTCTGACAATCTTTAGCATTTTAGGGATGTCAACATTCATATGAATTATTTAGCAAAAAGCCCATGTAAGAGAAAGTTCTCTAGAAAATGCTTTTCTATCTCACAGACCCTTCAGCTTCAAACAGCTTGTCCATCAGCCCACCTACAATGATGGAAACATGCTGGATCTTGTCTTGACCCGTGGTGTTGACATTTTAGCCTTGGATGTCTCACCTTATACCTCAGCTATCCGACCACATTTGGCTCTGGTGGTGGTATAGCTGCCATCCTATCACCCCTGCAACAACTGCCGCCATGGCAGATAAGGTACCCCTGTCACTTGCTCCTCTCTTTGACTATAGGGGCTCCGTGGATAATCTTACTGAGGACTTCAACACTGTCTTATCTGCAGTGATCGACTTTGCCACTCATGTTATTGTTAAAAAGCGAACTGCAAAAAGACCAGACACGCAAAAAGCCCAGACACGCACCCTGAATCAAAGCTGCTGAAGACAATAGCACAAATGGCATTTGACTAAACGTGTGTCCCTCGTGAAGCAACCTTCTTGCAGTTCAGTAACTTAAACTAACACAGGCTTCTAAACCCACGCCCTTTATGCTGGACCATCTCCCTAAGGTTCTCTTCCCAACTGTTTGACCTGCTATGCTGAACATCATGAATCAGTAACCAGTCGACTGGGACAGTTCTCTCTACTTTTACTAAGATTGTTGTGATAAAACCTTTACTCAAGAAGTCTGGCCTAGACCATGAAGTACTCAGCAGATATCGGCCCATCTCTATTCTTCACACTTTGTGTTGACGGCTCTGCTATTGCCAAAAGCTCCTGAGTCAAAAATCTTGGTGTTTTATTGACCCAATGCTTTCTTTTGTTCAATATATAAATAAGTACTGCATTCTTAAATCAATAATCCCAGAATCAGACCAATGTTATCCACAGCTGGTGGAGAGACACTTAGCCATGCTTTTAACTGCAATTCAGTGTTCTCTGGCTTACTAAACGTCACTACAAAAAGCCTCCAACTTGTGCAGAACACTGCTGCTAGACTTAATAACTAGAACCAAAATAATTGGCCATTTTACTCCTATTATGTCCCCCCTCCACTGGCTTCAAATGAATGCCAGATCAGATCATGCCATTTTAATGTGCTTCTACTAACCTATTCAATTCTGCATGGATTAGCAGCATCCTACCTGAAGGACCTTATTGTCCCCTTTTGTCTTTCTCAGACCCTCTAGTATTCACGAACTGGCCTTCGATCAATTCAAAAAGCCTTCTCTAACAGAGTGCCCTATCTGTGGAACAGTCTGCCACCTGTAATCAGGGAAGGTGACTGCTAAATTTTTCAAAAACCTTTTCTCTCTCGTTTGGCTCCTAGGAGTGCCCCTCACCTCTCGTTATAGATAAATAAATATGTAAGTCAGCACTTAGCTACACTTGCTGCCGATAGGTACTAGACAAGAGGTTTTCTACATGGCCATGTCCACCCTGCCCATCTTATCTTACTGCAATCTTAGTTTTTTAGTGTGTCGCTGTGATCATGACTTGATGCCTGGACACCCCAACTAAAGGCTACCAGCTTCCTCATTAGCCAGCACCTCATCACCATGGAAAACACTTATCTCAATATATATTTTTTATTGTTATTAGTTAAAAGTTTGCTTGTATATACTACATAATGTATATCATTCATGGCACCTATTGCACTCCTAACCCTCCATGAAAGGAAGGATCCCCTAAAGGCCTTTGAGACTGTCAGTGATTGAAGGGCTATACAAATATAGTGTACTTGACTTGGCCAATACAGGTACTTGATATACCTATAATGACTAAATCTCACATACACCTGCTGATATAATATAGGAGCCCTTTAAACACAATACGGTTGACAGCTTAGTAAAGACAGCTTGATAAAGAATAGAGATAAGTACGGCAATTTCATTATGCTGGACTTTTGCATTTGGGCTATTTTGGTCCGTTCACAAAAGGACAAATGCAGAAGGTTGATAATAATAATAATAATAAAGAGAATAAAGGGGAATTAGATGCGATTTAGATAAAGACAGAGAGGGCAAGGTTTAAAAGAGTTAGAGAACGCCAAGAGGCTAAGGTTTAATCTTTGCTCTGGGGTGACTTTTGTTGTGCCCCCACGCTCTAACCAATCCCAGGTGTTGCCCATCATAATTGGGCCTGCTGAGGCTAATGAACACCTGGGATCTACCCTTCTTCAGGCTGCCAAAGACCGACGTCGGGCGCTTGAACACTTGATCACTTGATCACTGATCTTGATCTTCGGCTCCGACTACGTTGCGTCTCGTCCAACCCTCCCCCCCTCCCCCCCCGCACGCGCGCTCCAAGGACCCGCTCCACATTCCACCCTCTGGACCATCTCCCCGTGTCGACCATACCTCGTAACCTATCCAACCCTACCCTGTTGTTTTTGAGTTTGTGGATCTTTCAGTAAAGACATTATCCGTTGTTTTGGGTGTCCTGTCTCTCACACATTTGGCACATTTGGCTAGCCGGTCTCGCTGGGTCAAAACAACTTCACCACTTTCACTTAGTGTTATGTTCCTTCAGATCAGGCAGAAAATGACTTCCCATTTTAATGCTTAATTGCTGACAGGCGCTGTCATTTTAAATTGAGGCTGAGCCCCTCTGAACTGCTGTGCTCGAGGCGGCCTACATTATGGTGGTACCTCAAGTCAAGTCAAGTCAAGTCATGTTTATTGTCACTTCACAGTTTACACAAGTATAAAGCAGTGAGTGAAAATCTTATGTGCAATACCCGCGACAGACAGCAGTTATAAAAATAAGTATGAATACAGTTCGTGGCTGGGGTGGGCAATGTCTTTTATGATGCATTTGGCCTTGGCCACGCACCGCTGGTTGTATATATCCAGGAGGGAGGGGAGCTCACCTCCAACAATATACTGGCACCACCGCACCACCCTTTGAAGCGCTCTGCGCTTGAGTGCGGTGCAGTTCCCGTACCAGGCGGTGATACACCCTGTAACAACACTCTCGATGGTGCCGAATGTTCTCAGGATGCGGGGGCCCATGCTGAATTTCCTCAGACACCTGAGGGAATACAGGCGTTGTTGGGCCCTTTTCACTATGTGTGTGGTGTGCGTGGACCATGTGAGGTCCACGGAGATGTGCACACCGAGGAACTTGATTGCTCTACTGAAATACCGTCGATGGAGATAGGGCTGTGCTCTCCTCTCTGCTTCCTGAAGTCCATGATCAGCTCCTTGGTCTTCTTGACGTTGAGGGCGAGGCTGTTCTTCTGGGACCGCTGCTCTAGTGATCCGACCTCCTCCCTGTAGGCTGTGGCGATCAGGCCCATCACTGTCGTATCATCAGCAAACTTGATGATGACGTTGGAGCTGTGCATAGCCATGCAGTCGTGGGTGTAGAGGGAGTAGAGGAGAGGGCTCAGCACGCATCCCTGGGGGGCTCCCTTGTTGAGGGTCAGTGGCTCTGAGGTGGTGCTGCCCATCCTCACCACCTGGCGGCGGTCCGACAGGAGGTCCAGTATCCAGCTGCATGTGGATGGGGGCACGCCTAGACCTCTAAGCTTGGTGTCGAGCTTGGCAGGAACTATCGTGTTGAACGCTGAGCTGTAGTCCACAAACAGCATTCGCACATAACAGTTATTTCCCTCCAGGTGGGAAAGGGCAGTGTGGAGGGCCATGGCAATTGCGTCGTCCGTGGATCTGTTTTGACGATATGCAAATTGCCATGGGTCCAACGTGGCAGGTAACACGGAGCAAATAAAGTCCTTGACCAAACTCTCGAAGCATTTGCTGACAATCGAGGTGAGGGCTATAGTCATTCAGGCATGTTACCTTGGGTTGTTTAGGGACAGGCACGATGGTGGACATCTTGAAGACTGCGGGAACAACAGCCTGGGACAGGGAGAGGTTGAAGATGTCTGCAGAGACTCCTGCCAACTGGTCTGCGCATGCTCTGAGGACGCGGCCCGGGATGTCGTCGGGGCCTGCTGCCTTACGGATATTCAGCCGCTTGAAGGTGCTGCGCACATCCGCCTCCGAGATGTTCAGCAGGCTGGTCTCCTCAGGCAGCGCTGGCTTTGGCGGGCTGCCGTTCACGTCGAACCGAGCCAAAAAAGTATTTAGCTCTCTCCTCGCATCGTGGCTCTTGAATTTCTCTTCCACTCTTTCCTTACTTACTCCGTGTTGGCTTGTGGGGGAATGTAAACAGCGGTCACGTTTACCGCTGTAAAGCCGGTAGCCAGTATGGATGGCACATAAGCATCAGGTACTCCAGGTCGGGGGAACAGAAAGACTTGATGGGATGTACATGACTTTGGTTGCACCAAGATCTGTTTATCATGAGACATACCCGCGATCTTTACCGGAGAGAGCCTTTGTTCTGTCCGCCCGGTGGATAGAAAATCCTGTCGGCTCGATAGCTGCGTCGGTAACCCCCTCCGACTTCCATGTCTCCGTAAGGCAGATGATACAGTTGTCCTTAGTTTCCTGGTGGAATTGAATACGAGCCTGTAGCTTGCTTAAATTATTGTCCAGAGACTGTACATTATCCAGTAGAATGGTGGGTAGTAGGGGGCGATCGGATCGACATCTCAGCCTGACTAGCACACAAAGCCGAATAATGTTTGTTTAAATACTTTTAAGTTATTGTTTGATGCGTGACACTTCTTCGGTTGAAACGGCGACAATAGTATCGTCTCTCTCTTTCTTTTCCCCACTTTGTTCTTCTCTCTTTGTCTGCCTGTGTCTATCTGTCTTTAATCCTCTCTTTGTGTTGTGAGGAGCCAGCTTGTTCTGCCATTGGCCCCGTATTTTAACTTCCACATGTTATCCCTGTGTAGCTAACCACCTTTTGTGCCTAATCCGACCATTTGCGTTTGTGTCCTCATAAAGCTGCCATTTTGTGTTAACCTCTTTGAGCTGTCACTCTTTTTCTCACCATTTCTCTCCAATATCTTTAAGCGGCCGTCTTAGGATTAGGCACTGACATTCACAAAGACGATATACGGAATCTTAGCTCTGCTTAGGAGAGTGATAAACACACATACACTCTCTCCTTTTTCTTAAGTGGCTTCTCAATATGTAATAACAGAAGAACGTACCTGTTTTGGGGAGGTTAAATGGGTGTCGGAAGGTTGAGGCAGGTTTTATATGCTTAAAACATCATTACTGAAATCTGGAACCCGAAGACATGGTGGTAATAGATAAATAATCCATTTTGGTTTGTTGGTCAAAACCACATCCAGCTGCATTAAGAGTGAGATTAGGGTTAGGTTACAGCTAAGGTTGTTGAGAGCATTTCATCCGCTCTTGTCTGGTGTTATAGATCGATTTGGGACCATATTACCATTGCAGGGAACTGGGAAAAGGAAACCGTTCCTGTTCACCGATCACAGGTCGTTATCTTGCATTAGTATTGGATAGCTGTCAGCATTGGGTTTTATGCAAACATTACTATTCACAGTGATAACTGGTTAATTTTACCATTTATATATTGTTGTCAGTTCAATATATATATATATACGGATATATATAGCTAATCTTCTGATACCTCTCTCTCTCTCTCTCTCTCTCTCTCTCTCTCTCTCTCTCTCTCTCTCTCTCTCTCTCTCTCTCTCTCTCTCTCTCTCTCTCTCTCTCTCTCTCTCTCTCTCTGTGTTGCTCAGTCTCTCGTTCTCTCTCTCTCTCTCTGTGTTTCTCAGTCTCTCGTTGTCTCTCTCTCTTTCACTCTCACTCCCGTTCCATTTAGCTTTCTCTCTCTTTCTCCATTGACCTCTGACCCCTGTTCTACATTAACCTACAAATGTACCTCTGTCATCTGACTTATTATCTTTCCTGGTTTGTTTTAATTATTTTCAGCTCCTCTCGCAAGGTACTCTTGCAAGACTTGAAGATCAAATATGTATGTGAATGAATAATCATTTTCCCATGAAAATAGATAGCTCCTAATGACACTGCTTTGGCAAAAGAGACACAGAACACTGTGTCTGTTCAGTGGTGGGTGTTGGAAGACAAAGCAATGAAACGTAATGAATTACTTAGAATATAATTGTATTAGTTAAAGGAAATTGGGAATCAAAGTGTAATCCTTCTGTTCTTTTAACACCCTTTGGACAATTGTAGAATATTCCCAATGCACAGCATAGGTATTCTGATTGCTATTGTTGTCATCGTCGGTTGTTTTTATTTGTGTATTTTTGTAATTGCGTTTGTCACATTGTTGTCATGGGCATGTATGGCACTCCAGTATTATCCAACCTGTGTGGTCTTGTCAAAATTATGACAAGATAATCATTTTTGGAAGGAGTCAAGTGACTGTTGAGGCCTATGGGCTTCACTATCTTTAATGGACTCAACAGATAGCCTTCAAAAAGGAGGTGTTTAGCTTGAAGCAAAGAGTTGATTGAAAAAGTTAATTAGTTTCAGTTATCCCTCTCTGCTGGTTGCCAAAAAAATCTTTATACCGCAGGTGGCATTGCCAGTTTGATCTTCTTTTAAGGGTTTAAAAGAGGGTTTTTCTGGGTTCAAAGATGGCCTCAGATGCCACCATATCAAGTACCTGTATGGACGAATCACTGACCTGAGCTGAAGGCAGTCTGTTAGCCCCGCCAACACGACATCAAGTCCCGCCCTACGATGTTGATCATTACTGGATGTTGCTACTGCCAATCAAAAGTATACAATCACATGCGTCCCTGATTCTTATCTGTGCTCATTGTAATTATATGTAACCTCTATGGTGGGCTTTACTGTAAGAGAAAAACAAAGCTCAGTGTGAAATTAAAGCTGCATAAACCACCACCAGCTCCCACAATACAAAATGTGATTATTAAACTGAAAATAACCTAATGCAATGGATGTATCGCTACTGAATGAATACAAAACCAAAATGTGCTTTTTCCGAGTGTTTCTCCATCCACCATGTAAGCAATGAGCACTGATGTGGTGTGGGGGCCATGTCCCTCACCACAGCTCCCCCTTCCCTCTGCAGCGCAGGCAGCACGTTGAACAACTCTCAGCTAATTCTCACATGAGCAGTTTTATATCATTTCCGTCACCCTGATGTGGAATGTGTACTATGTTAAAGCTGTGCCTGGAACTAAAAGACAAGACAGACAGAAAACATCCCAAGCCTTTTATTTCATGCAGAAAGTGAACCGTTGAAAGTGGGCAACCATTTTACATACTCATAATAATCTATCTGTCTTTACTGTGCACTGCGTTTCAGCTAATGCGGACTCAGCCTATTTAGCAGTACTGTCGACATCACTCGCTTTTAGTTAAACTGCATAATGCCTACCTAGGGAAACATAGCCGTAACTGACGAGGTGTAGTTGGGCACCTGGGGATAAACCCTGATGTGGCTATTCTGTAACCCTCGAGGGGGTTACTTTCAATGCTTTTTCTTAATGCTGGAGCTACGCTTTTATCCCTGGAGCTTCAAACACCAGGAGAAACCTGTAACTGCTGAGCTGCTTCAGCGTCATCAAAGACGACTGTTGATGGTCGGACCAATAACTGCCTTCCGACTTTGTAATCAATTACACGAACCAATTATATTTCATGTTTTTGCTTATTATGTATGCATTATGATAAATGTATATTTTTATATATATATGAATCTATACAATGGCATCGTATGTATGTGTCAGATGGTGTGGATTGTTTGTGTGTTAGTTACATATTGTTCCATTGTTTGCCAACGTATTAGACTTTTATCTGAACTTATTGTACATTACATGAGCACTGGCTCAGTTCATGGAGACTTGTTAGGAATGAAATGCACGTTTCACTTCTGGTGACGAGTTATTCTCTTACCTACCTGTGTTGAACGCACTATTGTTAATCGCTTTGGACAAAAGCGTCTGCTAAATGACTGTAATGTAAATGTAATGAAATAGTGTACTTTGCATAATTGTCTGTCTGTTTCTCTGTCTGTATATTTAGCTGACTGAAAGTTAAAGATAAATGAGGTGTTGTGCCCCCACGCTCTAATAAATCCCAGGTGTTGCCCATCATAATCGGGCTGAGGCTAATGAACACCTGGGATCTACCCTTCTTAAGGCTGCCGAAGACCGACATCGGGCGCTTGGTTATTGATAACCTTATGGCTCCCTCCTACACGTGAACCTGTCCTTGAACCCCGCTCCAAGGACCCTCTCCGCGTACCACCCTCTGGACCATCTCCCTGATCGTCGATCACACCACATAACCAATCCTACCCTACCTTGTTGGTTTTTGAGTTTGTGGATATTTTTCAGTAAAGATATTTTCCGTTGTTTTGAGTGTCCTGTGTCTCTTCTTCTGGGTTCTCTGGCACATTTGGCTCGCCGGTCTCGTTGGGTTCTAACATTAGGCCTTACAAAAAACTAACTGAAACTGTATTATGTGTTTACATAACTAACTTTGAACTCCAATTTAAGTACTATTTGCCATTTTTTTGTCTTTTTACTTGATCCTACTATTTAGTATAGGGAGGTTTCCTTACGGCTAATCTGACTGAAGACGGTTAACCTGACTAGCTCAATGTAAAAAAAATGTTCCCTGTGGGTTGAGCAGTGTTTACAGTTTACAGCTGTGTATTTTTCTATGTATGTTGGTGAGTAACACAGGGCTTGGAATTGGGTCTTTGTTTCACCAGCCTTTTTATTGTATTGATATATACTTCACTACGTCACTCCATTATCAAATTAAAAATAAAACAACACGTACATATGTATATGTGTCCCTTCAGCACAATGTGAGGACAAGCATCTGGTATGCATTCTCCAATCATGTTACTATACTGAAAATACTTTGACAAAATGTTACCTAGTTGAAATTAATTTCCTTAATCAACACATGATTTAAAGACATTACACCCTTCGTCAAAAACAAGCAATTTGCAAACTCATAACTCATCTGCAACCACTCTGTTCCTCTTTCGCCATCCATTCTCTCTCTCTCTCTCTCTCTCTCTCTCTCTCTCTCTCTCTCTCTCTCTCTCTCTCTCTCTCTCTCTCTCTCACACACTCTGTCTCTTGCTCTCTTTCTCTCTCTGTAAAATGTGTTCAGTTGTATTGTCCTGAATTCCCATAGCAAAATAACTGGCTTGACTTTGAGAGAAAAATACCTCAACCAGTCAAAAGGAAAACAGGCCCAAACAAAACATCTTCGTCAGCAACTTGTGCCAAAGAGATGAATGGTGGTGTGCAGGCGAGACAAAGCATTGCGTCCAGGTTGTATAACCTGTCATAGCACAGTGGCATCATGGGAGTTGGAGGATCAAGGCTGAAGAGAGGAGAGAGAAAACAAATAACATGTGTTTGTGTATGGTGTACACATTGTTTTGGGCAAACTCTACTAAAAGTTTTCTATTTTTCAAATTTCATTTGGTTTGAATGACCATATTTAAGCCGTTATTTTAGCCCGGGGGCTATCTCTGCATTTAAAATATATGAACCTTGAAAATGGTGTATGGGGGTTTCCAATGAATATTCAAATGAACGTTTTTGTTAACACTTAAGTGAAGTTTTCTTTGCTGGGGTAAAAACCTCCTCAGAGTACTGATGATGATTGATACTGTGTGTATGTGTGTGTGTGCGCACACAAGTGTGTGTGTGTGTGTGTGTGTGTGTGTGTGTGTGTGTGTGTGTGTTGTGTGTGTGTGTGTGTGTGTGTGTGTGTGTGTGTGTGTGTGTGTGTGTGTGTGTGTGTGTGTGTGTGTGTGTGTGTGTGTGTGTGTGTGTGTGTGTGTGTGTGTGTGTGTGTGTGTGTGTGTGTGTGTGTGTGTGTGTGTGTGCGCGTAGGATGATGCTTGAGAGGGCAGAGTGAGGTGTGAATATGATGTTGTGAAAGGCGTGTGTAGGGTGGTGTTTGGTGGTGCATATTTCTGCCTGCATGTTGAAGTGAATACATCATGGGCACACATCCAAAAATCTTCTTATGTCTTCAACATTTGCATAGCATTGTTGTGTCAATTTGGCAGATATCGGCTCTCTCTCTGAGAGAGAGAGAGAGAGAGAGAGAGAGAGAGAGAGAGAGAGAGAGAGAGAGAGAGAGAGAGAGAGAGAGAGAGAGAGAGAGAGAGAGAGAGAGAGAGAGCCTGGGAAAGTGGATGTGGATGGAGAGCAGATTGTCCTGGCTGGTTTTTGGTAGGGGAAAAACCTTTTGAATTGATATCCCATGTCGCTTATTTCCAATAGAGAGGTTTACAGGCGTCCGCCTCCAATCGCCCACACCCCACCTATCATTGCAGTGCATTTGCATTCCCTTCGCCGTTTCTCCCAGCTAATTTTTCCTTTCGATATTTACCTCCCCCACCCCACCCTCTCAATCTTGTGTCAAGCACTCTTTCATCCTAATCGATTTTCTGCTAACATAATTTCCATCCTTGATTAGAGGCTGCCGTCTGTTTTAAAAAAACGAAATTGATTTTGAATGGGATCAAATGTAATCCAAGCAGCTGGTTAAAACGCCGCCTTCCCCCCCCTGATCACATCCTGTCTGCTACCCTCGGCTTCATTGAAACCAACACATACAGTACACCGCTGTAATGTCAAATCGACAACATGCAACTGACAAGCAAAAGAGTTAAGAGTTACTTCTTACCGCAGTATTTAAACAGGATATTGGAAGGAACAACTTTAATTTGCTAATCAAACTGCTGTGTATAATATCAATAATAATAACTTGAATTAATATCGTGTCTTTTAAGGGACCCAAGGCCGCTTTAAAGAGGGGTAAAAAACGACACTAAGCAAACAAAACAAACAAAAAAGAAAACAGCTTAAGCAAAAACAAAAAGAAAATAAATAAAAGTGAAAGTGAAAGTGAAAGTGGGGGAAAAGGGTGGGTTAGAGGTCAAAGGCCATAGTGAACAGATGAGTTTTTAGGGTTCTTTTGAAAATGTCCAGGGAGGCTGCGTTGCGGATCTCTCCAGGAAGAGAATTCCAGAGGGTGGGGGCCGCCACACAGAATGCTCCGTCTCCAACAGTTCGGAGGCGGGAGGTAAATGTACTTAACTATGCTAATATGCACTTAATTATTTCTAAAGTATTCACCATGATTCACATTGCTTCCCCAAAACTGAGACATACTGTCTCCCACACACATTCACATTTTGTGGATGTTGTTTAGTGGACATGTGACTTTTGAGACTAATCTGAGCCATACATTCATTATTTACAAATGCAGATTAACTAAACAGATAAATGGACTTAGTAAGTGGATACACAAAGACATGTACACGCAAACAAGCACACAGTCATGCACACACACACACACACACAATACCAGCACACACACACACAAGCACACAGACATGTACACACACAAGCATACAGACATATACACACACAAGCACAGAGACATGCACACACACACACACACACACACACACACACATACACACACAATCACACAGACATGTACACACAAACAAGCACACAGACATGTACACAAACACATACATACACACACACACAGACATGTACACACACAAACATAGATACATGTATACAAACACACAAGCACACAAACATGTATACACACAGACAAGCACACAGACATGTATACATACACACAAGCACACATACATGTACACACACACACAAGCACACAGACATGTACACACACACATGCACATAGACATGTACACACACACATGCACATAGACATGTACACAAACACACAAGCACACAAACATTTAAACAAACACACAAGCACAAAGACATGTGTCGACACACACAAGCACATAGACATCTTCCCACACACATTAGTGATGGCCTGTTGACAGTTGTTGACAGCTGTGCACAAATGCATTTACTCGACACACGTGCGCATACACACATACACGCACATACACACACCACACACACACACACACACACACCACACCACACACACACACACACACACAGGAGAAATATTCCACAAAAAAAGGGTTTCAAGTATTCCAAAAAAAAGACAACTGATCCAATCTTCTCAATCTTTATTAATAAACAGTTCAGAACATGAACGGTTCTTCAGAACATAGGCTTCTCTTACCTACTCCTTGCTGCCAGAGACCTGGCAGCGCTTCCTCTTACACAGCTGAGCCACATTTGGCTTTAGGGAGGAAGCAATTTAGATCCTCAAGTTTGGTTCTGTACTTTGACTTATTAAAGTTCCTGGTGGAGAAGAGCTTTTCACACATATGTGCTCCCAAAAAGGCACATTGTCCGCTTGAACATCCTGGAAAGCTCAGGGAAGGTGGGGGGCAATTCTCTCAAAAATTGTCCAAGCTTGTCTGCTTTTCCACTCACCTCCCTGAACTTGGCTTTGAGTTCAGAATTGCAGAATTGCAGGTCTCCATTTGAAGCACAGGAGGGGCATCTTGCACATCGAAGGAGATTTGAAAATTGGCTCTGTGTGTCCTGAAGTCTGCAAACCTGTGATCAAATTCCTCCTGTAGCTTTACAATGGCATCAGCATACTTCTCACCACTGAATGTTGTGCCCACATCCATGAATGCCTTGCATGCTGGAAAATGGCAGAGGTTTGTCTGAGAGAGCTGGGCTTTCCATAACACAAGTTTTGTGGAGAATGCTCTGACGTTGTCATAGGCAGCACTGACAAGCTGCCCCTGGCCTTGTCATTTCTTGTTCAGTACATTCAGCTCCTGTGTGATGTCAACAAGAAAAGCATATGGGATCACTTAGCACAGGAACAGCCATCCCATCCTTCTCCATGAAGGCTTTCACTTCTGCTCTCAACTCAAAAAAACTCTTCAAGACGTTTCCCCTGCTGAGCCATCGTACCTCGGTGAAGTAGAGCACATCCTCATATGCTGACTCTATTTCCTCCAAAAAGGCGCGGAACTGGCGGTGCTTTAAGCCCCTGGATCCGATATGGATGATGCATTTCACAACGACAGACATCACATTGTCAAACTTCAGGCATTTGCTGCAAAGGGCCTGCTGATGGATAATGCAGATCAATGGCCTCCTCCACACCTTCCTCTCCCAGTTTTCTTTGAACAAGTGCCACCAGTCCATTTCTCCTCCCTGTCATTGATGGCGCTCCGTCGGTTGTTATTCCAGCAAACCTCTTCCATGGTAAACCGGCATCCACAATGGCATCACACAGCTGGCGGAATATTTCCTGAGCGGTGGTCTGGCCATGCATTGGAATCACTGTGAGCAACTCCTCCATCACTTCTAAATTGTCGTCAACACATACATTGCGAGCTGTGCAGTGTCAGTGATGTCTGTGCGCTCATCAAGAGCGACTGAGTATGCACGAAAATGTTTGGCTTTCTCACGCAGTTGATGGTATATGTTACCTGACAGGTCAGAAATGCGCTCTGCTACTGTGTTGGCTGAAAGGCTGATGTTGCTTAACTGACCCTTATTTTCCGGACAGACTATACTTGCAGCCTGTAACATGCAGTTTTTGATGAACTCGCCGTCTTTGAATGGCTTTCCCGCCTTAGCAATCATCTCACTCACCACGTAGCTAGCTTCGACTGCCGCATCACTCTCTTTGCTTCCTTTCTTGAAAAAAACTTGTTGCCTCAGTAGACATTTTTTAAGATTGGCGACCCGATCCTCTCTCTCATCTCCCTGGTATTTGGCATACTTCTCAGCATGTCTAGTTGAGTAATGACGTTTGAGGTTGTATTCCTTGTGCACCGCAAGTTTCTCTGTGCATATAAGACACGTCGGGGTTCCCCTGTGCTCAACAACAGGTTTTGAGAAAGACATGAGGCTGGGGGCTGGGTGACAAAAAAAACGCATTTAATAATAATAGAAAAAAAGTTCATAATACATTTACTGATAGATTCTCGTTGTTAAACTATAAATACAATACAGAAATAAAGGCATACATTAGTACACACGTAACTGATATACATACATTAATTCAATTAGTCAACGTGTCATACATACACTCATCACAGCATTTGTATGTTATGCTACTAATTTAACCCTTTTATCAAAACAAAATACAGTGTCACGGTTACGGTGGTTGGCAGGGCTACTTTGTGCGTTTGTACATTCTGGACGGAATCGCCACGCTGATGTCCCGGAGATCCAGATTCATTGCCTATCCCGCATCACCCACCTGTCTGGCGTTACTCCGGTCTATACGAGCTCCCCGGTAATTATAATTACCTGTCCAGTACCTGTCGCTACTCCGACCTCCCGGTATCTAGACTTCTCGCTCGTCCCTGACCATCCGCCTGTCTGGTACCTGTCGCTACTCGACCTCCCGGTATCCAGACTCCTCGCCCGTCCCGGACTACTCACCGGTCTACTACCTGCCGGTACTCCGCGGATCGACCTCCCGGTATCCAGACCCTGCCTGCCTGATTACTCTCTGTTGTCTGTGTGCTTTAAGTAAAGCTTTATGTTATAGCTCCACTGTGTCTTGGTCTGCGTTCTGGGTCCCACCAAACTATCCCTATCGTGACATACAGTTTACCATTTTACCATCAAGGCACATAAAAACACAACTTAGTGTAAAAGTATGTGCAACAAACACGACATTCAATTGTAATAAGCCTATACATACATAGTACATTGAAAATGCCGTTACAACAAAGCCGTCAGCTAAATATAGAGCTAGATACTAAATGCTAGCCAATTCGACTCGGCAAAAAGGTGCGTATGACGCCCGGGCCGTACTAACACAAACATAAACTTTAATGTCAAGTAGGGGGCCTCAAAATATCGTCCAGCGGGCCACAATTGGCCCGCGGGCCGCGACTTTGAGACCCATGGTATAGGCTCTGCTGCATAAGAGCCATCATCCCGTCGTCACACCGTCTCAGCCCTTCAGACGGAGGGGGAACTGCTGAGAGCTGAGAGAGAGAGGGGACTTGCCCGGGGACTGCGTGTTTATCGCATACAGCACACATAAATTCTGCTTGTTTTTATTGTTATCGTCTTTTACTGTCGACCTGTGAAGTTTTGTTATTCTAGTTTTGGATTGTTTCCATCAGTTATGCTTCCGTATGTCCCTAGACATTTATAAATATGGCATATATGTTATCAGGCCTAACATCAGGCTGATCCTTTTCATACATTATCTTGTTTCCATCTGTGATATCCAACAGCAAGCCTAATGGTGACATTTCATGGTCTGACAGAACTGTAGCCAATGCATTTGAATCAAATGTGGGAGCAATCAAAACCAACGACCCTCCCTCATCAATAATCCAATCGCCAAGCCATCCATCTCCCCGCAATTGCTGATGGATGGTTGGTGCTAGACGAGCTAATTAAAAGATGAAATATTAAATGGGTTCGATTCATCACTCAGTCTGCCATGGCTATTACTGGGGATTCCACTGTGTACTGTACCTGGTCCTTTGACGAGGTTGCACCGCCGCTTCTCTCCATCACGAAGGAGCACAAAGGGAAGCTCCCGGAGAGGTGGATGATGGGCTAATGGGTGTGCCATTACTGGTGGGGGGGCACGTTGCAGGGGTTCTTTGTCAATGCATCAGGGGTTCTTTGTCGATGCATCAGGGGTTCTTTGTCGATGCATCGGCCCGGCCCTCATAAAGACGCTGTGCAGCCCATCCGCATCTTAGTGCAGCTTCACAAAGGATGAAGTGCAGGGAACCGTTCATAATATTCCCCCGAATAACAGACTTCATATCTCAAGTTGTGTCCACTATACTATAAATCGCATCCCATTAGATTATGTGAGGGGAAATTATCTTTGAATATTCTGTTTGTGTGTGTTTGTTTGTGTGTGTGTGTGTGTGTGTGTGTGTGTGTGTGTGTGTGTGTGTGTGTGTCTAAATGTGTGTTTTTGTTCATCTGCATGTAAAGTGGTGAATATATTATGGGAGAGAACAAGGTCTGCTTCCTGCACAGGAAGAAGGAGTGGTAGAGAAAGTGCCTTCAGCTCAAAGCAGTTAGGTTAATGGGGCTGTAGAGGACAGTAGAATGGGCCTCTGCAATACTGTTCTCTTGAAAAATGTTAGATTGCCTGAAATAGGATGAGTTGATAGATCTACTGAGGGCGTGGCATCGTGATGCTGCTGCAGCAGGCGGTAATGGGGTATTTACCATGTTTGACCTGAAAAAACAAAAATAAACATTCTCTAAAAAAGGATTTATATTTAGCGGTTAGCTTTTCCTCAGCTGCCTGTGCTACCAAATAAGTTGTACTATCTTCATTGGCAGAAGGGTGCTGATAAAACGTTTTATTTAATACAATCACGTTTTAGTTCAGGAAATCAAGTAGGAGAGCTAATAGTAAGGGCATTTTATCAGATATAAAACAAATCTGGGAACAAAATTGTACCAAGAAATTTCTCCACCAATGTGTTTGTAAAATATAGTATATGTATATGTATAAAATATTGAAATTCATCTCCCGATTTGGCCTTGAGTAACTTGTGAGGCGTCAAAATAGAGGGTTTCTATTATTCAAGGTTGATTTGAAGCATTTATTCATTGGTGTCATTGGTGGGAAAATGGCCACGCCTTCTTATAACGCTCATCGCTGCACCCCCCCGTCCCCCGTCCCCCCCCCCTCACTAACCAACCCTGCTCCACTCTGGTCGTTGATGGCAGATGGCTTCTCTACATGGTAAAGTGGGAACAAAGTCAGACTTTGCAGGAGATTTCCAACTGTTATCTTAGCTACTTGCAGTGTCTTGGCCGTCGCACTCAGAAGACCATTGAGGTCTTTGATGGCTTTAGAAGATTGGCCAAAAGATCACGACCATATTTGGCATACCAAGAAGGCATGCTGTGATCTCCATATTTGACCAGATATGATACACTGGACACCAAGAGAAAAGTTTATATTTATATTTTAAACAAATCTCAAAGTGCATTTTCTGTAGGTTTTGTACAAAGGGACATAGATGAAAAGGTAGACATATTCCTTGACACACAAGCTATAAAGGATGCAGTGATGAAGGCTTGTACTGAGATCTTCATGTACATTAACAATGCACCAGGTTCTACTTTGGGTGCAATTCG
Organism: Muraenolepis orangiensis; assembly: GCA_027704905.1. Taxonomy (NCBI): domain Eukaryota; kingdom Metazoa; phylum Chordata; class Actinopteri; order Gadiformes; family Muraenolepididae; genus Muraenolepis; species Muraenolepis orangiensis. The sequence continues at coordinate 21,347,883 of CM051004.1, forward strand.
ATACTACATATTCTCTTGGAAGGCAGCAGCTGGGCTGATCAAACCAGAGACTCTACCTCCAATAGAGGGTGCCGCTGCACAGCATTCTCTCTGTGCCTACCTTCAATCAAGGGACTAGATCCTTCTGCAGAGCATGTCAGTGGACCCAAGTGACTATGGATGGACAATAGGTGTACATGGTTATGAGCCAGTTCCAACACTAGACCCCATGGCTCCTGAAGAGCTACTCCAGTTCACAAGCTGTAATTGTAACGGAGATTGCAGCAACCGGCCGTGCAGCTGCAAGATGAATGGTGTCAAGTGCATCTCAGCATGTGAGTGTGTAAAGGCATTACATGCAAGAAATGTATTCATGATGGTGTTAAGACTGTAGAAGACTCAGACATTGACACCTGAAGCATTTGACATAGTGGATCGGTATTTGCTCGAAGTATTATGCAAGTAATTGAAATAAACAAATAAAGCGAACTGTTTTATGTAATAGTTGGCGTGGCCGTTTCTTCACCAAGGAGTTGTTTTGGTGAAAAATAAATGCTTGCAATCAACTCAGAATCTTGTTAAACCCTCAAGGCCAAAATAACCCTTTAGATTTTGAAAATCAGTTACAGGTACCCCAACTTTAAGCAGTTCTTTACAAGGTTTCACGCGGGAGTTGAATTTCAACATTTGTAATACATATTACATTATTACACACCTTTACAAATTCATTGGTAAAGACATTTCTTGGTAACGATTTGGTTTCCAGATTTTAAAATGTTTCCCTTACTATAAGAACGTTGTTTATCAATTTCATTTGCAGCAATAATGATTATGTTTGAATAACGAGATTGTACAGCAAAATGTGCACATTGTGAAATTTGTCCGCTTCATGAAACAATAGATAATTGGAGCTTTATACAGAACAATACGGCACACTGGGCAGTACATCTCTCTGCACAGCTGTCCTGTCCTTTCATTGATCCAACAAGCCTGGTAATGGTCAAATGCTGCGTCAAATCGGTTTAAATAGCCACAGATAATGGCACGTCCGCCATAGACAATTGCTCTACTCACGTTCTAAAAAAGACCACTAAACAATTCAACGGATGGACCAGCCCAAAGTGGTCCAATAGATTCTGTTCATTGCCATGCCCATGCGGACATCATACAAGTGTAGCCTAGTTTGTTTCCCTTTCATTAATTCACCCTCATAAACTTGATGCCTCTTTGTAAGCGGCACTTTTGAAGTGCATTGGCCTCAATGCACTTAAAAAAAAATGGATCACACAACAGATGTGTGATCCATGGGGCAGCGAGGCTGACTGAGCAACCGTGCGTGTTTTGTCACTTTTTTTCTCACTGAATACCTTCAGATTCAGATTCAGATTACTTTATTTATCCCGAGGGAAATTAAGGTGCAACAGTTGACACAGGGGGAATAAATGCACACGCAAATATACTAATACCTAAAGCAAAAAACTAAATAACAACAAAAAATACCAGAATACCTGCTGATTTAACGGTGGAGAGTCCACAACTGAGGCGTTATTTAGGGGGTTGCTATCAAGGTTGGGGTTAGAGATGTCACTCAGACTGCTCTTTTATAGATGTGGAGTGGGCACTCAGTGGAAAAATGGTAAATGAGGCCTTTATGAGTTTGCATCCAAGGATACTTGGAACTTAATTAAGTATGTGTGTGTGTGTGTGTGTGTGTGTGTGTGTGTGTGCGGGGGTGGGGGGGTCAGCAAAGGAAAGCAAAGGACAGCAAAGTGACGGATAGATGGTTTGATCATCTGTTGAATGTGCAAAACGATTTAAAAGCATTTAAAGTGCAGTAGTGCAGCAGCATCATGAATACAGTGCAGTAGCTGTAATGAGTCCAGAAAGTCCAGCAAAGTATGTAGGTGTAATGTTAATGACAGTGTTATGAAAGTGAAAGTGGCAGCACTCCTCGCAGTTCAGTAGGCGCACAACCTGTGGATAAAAACTATCCTTAAACCTGGAAGTATTTGTACGGATGCTGCGCAATCGGCGACCAGACGGTAGGGGGGAGATGAGATGGTGCCCAGGGTGGTTGCAGTCCTTTATGATGGATCAGCACCTCTAGCACCTCAGCACCTCAGCACCTCTAAATCTGCCATGGTTCTCAGCAGGAAACAGTTGGATTGTCTACTCCAAGTAGGGAGGAAGTCCTTATCCCAAGTGAAGGAGTTAAAGTATCTCGGGGTCTTGTTCTCGAGTGAGGGGAGGATGGAGCGTGAGAGTGACTGGAGAATAGGTGCAGCGGGAGCGGTATTGGGTTCCCTTTATCGCACCGTTGTAACCAAAAGAGAGCTGAGCCAGAAGGCAAAGCTCTCGATCTACCGATCAGTCTTCGTTCCTACCCTCACCTATTGTCATGAACAATGGGTAATGACCGAAAGGACGAGATCGCGAATACGAGTGGCCGAAATAAGTTTCCTCAGGAGGATGGCTGGTATCTCTCTTAGGGATAGGGGAAGCTCAGTCACTTGTGAGAGACTCAGAGTAGAGCCGCTGCTCCTTGCGTAGAAAGGAGCCAGACAAGGTGGTTCAGGCATCTAGTAAGGACGCTTCCTGGTCGCCTCCCGAGGGAGGTTTTCCAGGCACATCCAACTGGGAAGAGACCACGGGGCAGACCAAGGTACAGGTGGGGTGATTACATTTCCACGCTGGCCTGGGAACGCCTCGGGATCCCCCAGTCAGAGCTAGTTGATGTTGCCAGGGAGAGGGAAGTTTGGAGTCCCTTGCTGAAGCTGCTACCTCCGCGATCCGACCACGGATAAGCGGTACGGCTATGTATGTATGTATGTATGTATGTATGTATGTATGTATGTATGTATGTATGTATGTATGTATGTATGTATGTATGTATGTATGTATGTATGTATGTATGTATGTATGTATGTATGTATGTATGTATGTATGTATGTATGTATGTATGTATGTACGTACGTATGTATCTATCTATCTAAATATCTATCTATCTATTGAGCTATCTATCGATCTATCCAATCCATCTATCCATCACATTTTTCTTTCATTCAAACGATAACAACAATCAAAGCATCCATCTCTCTGTTTCTCTTCCACAGAGAAAAACATCTACGACCCTGGCGTGAGCTCTGTGATTTTCTTATGCTGTGTGAGAGGAATACTTTGCCCCATATCAGGGCTGTGGAGCTGTCCTCCCCCCTGTTGCACTGACACTGAAACATTTGAGATATATTAGAGCTCGATTTGGGGTGATGATTGATGAATTAGATATGCGCTGAGCAAGCGCGGTTCTCTCGAAGGCGGGTGACCGTAATATGTTTTATTTCCCTTCCTTATATTCCCGGCTCCTTCTACAGCTGTGAGTTGTCTCTCAAAGTGCCCTGTAGCGAGGCACTTTAAAAAAAAATCATTTCTCATTTTTTTTCATCAAAAAAAAATTTGATATATTAAAAGAATATTGCAAAAGCCAGCTCATTGACTGTGTTCAGTGTACCACAGCAATATTTGAGAGAAAGACAGAGAGAGAGAGGGAGAGAGAGAGAGAGAGAGAGAGAGAGAGAGAGAGAGAGGAGAGAGAGAGAGAGAGAGAGAGAGAGATTTCTATAGGAGAAGTGTAGAGTGACAGTACAATCAATCCCACCAGCACATAACTATTGAATGTGGATTGTATATAAATAATTTCTCTTGCTTGACTGAACCAGATACAATATATGTAAGAATGTGTCTGAGCGGAAAAGACAAATATATATAAATATACATTTTTATATAGGGATTTTATTCAAATGTAGTATTTGTTCAACGTTGGTAGGCAAGATAACTGCAATTCACCAGAAATCATAATATCGACCGTTTCTCTGATGTTACGAACATCACAGACAGTGATTAGACACAACATTAGCCTCAACCTGCTGGTGATGTTACAGACACGAAATGAATAAGCACTATAAAAAATATGTATGCTAATACAATTTAAATACTGCCCAACCGACAGGATCAGTCTTGATTTGACTGATCGTTGCAACCAAGCCTGCTTAATCTATCACCTCCGACATTCGATAAATTATTTAGTGACTTATTAAGCTTCATGTTCCTGTTCCAGTTGGCTCAACCAGCTAGCGCTTATAACCAAGATGGCCGCTAGGTGCATCGGGCCCCTGGAGGGAAATGATTACATTTGGACATTTAAGAATATGCATATTCTAAGATTAAGTTAATATACTCAGATATATATGATCACTCCTTTCTGACAAAGGCCTATATTTGGAATATATCATATTTGTCGATTGCGCAGCAAATCATAAATGTTTTCTTAGAAAAATGTAAGCCATTTTATGAGCAGGATTATGACATTTAATATTCTTCATGTTGGCATGCTAGCAAAGCCGTCAATTGAATGAATTCCGCTAAAACCTCAGTTCATTCCTAATGCACTGTTTCTTTATGAAAAGTAAATCAAACTGTACAGGAACAAAAGAAAATCATTGCATACCTCTGCTGTACTTTGTCCACGATAAGAATCACCAATAAACCACACCCTCCACCCCCCAACAACTTCCTGATATGCACCTCTACCTAAAGAACAAGGGCGTATAACATATAACAATGTATATTTTATTACATTGATTTATATATATATATTGCTCTTTTCTGTGCTGATTTTTGCATTTTATAAATTGCATTTTTTATTTTTTATTTTTATTTTATTTTATATTCTTTATTCTATTTTTTATTCTATTTTTATCTATTTTTTATTTTATCTTATTTTATAACTGCTGTCTGTCGTCGGGTATTGCACACAAGATTTTCACATCACTGCTTTATACTAAACTGTAAACTGTGAAGTGACAATAAACTTGACTTGACTTGACTTGACTTGAGAACTACATTTCCCTCCTGTGCTCTGGTAGCTATTTGAAGGTCTCCAGGGGATTGGCATAACATATGAATGGAGTCATTAAGACAGTGGAGATGAGTGTTCAGCTCATCCCTGGCAGCGCAGGATTAAATGTCACACATGCTTTTCTTTGTTTGTTTCTGGTTGTTTTGATTTGCTTTAAGGGCCGTAACAACACTAATAATGGAGAATAAAAAAGTAACTGCTGGTAACAAAAACTGCAAGTCAACATTTTAGTCTCACTATAAGGATGCTGTGAGTCTATATTTCAATATGGCTTTATGTATTTTATGTATTTCTATTTGTATCTCATTTTTATAACTGCTGTCTGTCGTCAGGAATTGCACATAAGATTTTCACACCATATGCTTTATACTTGTGTAAATTGTGAAGTGACAATAAACTTACTGTCACATATGTTACAAGACACAGCTGATGTCAGGGAGCTGGATCAATATAATTGGATCAGTTGCACTGATACACTCACGTGTAAATCATGGGCAAACCCGCCAAGCACAGTTTAGAACCATCAGTTTGTATCCTGTGGATGACTGACAAAATAAAGAAAGAATTTATAAATGGTCCTCCTTTATGTGGAAATGAACTGCTGTTCAGCCAAGGCCAGACTGATATTGGTTGTGAAACTCAAATATGTGGATGGTCTCCCGAGGCTAGAATTCAAATGTCCTCAAGTCATAGAGATTGAAATATGTATCTTGTGTGTGTGTGTTTGTGTGTGTGTGTGTGTGTGTGTGTGTGTGTGTCTGTCTGTATGTATGCATGTGTGTGTGTCTGTGTGTGTATGTGTATGTGTGTGTATGTGTGTGTGTGTGTGTGTGTGTGTGTGTGTGTGTGTGTGTGTGTGTGTGTGTGTGTGTGTGTGTGTGTGTGTGTGTGTGTACGTGTGCGTGTGTGTGTGCGTGTGCATGTGCTGCCCTTCACAATATGACCACCTCGAGAGGGGGGCAGTGCCAGGTTACTGGAGATCGCGGCTGCTTGCGACACTGTCCTGTGTCTGCCTTAAATATGTCAGATGTGACAGGGGAAAAAAAGAAAGAAAGATGAAAGGCTGGCTGTCAGGAGATATGATATTATCTGATCCCAACAGGTGTTGAGCTGAGCTGACAGAAGCAATAATACCCACCAAGAGGCTCCCAACAACACAAACGGAATTATGTATTTTCAAACATCATATCTGAATCGAGAAATTAAATTATTTCCAAACTTCCCTTATTCCCTAACAATTTGCATATTTCTCCTCGTAAGACGAGTCGTCGAAAACAAAATTTTGCCTTAGGCTGTATGTCAACACTTTTTACTTCCTTTCCATAATGCTTCACTTCAAATGATAAGTCTGCTCGTGTTAATAAAGATATGTGCACGTGTGTGTGTGTGTGTGTGTGTGTGTGTGTGTGTGTGTGTGTGTGTGTGTGTGTGTGTATGTGTGTGTGTGTGTGTGTGTGTGTGTGTGTGTGTGTGTGTGTTTGTGTTTTTGTGTGTGTGTGTGTGAGAGTGTGTGTGTGTGTGTGTATGTGTGTGTGTGTGTGTGTGTGTGTGTGTGTGTGTGTTTTTGTGTGTGTGTGTGTGTATGTGTGTGTGTGTGTGTGTGTGTTTTTGTGTGTGTGTGTGTGTGTGTGTTGTTTTTTTTGTGTGTGTGTGTGTAGGTGTGTGTGTGTTTTTGTGTGTTGTGTGTGTGTGTGTGTGTGTGTGTGTGTTTTTGTGTGTGTGTGTGTGTGTTGTGTGTGTGTGTGTGTGTGTGTGTGTGTGTGTGTGTGTGTGTGTGTGTGTGTGTGTGTGTGTGTGTATGTGTGTGATACATGAATACACATATAGCAGTGCTCAAGGGAATATTACATGTTTTCCAAATGGGCTTCTATTGTGGAAGAGATGGTTCATATAGTAAAAGGTTCATTTACAGTGTTACATATTTCATGTGTTGAACAAGAAAAACAGCACGACATATGCACAAGGGAAGATAGTTTTGTTTAATTTACAAAAAAAAGAAGAAAGAGTTAACCAACAACCACAGACTCCTGAACCGTCTAGAAACAGCATTAGGCATCACTGAACACACTGAATGTCAACACCTCAGGCATGAAGCCTTCTCTCTGTTTACTCAAAGATTCAAGTTTCAATGCAATGGAATGCTTACTCCCCCATTCACTCCCCCATTCTGAATTTCAACAGCTACACTACGTTAAAATACACTGTACTATACAATGCAATACTATACTCTTAATATTTATGAATGTATACATCAAAATCCTCTTCTATTGGTCACATAAATGTACACACACAGTGAAATGTTTTTCTCTTCATTGAACTAATCCTAGTAATAGGAGCAGTGGGCAGCTATTGTACATACAGCGCCCGGGGAGCAGTGTAGGGGTCTGGTGTGTTGCTCAAGGGCACCTCAGCACAGCTGTTTTGGGGACTTGAACCGGCGACCTTCCGTTTCCCAAGCAAAGTCCCAACAGACTGAGCGACTGCCACCCTACAATAAATGCTATTCAAGAATAAACTAAATACAACACTATATACTGTCTACTATATACTCTACTGTATACTCTAAACAACACGATATCCTATCTACTATACTATGCTATACAATACTAAACTTTAAAGAACATTTACATTTACATTTAGGGCGTTTGGCAGACGCTTTTATCCAAAGCGACTTACAATACAATACGTACAATTGTTGAAGTAGACAATAGCATAACGCTGAGGTACGCAAACATAAAACTTGAGCAGTTCAAAAGCATTCATATTAACAAGATTAATAACACAATTTGGTACTGCCAGGTCACCTGCTTAAGTAGCTGTGATAAGAGCGTGTTATCAACATTAAGGATATACACTTTGCTAGAATATACAACATGCTAAGAGCTATTAATGTCAGGACTTAAGCAAGTTAGGGGTTCACAAAGGAGAAGGAGGGTTCATGGAGAGTCCAGGTGGACTCTGAACAGGTGGGTCTTGAGTCTCTTGCGGAAGCTGGCGAGGGACTCTGCCGTCCTGACATGAGACGGGAGTTCATTCCACCACTGTGGAGCCAGAGCCGTGAAGAGCTGGGTCTTGGAAGAGCGATGCTTGGTTGTTTTCAGTGAAGGTCAAACAAGTCGCCTGACAGAAGTTGAGCGGAGCGCTCTAGCTGGGATGTAGGGCTTGACCAACGTTTGGCGGTAGGTTGGGGCAGTTCCATTGACTGCCCTGAAGGTCAGTACCAGAGTCTTGAACTTGATGCGAGCATTTACCGGAAGCCAGTGGAGATCGCGGAAGAGAGGGGACATGTGGGAGAATTTTGTTAGGTTGAATACCAGGCGTGCTGCTGCGTTCTGGATGCGTTGGAGGGGCTTGGTTGCAGAGGCGGGGAGTCCCGCCAGGAGAGAGTTGCAGTATTCGAGGCGGGTGATGACGAGCGCTTGGACCAGGATCTGCGCCGCTTCACGTGTGAGGAAGGGCCGGATCCTGCGGATGTTGTAGAACACTATATACTATCTACTATATACTGTACTGTATAATATAAACAACAATATAAACAACACTATATACTATCTACTATATACTTTATAAAGAACACTAGAAGATAACAATACTATACACAATAAAAAACACTTCATTCTCATTCTCACCTCATTTATTCCCATTAGTCTCCCTGTTGCATAAAGCATCCATTTCCGGCTAGACATTTTCCTCTTGTCATCCTCTCTCTCTCTCTCTCTCTCTCTCTCTCTCTCTCTCTCTCTCTCTCTCTCTCTCTCTCTCTCTCTCTCTCTCTCTCTCTCTCTCTCTCTCTCTCTCTCTCTCTCTCTCGCTCTCTCTCTCTCTCGCTCTGATTCTAAAGCTAATGCACTCTGTACTCATACTGTACTCATATTGACCCTTCATAAGCAGAGTGCTTAACAGGGCCAAATCAACAGAATGCAAGAACAACTAAATAATTAAACACTGGGGGGGAAAACATGGAATTAAATGAAAAACCAGGGATGAGAAGAGATTACAATAATAATAATAGAAAGCATGCATCACACATTGGATCTCAAAGCTGCTGACACGAAGCCTGTCTGAACAAGAAGGTACCTGATTGATTGTGGCTTATCTGTTGTTGGTCTTGATCTGGATCTTGATCTTGAAGCATTGCTTAATTTTCCCTGCTTTGCATATTTAGACACCGCCTTACCTCTAAAAATATTCAAGGGAGACTAAACTTTCATTCCAAATTGGTGCCCACTCTCAGGTTTTCATCAGTGTTGTTCTGAAGGCACTTTATAATTCTCTATAATTGAATCTGTCGAGAGGAAAGCAAGCAGGGTGCGAACTGGAGGGGCGCAGGGGAGCTTCTATCTCCCTAGTGGTGCCATGAAGCTCCCCTGGACATGGTTTGTGAATTTGGGGGACCTCTCGAAATACTGATATGATGACCAAATAATTCCCTTTTGCAAGGTTTTTTTGTGGTTGTAAAATAGGTGAAATAAAAATTTATATTTAGAGTTTATGATTCATGAAAAAAAGTGTCGCCTGATTGCACCTGCCCCAGCTCCACGTGCACCCTTGCACCTTGCAGCCCCCCTTGCACCACGCTGCCTCGCGCTCCACCCACTACTAGTGGGTGGAGCTGCGGGCAGCGTGCAAGCAGGCGACACCGAGAAGGGCTATGTGCTCGTGTGTGTGTGTGGCGTCGCGTCTCTCCAGGCAGTGGAGGGTTTTTTTGTGCTATAGCTGTATTATTAATATTAATCTTTTCATGGTTGGTTGCCGCTGCTACTCTTTCGCGTGTGTTCGCTCTGTGTGCTACAGCCATAATAGGCTATAGCGCCATGTGAAACTGAGCTGTTTTTGATTCATTTTAAGTTGATTAGATTAAACAGTCAAACGTTTACATTTGTGGTCCTTGATTATTTATATCAAGTTGATTGAAGTTTGCGTACCATACATGCTCGGGAAATATGTTTGACATGAAACTATCCATCGTGACGTTTCATGTAAATGTAGACCTGTGGCACACCCCGTGTGCAACAGATTTTCTCTTTATAAATAGGCCTATGTCTGTGCTGTTGCTATTAATGCACGGATCAGCATTTACCCCCTCCACCCCCTCCTGCTCCCCGAGACCGTGGTATAAGTTCGCACACGTGAAGACAAGCACATGCACACCCATTGTTTTGGGTCAATAAATCCCGGCTGTTCTCAAACAGCCTGTTTGTACTTCATAATTGTTAGTTATTTTCACACCAAGAATCATCCAATGCATTTACGCACCATTCATATCAGTTGCGGATCTGGTGATGATTGGTTACCAAAGAATAAAGAATAGTTCACCATGATTGAACTAATTTGCAAGTCATTGTTAACTAAACTAGTAGATGAGACATGATAAGATCAAATAATATGATATAATAATATAATATTTAATCACAGTTTTTCGCCAACATGTTGAGACAAATGGCTTCTACTAGTGTATGTGTGTGTGTGTGTGTGTGTGTGTGTGTATGTGTGTATGTGTGTGTCAGCGGTGTGTGCATGACTAACACCAGTAGCTGTCAGAGCCAGCTGCTCTACTACGTGCCTCCCCCCCCCCCACTCATTTGTTGTCCCGGTGGGTAACCAGCAACCCATCTGTGTGTGTATGTGTGTGTGTGTTTCTGAATCTAAATCTAATCCTGGAGGATTTCAATCCTCTTTATTGGTCACATACATGTACACACAGCGAAATGTCTTTCTCTGCATTTTACCCATCCTAGTATTAGGAGCAGTGGCCAGCTATTTTATATACAGTGTCTGGGGAACAGTGTAGAGGGGGGTCTGGCACCTTGCTCAAGGGCACCTCGGCAGTGCCCAGGTGTTTTGGGGGAGTTGAACCGTCGCCCCTTTGGTCCCAAGCCAAGTCCCAACAGACTAAACTACTGCTGCCCCCCCTTGCCCAAACAGTGTGTGTGAGTGTGTGTGTGTGTGTGTGTGTGTGTGTGTGTGTGTGTGTGTGTGTGTGTGTGTGTGTGTGTGTGTGTGTGTGTGTGTGTGTGTGTGTGTGTGTGTGTGTGTGTGTGTGTGTGTGTGTGTGTGTGTGTGTGTGTGTGTGTGTGTGTGTGTGTGTGTGTGTGGGTGTGTGTGCGTGTGTGTGTGTGTGTGTGGGTGTGTGTGTGTGTGTGTGTTTGAGACAAAAGCAGTAGGAGGAGAAGCAGCCGCAAACGCAGTGAGCCTGAGGTGGCAGTAAAGGAAAGTGGTGTATCAGGAACATATCAGTGTTTCTATGGCTCTTTACTCATTGCTCATTGCACAATTTGGATTGCTAGGTGGCTGAGGCTAAATGGATATTTAAATATAATGTCAACGTCATGTTCTGCGATCCTGGACCCATTTTCTGAAAACAAAACGTGTTTATTTGATAAATGATGTTCCCCTGCAGACTCTCGTTGGTTACAAACGAAGGAAAGAGAGTCTGCAACGTTAGTGAAGTCGGTTGACTAGATCAGTCATTATCTAAACAATGTTATTCTCTAAATCCTGTTAGTTTTTTTCAATCGCAAACTAAAATAAACCATTAAATATTTGAAAACTTCCATTCCATAATGCCTCAAGGCCACAGATATTATATCCTGTTTTTTTTAAAGATTTCAAAGTGATGGGAAACTTTAAATGCAATAAGGTTTTTGTATACATTTTTTTATTTTATTTTTTCAATATATTATGTGATAAATTGAATACTCTGCTAGCCTGCGGGGCAGACCCCATATCAACGTTCCTCCAGTAATCTCTCCATGCAGGGCGGCTTTCTGCATTCACTCTCCTACCACATCATGTGAGGGCTGAACACTTTGTGGACGTATCTACGTCCCTCCCACTCAGTTCTGGGGCTTCTCATTTTCTGATAACGGTGCAACACGAGTCTCTCCCCCCTAAAAAGACACAACTTGAAACCTTGAATGTGCAATCACAGCTAAATGAAAAGTCTGGAGATAGAAAGCAATAGATGTTTGGTTTATTCTTTGAATTATTACTATTCGCACTAGCACATACACACACATGTACATATTTATATATACATATATATATATATATATATATATATATACAGACACACACACACACACACACACACACACACACACACACACAAACATACACACACACCAACACACACATAAACTCTCTTCTGATCTCTCTTCCTCACACACACACACACACACACACACACACACACACACACACAACACTATGTTCAGCTTTTCCCCTGAAGTCAGTTGGCTCATCCTGCAGATCCACAGAACATGGCTGGACCTTGGCCTCTGTCTTATCTGGGGATACAGGCTGTTTCCAATGGCCAAAAACACAATCAGATGTGCCCTTGGGGGGTTAAGTGACTCACCTTCACAAAAAAAACTAAATTCTAAGATCTTTATCTGTGGGGAAGAGAACACACGGTGTGTAGTCCCCCATGTCAGACACAGATAACAAATTTAGATTTAAATTGAGAAATTTAGAAAAAAGAAGATCTTCCACTGATAGGTAATCCTGTCCAACTGGACAGAAATGGCGTGACCATGGTCCAAATTTCCAGTTCACTTCATCCACTCCACCCACTGGATCTACACACCTGCAGTATTCAAACCCCGGCTTCCCCTTTCGCTCATCGCCAGGTCGCTCCATCCAACTCCTTTTTTAGTATCAATTCGTACATACATCCATCCTAATGGTGCCCTCACACCATAGCGTATGCTGAAACCTATGAGTTGCGTGTAAAAAATATTTGTATACGCACCAAACGCAACCAAAATCAACAATTTTGTCAATTTGTAACCTATTCGACCTATGGGTTGCTGTGGGTGCGTGTAGTTGCGTGTGGGTTGCGTGTTAGTTGCGTGTGGGTTGCGTGTGGGTTGCGTGTGAGTTGCGTGCAGAACTTACGAGTTGCGTTTGAGTTGCGTTCAAAACTTACAAGTTGCATTTGACCCCAAAACCTGGCCAGATACCTCAAATTTGGACCTGCGTTCATAACTTATGAGTTGTGTACCTGATGCGATCGTGTTGCATGCGTAGCGTACCTGTTGCGATCGTGTTGCGTGCGTTGCGTACCTGTTGCGATCGTGTTGCGTGCGTAGCGTACCTGTTGCGTCCCTGTTGCGTATAAATTGATCGCAGGCATTCGCAGAGAATTATTGAACATGTTCAAAATTTCCGAACTCTGCGTGTGTCTGCGATCACCTGCGTGCTTGTTGCGTACTTCAAACCTATTAAACCTTTGAGTACTTTATAAAGTTGCGTGTGAGTTGCGTTCGGAACTTATGACCACTATTTATTATTCGCAACCATACGCAACTGGTGATCGCTATGGTGTGAGGGCACCATTATATCCATGCTTACATCCGTACAAACATCCATGCTTACATCCGTACAAACATCCACGCTTACATCCGTCCCTACATCCATGCTTACATCCGTCCCTACATCCATGCTTCCATCCGCCCTGAGGTTGTGTTCTGTAGCTTAGACCGTAGCACAACATGCCCCTGTGTTGCACCTGAGGGGATACTCTGAGCTTGAACAAATATGTCCTTTGTTTTCCTTTTAAAACATTCTTGGAGGTGTCACAATCTATTTTAATTTACTTTGAATTCATGAATTGATATATATATACAGTATCAATACAGAATATATATATATATATATATATATATATATATATACTATATATATATACTGTATATATACTGTATATATATACTGTATATATACTGTATATGTCACATACATACATTATTTTTAAGCAATATAGTATCTCTTTACAATGTTAATGAGAAGAAGCCCATTCCATCACTCTTACTCCAGTTTCCTATAGCAAAAAATGACAGGAATTAAGACTGTGAGTGATGGTTGTTTACAGCTGCTAAACTCTATGTTCTGGTTCTTAACTGTTTCACTCTGATTTAATAACGACCAGTCTACAGGGCCATGAATAATCTCATGCAACATAAATGATCCAAAAAGGGAAAAAGAATTACGTGTTTGACATATTTTTTCTCCTCCACATGAAGCAAACCAAGCAAACCACAAATAACTTATGAATAGGAAAGGAATAGGCTTTGTGTGGAGATCATTCTGCACTCTCTTCTGCACTGGAGCTGGATGTAATCACTGGTAAACATGAGAATGGGGAAATAATGAAGATTAAGTCTGGGAGAAATAAGGTAGGATTTAAGGTGCTGACACCCAATATTATGCGGACAAAGTACATCAATTATTACAATATAACAATGCCCAGAAGCTTGCTAAACACTTCATCTTTGTTGTCTGCACAGTATATGTCTTCAGGGCTTCTTGCCTCAGTAATGAACAGGAAACAATAAGCCATCAGCTTCTCATAGACTGTATATGTGATTCTCTGTATGGAGGTAAGTGTTTGTGTGTATGTGTACATTGGTAAAATCTATGATATTATATATTTTTGGTGTAAAACTAGCTTTTGGATTTGATAATGGAGTATTTTTTAAATGTTTGCTTACATTCACACACGGCGTGTGTCTATTTTTGGTCCTATTGAAGCACACTTTTATTTTTAAAACAGTGCAAAAAGAACATATCCTCATATGTTGATGTGACTAAAGGACTAAAGGAAGTCCAGAGACTCTAAGTTTGAAAGGTCATGGCACATGGGTAATTCATTTAATTTGACATTGTAAAATGTCTTATAGTTCATTATGCTGTAATTGTATTCATTCAAGCATTGCAGCTGCATTACTTAGTTTATGAAACAATATAGTTTATATAAGTTTGAACTCTTCAAAATACTTTTTTAAGACATTTTTGGAATATAAACGACTTTGCTCCCTGCTGCATTATGACATCCCTGCCTACCTACCTGCTTGCCTACCTGCCTGCTTACTTGCTTGCTTACCTACCTGCCTGCTTACTTGCTTGCTTACCTACCTGCCTGCTTACATACCTGCCTGCTTACCTACCTGCATGCTTAATTGCTTGCTTTCCTACCTACCTGCTTATCTACCTGCCTGCTTACCTACCTGCCTGCTTACTAGTTTACCTGCTGTTGTGTATTAACACAATAAAGTGTTCATAGCTAGGTTTTAGTATAACAGGAAATATAATTATACCTCACTTATTACAATTCTGGTGTTTTTTCATTGTTCTTGTTATTTTAATTTACAATCACACATCTCAGTCACAAGTTTAGTCTTTCAGGAGGACGAGTGTTCACTTCCACAACCTGCGGTGCTGGTGATCTCGGTTGTTTCTCCACAATATGGGGCACAGGCTCTTGTTCCAACTCATTGTCTGCACTCACTCATCAAAATACCAACATGTTTCTACGCAAGAAGATTCCCCTCCCTGTGTCAACTGAGTAAAATTCCCCTTGGTACCCAGCCTCTGATTAACATGCCTTTCCCCACAATTCCCATTTACTTCAACACTGTACATTACTGGACCCAACACTTCTCGTATAATTCCATATATCCATTTATCCCCTATAAGGGTCAGGGCCGCGGGTTTAAAGCTGCACCCAGATAAGTGCTACTTCATGCAGCAGGAGGTAGACTTTCTGGGCCACACAGTGGGCGCGGAGGGAATCAGTACCCTCAAGGACAAGGTGCGAGCCATAGCAGACTGGCCCTCCCCCCGTAACCAGACACAGCTGAAGAGCTTCTTGGGCCTGGCCAGCTCGGATTGGGAGGCTTTCCATGCTCATTTCGATCTGTTGGCCAGAGCAGCGGAGTGGTCGAGGGAGACCAGGGCACTGCAACTGGCCCTGTGCCTTACCGACAATGCTTGGTCCTGTCTGCTGCTGCTCAACCCAGAGGACAGACAAGACTATGATGCCCTGGTAGGGGCTCTGCAGAGACGTTTTGGTCGTTTTCAGCAGCCGGGAGTCCTCCGAAACGAACACAGCAACCGGTTCCGGCAAGCGGGGGAGCCGCTGAGACAGCTGGCGAACGACGTGGAGAGCCGAACACGTCGGACGTACGCACACATGCTCCCAGAGGTACAGTGTGAGCTGGCACGGGACCAGTTCATTAGAGCCCTTGTACCGACAGAGTTAAGGGTACAAGTACAGCTGCAACACCCCCCGACCTTGCAGTCGGCATTGGACATGGCCGTGGAGAGAGAGAATGTGTGGGGCCAGTCGGCGGAGGGTGACCAGCGGGAGAGCTTGCGGCCGGTGAGAGTGATAGTTCCAAGCGGCGAGGACGAGTCGAGACCTGCCAGGCTGACGGAGGTGACAGAGCTGATTCGAGCAGCGATGCTGCACACCAGGCGCTAGCCAAGCCCTGGATCTAGGCGGTGTTGGGGTTGTGGCCAGCCAGGACATTTGGCTCGGGATTGCCCAAAGTCACGGCAAGGGCAGGGAAACGGCATGGGTCCCGCATAGAGGGGGATATGCGGAACCCACAACCGGCTCCACATCCGGCTTGGACTTCCCCGGGGATACCCTCCATGAGAGGGGCCCAGGGGGGCAGCCAAGGAAGCCGGGCGTTGCTGTGCCTAGAAGTAAAGGGAGACCAGGCCCGGGGGCCTATAGTGACCGTGGGGAGGGCCTTGATTGGACTCAGGTTTTTTCACGTGGACTTCAGGAGGCAGAGGGAGAGCAAGCACCTATCTCCATCGACGCGTTGCAGTAGAGAGGGGTCAGCAGCTCAAGTTCCTCGGCGGTGCACATCTCCGAGGACCTTCACATGGTCTCACGCACACCACACACGTGGAAAAGGGCCCAACAACGCCTGTATTTTCGCAGTCGTCTAGAATTCAGCATGGCCCACGTCCTGAGACCATTCTACAACGGCACCATCGAGAGTGTTCTGACAGGGTGTATCACGCGCCTGGTACGGGAACTGCCGGCACTCGACTCGCAGAGGCGCTCAAAGGGTGGTGCGGACGGCCCATTATATCGTTGGAGGTGAGCTCCCCTCCCTCTGGACATTTTACAACCAGCGGTGCGTGGGCCAGGCCACAAGATTAATAAAAAGACATTGCCCACGCCCAGCCCCGACTTTACTCACTATTACCGTCAGGCAGGCGATACCAAGCAGTATCAAGTGTCGTACAAATAGTCTTAGAGATAGCTTCACAGTCAGGCATCAGGCTGCTGAACAAGGGCGTATAACATATAACAATGTATTTTTATTACTTGATTTATATATATATATTGCTCGTTTCTGTGCTGTTTTTGCATGTTATAAATTGCATTTTTTATTTTTTATTTTTATTCTTTATTCTCATTTTTTTATTCTATTTTTTATCATTTTGTATTTTATCTTAGTTTATAACTGCGTCTGTCGTCGGGTATTGCACACAAGAATTTCACATCACTCGTTTATAACTAAACTGTAAACTGTGAGTGACAATAAACTTGACATTGCTGACTTGACTTGACTTTTATAGTGGTCAACGTGGACGTTAAACCATGCACGGCCCTAGTTGTCTCGGGGTCGACAGTGACTTTGCTACGGGCAGACTTCGTGCCGAGCGATACGCAGCTGGAGCCCACGACGGTACAGCTACGCACCGTTATGGGGGAGCTGGTGCCGTTAAAGCGGAAGGTCACTGTAAAGTTGTCGGTAGGAGGGTGGGCAGTTTGTCATCGGGTGTAGGTAGCGGCAGTACCGGAACCTTGCATTCTGGGCCTGGACTTCTTGAAGTCTACCGGCTGTAGCTTAGACTTTGGAGCAGGGGGTCGTAAGCTTCAGGGATGGGCCAGCCGCACATCTTCCGGGCCCCTCACCGCACCCCCACCGAGAACCCTCCTGCCCCCAGCCAGTTACCGGGACCCCAGCCTGGGGGTGACGGAGTACGCCTGGCCTTAAAAGAAATATGGACTAACTAACTCCGGTCACCTCACTGCCTCGCAGCAAGAGGAGGTGGGGATAACCCACCTGGCCCAGCAAGAGATCAAAACTGAGAACGCACGGCCTAAATGTAGGCCTCGGCGGCTACCACTGGCACGACAGGAGGCGAGCGACCAAGCCATGCTGACCCTGCTGCAAGCAGGAACCATCGAACCCTCCGACAGTCCATGGGCAGCCTCCGTCGTCATGGTTCTGAAGAAGCTGGGGGTTGGGTCACCCGGAAGGACTCGTATCCCTTGCCCCACATCGATGAGTCCCTGGACTTGGTCCCTGGTCACGGGCTCATCGTGGTTCTCTTCCTTGGACCTTCACAGCGGATAGTACCAGGTGCCCATGGCTCCCGAGGCGTGACCTAAGACGGGCCGGGGACTGTGGCAGTTCAAGGTCCTCAGTTTCAGACTGTGTAATTCCCCAGCAACCTTCGCCCGACTGATGGACCAGGTGCTCGCCGGGGTTCCCCGTCAGCAGTGCGTTGTGTACCTGGACGACATCTTGGTCCATGGCGGGTCCTTCGGGGCTGCCATCGGGTCACTCAGGTTAGTGCTGGAAAGGGTCAGGGCCGCAGGTTTAAAGCTGCACCCAGATAAGTGCTACTTCATGCAGCGGGAGGTAGACTTTCTGGGCCACACAGTGGGCGCGGAGGGAATCAGTACCCTCAAGGACAAGATGCGAGCCATAGCAGACTGGCCCACCCCCCGTAACCAGACACAGCTGAAGAGCTTCTTGGGCCTGGCCTCCTACTACCGGCGTTTTGTACGGGGTTTCGCCTGACTGGCAGCACCGGTGTTCCGTCTGCTGCAGAAAGACAGAGACTTTGAGTGGACGGAACAATGCCAGGAGGCCTTTAGCAGCCTGCAACGAGCCGTGTGCCAGGCACCGGTACTGGTCCCAGCGAACCCATCCCTGCCCTTTCTCTTGGACACAGACGCTAGTGCCGTGGGGGTGGGGGGCGTGCTCTCGCAAGAGGGGCCTAAAGGAGAGCGGGTCATAGCCTACTTCAGCCTACGTTCAACAAGGCTGAGAGACGTTACTGCGTTACCATCAGGGAGCTCCTGGCACTGGTGTTCAAGTACTACGTGTGCCTGAGGCCTACACTCTTTCCGGTTGCGGACAGACCATGCTGCCCTCAAATGGCTCATTTTTGGGGCTAACTTTGGGGCTAAATCCATCGCCAAGGCTTCTACTGGGGACAGTAGACTGCCCACAAAAAAGAGCCCCCATGGAAAGGGGGGTCACATGCCAGCAGACTTCAGGATTGCCTAGAGTATGCCCACACGTTTGCCCACGACCAGCATCTCCAGGCCGGAGTGAGGCAGAAAATAAACTATGACGTGTGGGTAAGGGGCATCTCCTCCCCAGCCATCTCCACCCCACACGATCCTAGTCCCTGGGGAGAGGGAAGCCCCACCTTCCCGTGCACCTTCCCCAGGTTCCCCACCCGACTGGGCGGGCCCGCCGGTCTACCAGGCACCGGCGGCCGCCGGAGAGGTTTCGGGACTTTACGGGTTGTGGGGCGGAGGGGTACTAGGTAGAGGGGAGACCACAGGGTTAGAGGGCAAGAATGCGCCCTGGTCTCACGGGAAGTGAAGGTGGTCCACCCTACTCTTCCTAAAGAAAATAAAAATAAAAATAATTCCCGCAGTTAAAGGCTGACCTGGTTTGGCTGACTCTGATTTTGTTTGGCCGATACTATAAAAAATGTGAAAGCCATGCGTGTCTGCTTAGTTGATGCCATGACCTCCTTTGAGCAGCAGCTCCCTCATAGATTCACTGTTTAGCTCTTTAGCTCTGCTGTGTGCACGTGTGCTCATGCATGTCTTTTTGGTGGAAATGAATTTTCCCAAATGTTTGCAAAACATCAGAAAATTGTGGGCCCTACGTTTCCACTGGAGCCTTGCCCTACGGATGATCCAGTTTAACTTTCAAATGAAGTACTCCGATGCATCCTTTTTTATTTGTATTTACAGTTGGAGCGCAAAGAAAGCACAGTGTGGGAGTTCTTCACAAAGCTCCCCAGTGGGGAAGTCACCTGCAAGTGAACTTGGAGAATTTTCCACCTCATGCTTACCTTTTGAATCCATTTTGACACAATGTTATGGTTGCAATATGTTAAAATCTGCCATTTTTGTTAGTAAAAAACGTTTTATTATTGTCAGAATTGTATCTTGAGGCATGCTGATCATGAATTATCAAAGCTTGGATGGAGCTCTGCTTAAAGCAGCTTAAAGTTTAACATTACATATATGGGGAGGCAGTAGCTAAGTCTGTTGGGACTTGGCTTGGGGACCGTAGGGTTACTGGTCCAAGTCCCCGAAACACCTGGGCACTGCTGAGGTGCTCTTGAGCAAGGCACCAGACCCCTACACTGCTCTCTGGGCGCTGTATATACAGCTGCCCATTGCTCCTCATACTAGGATGGGTAAAATGCAGAGAAACAATTGTGGAAACACAATTGTTTCTCTGCAACAATTTCCACTGTGTGTTTACATGTATGTAACCAATAAAAAGTAATAATATCACGAACAAATAATATCAGCTGATAAATTGGTTATCGGATTGGCACCTTCCTCCAGTATCTTAGTGATTAAAAAATGATTGGTCGGGCTGTAGCTCTGATTATGCTTGCTTTGTCAATTGTATAATAGCCGTTTTGAAAAGACTAAATTCTGACTGTCTGAGTGATCAAAACACCTTCCTAATGTATTTGAAATGAAATTTCCAGCACAGTACTTCTTTATACGATGAACAAAGCCCTGTTGTGATTAGATGCTCTATCTGAAGATTGGTCTGCTTCTTCCACTCAAACACAGGTCCATTTTTTTATGTTCTATTCTGCAGGCAATTCACAATGCTCTCCTTCTTACACCCTGGTTGTGGCGGTCACATGGTGTCTCCCAGCTTATAGTCTGGTCCAATAAATTATAACTCTAACCCCTAAAACAAGTCCTACTCATACATATGAAAGCAAATGTACTGAATACAATATTACACTATTCCATTACATAATATTATAAATGTATAAACCTGTTGGTGAAGCTATAATGTTAGCTATAATGATAGCTTATTGTTAATAATGTGTAGATTTTACCTAATGACTTAATGTTGTGTTTTCTAAAAGAAAGAGAGAGCGAGATTAAGGTTTAATCAGTTAACGCTAAGTTTCAGCGGGCTTGGATAAAACAGAATATGAATATGGACATAATAA
>CM051004.1:21373829-21476329 GCA_027704905.1 Muraenolepis orangiensis
CAGTCGACCGTGTGCCCCGCCCAGCCCCTGGCCCCTCCCCCCTTGTCGTCTTGTCGTCTTGACCACACTGCGCTATTGTGGTCTACCGTTCAGCCTGGATAATGACTGGAGAAGCAGGCATCACCTCCCCCCCCCACCTTATCCCCCCCCTTACTCCCCCCTTATCCCCCTGTTCCACGAGGTGGAACAGGAGGGTCCCCAGCGGGGGGAGTGTGGGACTGATACCTCTGCAGGAGAGATCCGGAGCCAGCGTGGACCGGCTGATCCCGGAGGAATGCTTTTCCCAGGCATTGTTGGATCTGTACAGCCAGGGGGGGGGGGGGGGTGGATTCTGCATGTTTTCATGCAAAAAAAGCATGCAAGACATGTCGTACTCAGTGCAAGATGGGTGTAGTTAATAGAGCATAACACTGAGTGTAGATCAGGCGAGGTGCAGGGGAAGGAAGTACTTTACTTACCTTAAGTGTCAGGGTCACTTTTAGTGTGACACTTTTAAGTGTCTATACTTAGCAAGTATATACTAAGCATACATACTATATTTTGTATACTTCATTACATACTCAGTATACTCAGTATATAATATATATATATTCATTTAACTATGTGGCCATACATGGGTGGTTGTTTTTTTATTGTTGTTCACACACGTAAGCTTATTGGTCTCAATAGAGATAAATGATCTGATGCCAGCTGCCAAGCTAGCATGGACGCCCCAATGCTGTGAGAGGTGTACCAGACAGGGGAACCAGACAGAGCACATGGAGATAGCCGTCCCTCAGCACTACGGATGACTTCCCGAGTTCTCCCTAGGGAGTCCCATACGTCAATCCCTATTTATTAGAACAATTTTATACTCCATGACACATATGGAGCATCCTTGCTTGAATTTTCAATTCAGGTTGGTTGCTAATGAAATCTCTTGGACATGAAGGAATGTCTCATGTTTTCATGTGTTTAAAGTACTAGAAATAGTTCCTGTCTAATATATGCGTTGGGTTATAAAAAAAAAATACAGGGTTTATCATCATTATCATAACAGGCAAGTATAACAAATGGTTCAGGCTTGTGAAACACAGACAACTACACATCTTTCTCATTAGATAATGTCTCCTTCCCAATTGCAGATATAGAGGGGGGCTGGTCGTTACACACACAGACACAACATACACACGGACACACACACACACACACAGACACACACACACACAAACACACACACACACATACTGACATAAACACACACACACACACATACTGACATAAACACACACACACACACACACACACGCACGCACGCACGCACGCACGCACGCACACACACACACACGCACACACACACACACACACACACACACACACACACACACACACACACACACACTTAGGTACATTGATTAACCAGGCAAAATTAGAGCAACATTTAAAAAAGCCAAGAGCCTAGTTACTTTGTGAGCAAAGCCATTCACCCATCCACCGGCATGCAGGGCAGACTTTTGTCTTTGAACAAAAGGACAAAAGGAAGGGAACGAGTACAAAAGGAAATGCATGTGTTGTCATTGAGGATTAAGGTGAGGGGGCCGCAGCCACTAAGGAGATGACACTTTAACAGCTGCTGCAGGGGGGCCATGCTAACTATCTGTGACTGATCACCAGGGTGACGGATGTGGGATCTAATGCAGGGGGAAAAGGGGGTCGGGGGCCTTTCATTGTAAACAGAGCCACCACCTTTCTTGTCAAAGGCGTGTGACAGAAGAGTGAGAGAGAGGGGGGAGGGAAGGAGCCGTGAAGCAATGCGGTAAATTTATGCCCATACTCACGCAGAGAGAGGATTGTGACTTTGCATTCCTCGGAGGAGGTTGTACGACGCTTGACGCACCCGAGAACATTGGCGCTCTGTACCAAAAACAACAACATTTCTTTAACCCTACTGTACCCATGACACGATGTACATGAACCTGTAGTGCACCCGTAGCCTTGTGGGCGTATAGGCTAATACATTCTCACATTGGATTCCAACACAGTTGTGAGCTTTATATGAACCCAATGTGCCCCTCATGCCTGCGGCCGTCCGGGTCGGCAGGACGTGTTAAATATTCACATGGATCTCTGCACATGCATTGTTACTGCGTGCAATGCTCCAGCGCTGCCAGACATGGTCTACAGAGCTGTTTGTATAATTCCAATGACCCTCTTTGTGATAGCATAGTACAATGTGCCATAAAGTTGTATTCTATGTATAATACTACTTTGTTTGCAATAAGACGTGTATTAAAAAATCTATATAGAAAAAAGAGTAAAGGCTAGAATTTGCAAATTGCGAGGTAGCCTGATTGCCTTGTGTCTTCCGTCTGCAAGGTGAGGAGAGAATCCTCACAGAATCCATCATGTTTTATTTATATCCTCAAAAATGTACAGAGGGTTACAAACAGCTGGCCACATCAGCAACTATAATTCATGTGGACACTGATTAGGGGGTGTGCTAGCTGGCGTCAGCAAAGTAGCTTGGCTAATTTCACAAACGGCGGAGTATTTGAACATTTTTAACTTTGTTAAATAATAAATTAACACAGGAAAAAAAACTGATGTTTGTCGAAAACAAAAACGGGCTGACAGTTATATACACACACTTACAGTTATCAGCCTCCTTGTTACGCACATGTATCACACAGCTCGGAATAACTGGTCGCCCTTGAACAGAGCAGAAGGTGCCCAAGGTCTGTCCACGTTTTTATTATTAACTTGGATATAGAATATAATTAATGGCTTTGTGCGCAGTGACCGTTGAGGCACTGATAGTCCTCTCTCTTTGCTGGGGGTCTCCGATTGGAAGGGTTAATAATAAATGACAGTCAGATCATGACAAACAGTGGTACCATTTAAGGGCGTGGAATTGATCCAAAGCAAGCCAGTTGATCCTTAGCTGACCGTGGTGACCTTGGACCTCTGAAGCCTGACCTTTGTTGGTGGACTTGTCATCGGAAATGGGCATAGACGTGCCACTGCGCATAGGAGGTGTCAGTCAGCATGCTAGCAGTGGTGCTATCGTATGTCCTGTACCAAAAGTCAATGGGAGTTTTAGTTTACCTACATGGGAGAGGGTTGTGCCAATACAACCCCACCAGCTGCTCTACAAACTTATATCTCCCCTTTTCTCCTCCACATTCAGTGCTTGGGCCTTTGGTGTTTTTCCTTGCATAAACAATTGACACATAGTTCAACTCCATAAACGGGATGAGCTTTTTCGAGATTCAATTAGCTCTGAAATACATCTACCCCCTGCAGCCGTGGACTCTGCTTCACACCACTGAAGTGGCTTCCCCGGGCTCTTCCGACCACAAGACTCAGGTCATTGATGAGCAGGAACTGGCTCATTGTAAAGTTGAGAATAGTTTTGCAAGCAGGTGGTAAATGCTGACTTGTCTACCGTACTGGTGACGGCTGGTTCAACCTGTTGGCCTTGATTGGCCCGTGCACCACAGGTGTGCAGCCTCAAACAGCAGCCCCAGAGTCTAATCCATCTGACTCGGGCCAGGTGAGGCTGCTTCAACCAGACTCTAACCACACACTTGTGTGTGATGAGGAAACAAAGGCTTTAATGACTTTGCCATTAAAAACAAGAACATCAGGCCCGTGATGCACACGAGCCGATGCCTTGAGCCGGACGCTCACCATATCCCCCTGGAAAGGTTTCATTAAAAGGGTTTTCCTTTGAGAGAAAAAAAAAACCCATCTATATTCTGCAGCCAATTGTTGGAGAGGCTTCAATGAAACACCACCTCTCTGGATGAACTCTGTCTGCCAGACTCAACGCATCTGCTGCACACTCAACACAGTTCACCCTCCCCCCTTGGCCATCCCCACAGACTCATGAATAAGCATGGGGGTGACTGTGTCCCACTCACATGGTCCAATCCAAAGCCTTTATGGTCTTCAAACCCGCCGCCATACTCTCTCCTTTCCATATTTGCGCCAAAATGCACTGAATTGGAGTGAGCATTCCTTTTTAGGGGGATTTATCCATGAACATGGCGTTGCAGGGATGGGAGGGCCATGTGTGTGACGGTGGGTCCCTGACATCCCACTGCTCCACTGTGATGGTTTCGTCATGTTGGGGGGCTCACACGTGGTAAATATTTCAGCACTCCTCCTGGCTGATGGACGGACAGACTCTTGGGGTTAAAGCAAAGTATATGGGGTGGAGATCCTTGTCGTTAGTGAGACAAGAGCTGCCAGGGAAACCAGGAAGACAGGGTGGGAAGGAGTGAGAGGAAGGAGGCCGTTTCCTTTTGGTGAAAGCGGCCCGCCTACGAGCTTGTCAATGCCAGCAGATGACGCTGCTCAGTGGGGAGGGAGAGTGAGGTGCGAGGTGCAAGACAATGGGCAACGGCGGGGGAGGCTCGCTTGGAAGAAGTGGCGTGGCGGCGAGCCAACTCAGAGCTGGCGTCTTCATGGAGGGCTGTTTTGTACCGCTCTCAGGGTAGTTTGCTCAGGGGTTGACATTTGTGACGCAAGGGGTGTGCAGGTTGGTCTTCCCTGGACCAAATGTCAACCTGCTGCTAAAACACCCTGGGTGGGTGTGATTTAACACACAGTGCCAGGACCAATGCTCAAAACAATTCCTTACTGCAGCATGTCAATTATTGTCTAGTTTTATATATATAAATATATATATACTGTATACATACTTTAATATGATGCACGTATATATACCCTGTGCCATATGTTTCTCTGATGGTTCCTACACATTTTTCAGTGATTTTTTTTCATTACCACTGCTAAATGCATTGCATTTGCCCTCAGACGACGACTACACCACTATTACTCTTACCACTACTCAGGAGAGGTTCAGGCCAGACACATTACTGAAGAGTGACTCCAACTCTTAAGTAATCATCGCCAGGGCCAGTGCCACACCCCCCTACCCCCACTCCTTCTCCATCAGACACATACACACACACACACACACACACACACACACAATCATGACCTCTGGTTGAAGCAGTATGTGATCTGCAGATCTGCTTCTTACGGAGCTCCTTGCTCACAGGCGCTGACAGCAGAAGGACACCTGTCACGGTCTGACGCTACACAGGGAGGACACGGCTATTGATTCGGCCGCCACACTTTGTGGGGAGAAGCCTGCGTTGCGTGCAGGGCGGTCAGAGGCAGAAGGCACAGACGTCCACTGTGCATCTGGAGAAGAGAGTGCCCTGAAGGGATACAGGACTGACTCTGGACAAGGCCATCTCAGGGGGATTTCGGAGGGGAAAATGTCCCATTGTCAACAACAATCCTATAAAAATACGATACACATGTGTTGAATTGTGCAAAACGTTTTAAAAGCAGTCAAAGTGCCATAGAGCAGCAGGATCATAAATACAGTGCAGAACAGTATAGTAACTGTAATGAGTCCAGAAAGTATGATAGTGTAATGTTAATAGCGGCAGCAGTCCTAGCAGTCACACTACAGTAACCTGTTACTGTGTAATAACACAACATGTTACAGCATGCACTGAATTCCTGGTAAGGTTATGGATCAGCACAGTGTGGTGAGGGTTTGGGGTGATTGAGTGTGATTGGGGTGTTTTAATTGTATGTACAGGTCTACACTTAAATCTAAACTTTGCTTCTATTTTTGGCGTGTCTACTTTGGCATGTGTTGGTTGTTTCTGGCTGACCCTGACATTTAAATACGTCATACATCACAATTGATCCACATGCTGCCTCAGTCTGAGGACAGAGATGTTTACAGAGGTTTTAACTGCTTCCCAGTGGTGTGTGTTCTACAATGGAGTAAAGTATTGTAGAACACACAGTCAGTATTAATTGGACTGCACACCATTCTGGAGAGCCACAAAGTGCAAGCTGCAGTTTTGCGGCGGTTTTGTATATGTGTATGTATGTGTGTGTGTGTGTGTGTGTGTGTGTGTGTGTGTGTGTGTGTGTGTGTATCAGTGTGTGTGTGTGTGTGTGTGTGTGTGTGTGTGTGTATCAGTGTGTGTGTGTGTGTGTGTGTGTGTGTGTGTGTGTGTGTGTGTGTGTGTGTGTGTGTGTGTGTGTGTGTGTGTGTGTGTGTGTGTGTGTGTGTGTGTGTGTGTGTGTGTGTGTATCAGTGTGTGTGTGTGGGTGGGTGTGTGTGTCTTACTGTAAATCAAATGTGGGTGAAGTCACATAGTTTCTATCCACTGCGCTGAATACTGAATAAACTCACTGAATAATGCATTACAACAAAGGGTTATGGTACAAAGAGATGGAATTGATTACAATTTTAAAATTGCTTTCAAATTTGAAAAGAAAGTATGTGTAAACATGGTCTTGAACGTACCTTCAGAAAAAAGCACATGCATTGAAGAGAGTTACTTTTATATCCAACAAAGACACATTTAGCTATTTTATAATGCGTTGGTTCTTGGATTTAGGGAATGTGTATAGGAAGCATTACAATCACCACACACAGACACACACACACACACACACACGCACGCACGCACACACACACACACACACGCACGCACGCACACACGCGCACGCACGCACGCACGCACGCACGCACGCACGCACCACACACACACACACACCACACACACACACACACCACACACACACACACACACACCCACACACACCACACACACACACACACACACACACACCACACACACACACACACACACACACACACACAGCAGCAGCATCGTCGTTGCTTTTGTGTTACTTTTCCTCATGCAAGAGGCAAGATGTTAAGGAGTAAAGTAGGTAATCATGGAATATTGAAGTATTATCTTCTGGCCTAGGGGGGGCACTGTTGCCTCACCATTCAGCCGACATCTCTTCCCAGCGAGAGCCTCTTGTTCTGACCGGTCAAATTTGGGCCAAGTGTGGGGAGATATTATATATACACACATCTAGAGAAAGAAAAGCCATAATACAAGGATGTGACATGAGTTATACCCCATAATCAAGACATAAGAAGTTATTTTCCTTGGCGTTGGCAAATAAAAAAAGGGAAAAAGGATGGTCGGTTGCCTTTTTAAATAGGCTAGGCTACTGATTGCAAATGCATCCATTTACGGGCGGGATTATAAATGCCCACAAGTGATGAAGTCAGGGGGTTTAATCATTTCACTCTTTTTCGTAATTCATCTGTGAATTTCAGAGAGGGAGAGAGAGAGAGAGCGAGAGAGAGAGAGAGAGAGAGAGAGAGAGAGAGAGAGAGAGAGAGAGAGAGAGAGAGAGAGAGAGAGAGAGAGAGAGAGAGAGAGAGAGAGAGAGAGTCACAGTTTGGCATTCCTGTCTCCACAACACTCGCCTTGATAGCCACACCCTCTAATCACGTTTCGCATTCTGTCTTCTCGCTCCCACTACACACTACCAGATAGTCACGCCCCCTTGTTAATTCTCATCCTCAGCTGCAGCGCATCACAATTCACGTTGCTATTTAACCCTAGCCTACCCCCGCACACTCACACGGGCTGGATTATCATTGATTCTCGGGAAGCCTCACGTCAAGTTTATGTATTACATCTTATGTTCTGTTTTTGGATGTACCGTGTTTTTGACCATCGCCTGTATTACAACCTTGTTTTTGCCTTGCGCTTTTGTACCTCTGCCTCAACCCTCGACTCCCTGTTACCGACCCCTGCTTGCCTTGACCACGTTTTGGATTTGCCTTGTCCGTACCTCTCCCTTTGATCGCGCTATCGGCGTGCGCGCTGACATTAAAGCACCTGTTCCATCTGATCTCTGTTCCGTCTGCTTTTGGGTCCCACCTACACCGTGACAGAGAGAGAGAGGTTCTGCGGCACACAGACCTACTTGCAGGCCCGAAGAAACTCCTCTCGAAGCAGCAGTGTTAGCGCACAGCAGGGGGCAATCTACCGCCTGCAATAACGCCGGCGCTCACAAAGAGTCTATAGGAAGATCAATCCAGAAGCCGGAGATACAATCACTTTAATGTCACCTATAGAGAAGACGTGTCAGCCCGTTTTCACATCAAGGCACCGCAAGTCTGTCCATCTATGCCTGAGTGTTTTCGAGTGAGTGGGAGATGAAGCAGATCAGAGATAAGACACCAAAACATTTATTTGGCCAACATCTATAGATGTTATTTTTTATTTTATATAACAGGCCATTGAAATATACATTTTTATTCATATCTCCTCATGTCCGTCTTCTATTTTACAAATCACCCAACATGTCCTCGCTCAGGACGCAGGAGGAAACCCGACACTTTGCTTCCTTGAATTGCTCTTTGTCTCAGAACATCACCATTCCCAGAGAGAGAGAGAGAGAGAGAGAGAGAGAGAGAGAGAGAGAGAGAGAGAGAGAGAGAGAGAGAGAGAGAGAGAGAGAGAGAGAGAGAGAGAGAGAGAGAGAGAGAGAGAGAGAGAGAGAGAGAGAGAGAGAGAGCGAGAGAGATGCATGGTGATCCAGACCTGCTGAAATGCTCCCACTGGCCATAGCCCCCGTGACCTGCAGGCTCCACGAACTGTTACGAGTTGTCATCATCCGCAACTCCTGCCATCATCAATGGTTGAGGGTTGTAGTGTTCACTCTGTAAAAGTTCAAGAAACAATGAAGTCCATGGTCAGTCGGGCTGTATATATACCCGTCGGGGTCCAGTCGTAGCTCAAATCGTGATCACCCTTGATCATGAGCGTGAAAGACATCGCGGCCACAATCGTATCCTATCGTAACGGAGCGCATCTGTTCGTGATGAACGTATCTGCACGTATCTGCACCTACCAGATCATCCCAATTTGGGGAACCCGATCGTGATGATCGTGTCAGATCGAGACCCAATCGTGGACTCGATCGAAACAATCTTATCGGAACGTATGTGATCGTATCTGAACGGGAGATCAGACCGTGACAGTTCGTGACACCTGAAATTGACTAATCGTGACCAGATCGCATCCGAGCGCAACAAATCGTATCAGAATCTCACATCACCTCATATCCAAACCTGAAATATCAGAGAAATTCCACGATCAGCTACGAATGGCCAATCGTGGCGTTCGTAACGGATCGCACGACAGTGGGAACCTACCCTAAGTGAAATGCTGGAGTGGCACTTGAGTTGCAGGGAGCTTACAGCCATTCATATAGCAATAAGCGGTGATGTGGGTGGGTGTGTGTGTGTGTGTGTGTGTGTGCGTGTGTGTGTGTGTGTTTGTGTGTGTGTGTGTGTGTGTCTGTGGGGGCAGGAGCAGAGAGTCCTTGTTTGTCAACCTTATAGAACAGGGTGCTTTAAATTACAGCATTTTCATTTTCTGCAAAGCGCCTTCAGCTGCAACTTTGAAAATAAGAGGCACAATTGAATTGCATTATCATAAAGTTAGTTTGTTGCTTGTTGACTTTTTTTTAAAACTATTGATTATCAATATATGCACATTTGGTGTTCACATCAAAAGAGCCTTGATCTAACGTGCTTCAATAAAATGGTTCTTCGGTCGGTGGCTTTTGGATTTGTCATGTTCATGTCTTGAAATGAACATTGAAATGTCATTTATTTCAACAATTCATAAAATTTCCAATAATTTTCCAATTTCATCCCCATAATTTGACACGGTAACTATTATTCATTGATGCCCAACTTGGTTTGCTGTCGGCTCATTTTCCTCCAATCATTTCGGTGGAGGATGTGTGCCAGTCAGGATGAATAGAGCTGAAGAAAGTCATTCATTGGACTGACGCTGGACTCTGCTGCTTATAGTTGAACTTCTTCGCCCTGAGGTGGTGAATTTGTTTCTGAAGCAGGCGTCACACCTCAAGCCACGGATTTGATGGTGATACAGAGAGACGTGAATACATGATGCTACATATGCAGTGCTGGAGCTTTCCATATGGGGGTGACTATGGTGCTGTAATCACACATTTGATTGGAGTATAGCTTCAGGATATAGGTTCATTTGGACTATACACCAGATAGGTAAATGTCAACAATGTCCTTACATTGTCATTACATGGCTATAGAACCTTCAGTAAAGTGACTGTCTAGTTTTACTTTCAGTGCGTGCAGCACTAGAGAGCAAGAACAAGAACAATAACAACATGAAAAAGAAGCAGAAACAGAGCAGAAAGCTGTAGATGAGCGCGGCGCTGAAGGACAGCAGTTTACGCTGTTCATTGACTACAGCTCGGCATTCAACACCATCGTTCCCTCCAAGCTGGTCCCGAAACTGAGGGACCTAGATCTGGGCGCCCCCATCTGTAACTGGATTATGGACTTCCTGACGGGCAGGCCTCAAGTGGTGAAGATTGGGAACAACATCTCATCCACTCTGGTCCTCAACACCGGAGCACCCCAAGGCAGCTGCCTCAGTCCCCAGCTGTATTCGCTGTATACACATGACTGTACTGCCACCCACAGCAATAATCGGATTATCATGTTTGCAGACGACACCACAGTCATTGGCTTGATAAGCAAGGAGTACAAAGATGAGGTGGTCCAGCTGACACGATAGTGTGAGGACAACAGCCTCGCACTGAATGTCAGCTAGACCAAGAAGCTCATCGTGGAACTCAGGAGCCACCGGGGCACCCACTCCACCAGCAGCCTGGACGGGACACCGGTGGAAGTCGTCAGCTGCTTCCGTTACCTGGGACTACAGATTTCCGATGTCCTCGCGTGGACACACAACACAGAGGTCATGCTGATGAAGGCCCACCAGCGCCTCTATGCTCTGCGGTGCCTCAGAAAAAGCGGAATAGGCCAGAAGTGGCTAGTAAACTTCTACCGTGGCACCGTAGAGAGCGTCCTGACGGGTGGCGTCATTGTGTGGTACGGCAACACCACTGCATGGGACAAGAAAGCCATCCAGAGGGTCGTGAGGATGGCAGAGAAGATCAGCGGGTGTTCACTTCCATGCATTGAGGAGATATTTAGGACCAGATGTCGGAAAAAGGCCATGTCCATCATAAAGGACTGCAACCACCCTGGGCACCATCTCTTCTCCCCCCTACTGTCTGGTCACTGGTTGCGCAGCATCCGTACAAGTACTACCAGGTTTATGGATCGTTTTTATCCACAGGCAGTGCGCCTACTGAACAGCTAGGAGTGCTGCCACTTTCACTTTCATAACATGTCATGAACATTACACTTACATACCTTGCTGGAGATTCTGGACTCATCACAGTTACTGCACTGAACTGCACCATATTCTTGAGGCTGCTGCACTACTGACTGGTTTGAAATCACCCAACATTAAAAACATAGCATATAATTAATGTCACTTTGCTACTCTTTTTTGTTTATTTTATTATATATATAATTTTTATTTGTATGCTGTTGTTTTGGAGATTTATACTGTGGGAGGGAATGGGGAGTAAGCATTCCTATGTACTTGATACAAATGGCCAATACAAATCTTGTATCTTGTAGAAGTCTGTCAAAAGATCATATATCGAAAATGATCATTTGGATAATCGTAACTCCCATTACATTGTTAAATTACGATTGTGACAGTGGGGAATGTGACAGTGGGGGTGACACAACACATCCACACTCTACGCCAGTATACGAGTGGTGGTGACTGCAGGACACGTCTGGGCCGTGGCAGGGTAGGATCCCACCAAGAAAATGCAGGGCTGGCAGAGAGATGACGACTGAATGCTTCAGAACCTGACAGAAAGACCGACGGCTCCATCCTTTCTAACTGCATGCTTCTGATGGAGCCTTCCTGAGGAGGGCGAGCGGTGTACTGAATAACTTGATCAAGGGAGGAAGTGAAGAAAAAAGCGATGCCAAACTATTCACAATCTGCTGGAGTTAGAAGAAGTTGGTGTTTCGCAGAAGTTCAAAGGACCATGACCAAATATCTATTTATATTTATTTATATTATATCGCAAGGAATACTGTTTTTGCTCTAAATACGTTGGAAATCACAATCTTTTGTACTTTATGTATAGATGTAGGCTAAGTGGGAAAATGGACCCAGAATCCCTATCATCTACCATCATGAAGAGACCTTAGCTCGTTCAAGTGCAAAATATATAAAAAAGCTACTAAAAATAACAGGCCGGTAATTAGGCAATAGAGTCCAGTAATTATGTTTTTTCCCGCATTTCTGGCGATCTGTCATCCAGAATAGTGCATGTGTGTGTTCTTTGTTTGCTCTTGAATAGCGCAATATAATAGGGTGTAATTTCACTGAAACTTTGCAAAATTAAATTACATTTTTTGATTTATGTTAATTGGAAGTACCCTCGAACAAAGCTAAGTATCTTAATTGGAAAATAAGTGGGTCGTGTCTACAATGAGAACATTCACACCGGCCGCCATACAGCCACGATAGAAGTTCTGCTCAAAACCATTATCCCCTACCACCCATGATATTAAACCTTTATCTACTACCACCCATGATATTAAACCTTTATCCACTACCACCCATGATATTAAACCTTTATCCCCTACCACCCATTATATTAAACCTTTATCCACTACCACCCATTATATTAAACCTTTATCCACTACCACCCACGATATTAAACCTTTATCCACGACCACCCACGATATTAAACCTTTATACATTACCACCCATGATATTAAACCGTTATCCATTACCACCCATTCTATTTAACCTTTATCCATTACCACCCATGATATTAAACCTTTATCCAGTAGCATGTCAATAAATGTGCAATGATTGCAGTCTGCTTCTACTCAATACTAGGGCTACTAATGACTAACAACTACTTATATATTTACCATCACAGTTCATGATTATCAGGAAAACCTTTTAGCCTCCTAGTATCCACTGTTAACGTTGTGTCAGCCTCCTAGCATCCACTGTTAGTGTAGTGTCATACTAGCCCGGTATCACTAGCAGCAGCCTAAATTATCAGCTTGTCTTGTGTGGAGTGCCATCAGTGGCCTCTTGTCACTACTGACCCTCACATTAATAGACCCTCTGGGATCCACCGATGCATCCAATGGCTAGGATCCTTCAGGCTCTAATGGTGGGCTGGCCATAGAGCTTGGCTGGGTCGCGGGAGGTGAACCGTTCTCTGCCTCACCTCACCAGCACCAGGAGGCCTCAGCACTGCCAAAGTGATGACCGGTCCTGGGTAGTGACTTGAGCATGGGAACATACACAGGAGGCAGTAGCGCTCTGTTCCAGATCTGCAACCCCGACCCAAGACCAAACACACACCCAGTAATTTCACCTGACCATATCAATGGCCAGCTCCCTGCTTCTTCCTTTGTGTAGGAATTCAATGGAACAATAGTCATGCAATAAAAAGGAACCCTGCAGGACCCACATTATTAACACATTATTAGACTCACAGAAGCATAATTAGCATAATTAAACAATTTGTCTCTTCTTCAGTGGTGCTAATTGATCGCATTGATTTGATGCAACTTCACTTTTCACATTTGGATTATATTAATTATTATTATTAATAATAATAAAAAAGAAATACACACAAGCCAACTCTAACTCGGGGCGTCCAACATGATCCTACCCTACACCATATGATCACTATTAAAGCAGATTCAACTCAACCCAAATAAAAACAAGCAACGCACACACAGATTTCTGGGCACACCAGCCGTCACATTACAAAATCAGCCATTACAACGCATGCTGATCTGCAGCCATCTGCCATCACACTTCTCCCCGCAACCAGGATGGCTTCATTGATACGCTAATGACAAATGACTCTGTAACAACCTTCCAGAGGAAATGAGGCTGGCTGACTGATATCGTTTACATCTCCTCTCATTAAAAACTTGTTTTGCTGAAAAATAATACCCCACATTTATTAATTTTTGAAACTTTTTTCCCCAAGATTAAACATTATATTACATAACATGTAGTCAGCAAGTTAAGGCATTGTGAGACTGAAGCTACAAAGTCAACCAGCAGCTCAGCGTTGCTCTGGGTTCGCTCTGCAGACTCCAGGAATCCAGAGGGCTTATGTAATTCTGTGCGGTAGCGAGCGTTTTGGTGTCGATCACATGTGCCCAAGGCAAGGTGCTTCCCAGAGGCCATTTGTCTCATCCTCCCATGTTCCAGGTGCAGAGCACAGTGTCAGAGAGAGCTTTGGGACCCAGACCATTTAAGAGATATCCACACCAAAGCCGTGCGTATTGGTTCTCCATTGGTCCCACAATTGAGCAATATGAGCAATATATCTCTACAAATGAAGATATAATGTTATTTAACAGTTTCAATTCAAACATAGCTTTTCAGATGACATGTGTTAACAAACATGATCACAACACTGTCAAAACGTGTACATATCATCCATTGGTCACTTTATTGTTTGTTTTATGTTCATTTTTATTGTGTATAGCATTTTTATAGTATTGTTTTCAAAATTCATACTGCGGGAGGGAATGGGGAGTAAGCTTTCCATTGTACTTGTTGCAAATGGCCAATAAAAATATTTGATCTTGTATCTTGTCAGAAACCATTGTGCATGTTGATGTGGAACTAGATCCTAAGCATGACGTTGTAGTTCCCTGGTAGCAGTGAGACATTATAGCAAGGTGTGTTTTTTTTAGTCCTTGGCGCTATGCACATTCCGCTGAAAACGTCAAATAAATCATAGAGTAATTTGATGAGGCTAATGAGTTTTCTCTATTCGGGGTTACACAGTCATGTTTCTAACTCTATTAGAAAGTTCCACATTTCCACATTGGACTTAATGATGGATTACATTTTACGAGAGACTTTGCTTTCAAACTATTATCCTTGAAAGTTAAATCGAAAGACATGAGCAATATGTAAATGTTTCCGCCAAGTCATCCAGAGGGTCGTGAGGACAGCATGTATCGAGGAGATCTTTATGACCAGGTGTCGGAATATGGCCATCTCCACCCAGGGAAACCATCTTTTTCCCCTAACCCTGCGGTCCTGGTCATCGGTACCGCAGCATCCGGACAAGAACAAGCAGGTTCAAGGACAGTTTCTACCCACAGGCAGTGTGCCTACTGCTACTAGTATAACATTGTCACCAATATTACACTGTGTGATACTTCTTTACTAGACTTACTTGACTCATTTCTGCACTGTTCTGCACTGTACTCCACTGTATTCATGATGCTGCTATCACTACAGTGCACTACCGTCACTTTAATATGCTTTTTGAACTGTCCATATACAGTTATTGTATCGATTTAACACTTTATTGTTATCATTTGTGGTTGTTTTTTATTTGTATAGTATTGTTATAGTATACTTTGTATATAGTATGGTAGATCATTAAGTATTGCATAGTGTAGCATCATATAGTATTATAGCAATTCTCAATGCCACAGTAAATGGGGAGTAAGCTTTCCATTGTACATTGCACCAATAAAGAATTTTGAATCTCTTAAAGTCTGTTCAGTGTGTATTGAAAACATTCCTCTGAATGTATGCTATGTTTATATAAAGTGGTAGGAAGAGGTATGGAATGAAGCAGCCACCACAACGCCAACAGGACTTGGCATGTCTTTAGGGCTAAAGACATGACAATGCAGTACAAACACTAAGGTATGGGGATGTGACAGGGTCAAGGGTCAAGGGTCAGTAGGCATATCAATAGCGACAACAAAGGCGGGAAGTTCTGAAGACAAGCTCGGCATTGTCACAACGTGCTTGATCTGATACATACAGTATGTGCACAACAATTCTGTGCAAGGTGTGAGGTTGATGTGACTATGGCCTTAGAGTTACATCTGGTGGTGCTGGTGGACAGATGTGATGCCGACCGAGTTACATTACATCCATGGCCTGTGACAACACTGAATACTTTATAACCTGTTTAACCTGACCTTAACAACATGACCAGGTGAGACATGAGAGGAAGAGTGATAGCATCCATGGGGTTAAAAAACACCTTTGTGTTTGCGTCTTAACGTCAAGGAACAAAGACCCTAGAAAACTGCAGATTTTCGTTTGAAATGCATATTTGGAACAACAACATTCTCTCTTTCTTCCTCTCTCTCTCTCTCTCTCTCTCTCTCTCTCTCTCTCTCTCTCTCTCTCTCCTTTCTTTCCCATCCCCTCCTCATGTACGGTACCATTTCTCCATGGACCGTGAACACCATCCCAACCTGCTAACATCGGTCCCTGAACAGAATATGTGAGGGTCTTTAGATCTCTTTCCCTTTTTGATGTGCAGGTTGAGTGGAGTGCCAGGGAACTATCTAGACAGAGCACTCATTTCCACTTCTCTTTCGCCGCCGTCTCCTCCTGTGATTAATTTGCGAGTCCAAAACAGTAACTTCCTTCTACATTAATATCCCTACATAACGTGACACATGCCCCCCCCCCCCCTCTACACACACACACACAGACAGACAGACACACACACACACACACACACACACACACACACACACACAGACAGACAGACAGACAGACAGACAGACAGACAGACAGACAGACAGACAGACAGACACACGCACGCACGCACACGCACGCACACACACACACACACACACACACACACACATACACACACCTCGGTTGGCAGGAGCGAACAACGTGACTGCTGAAAGTCTTTCCTGTAATAAATCATTAGCCATTAGAGGATTTGTGTGCCCTAAATGACTCAAACAAATGAACTTGTCTCCCTTAATAAGATGCTCCATCACATGGATATGCGCTTTATGAAGAGGGCATAGAAATAAAGGGATATATATATATGAAAAATTAGGGGTTTTCACATTGCTCCCTTCTCAGGTCAATGTTGGTCATGCTTGGTTCTTGAAACACCATGAAGTGAAATGTGATGCCATTTCATTTTCAAAATCATAATGATTTTGTTTTTGTCATTGACTTGATAAACCAGGGTTTTTCCTGCATATATATTTTTTGGCACCCCTCCCAAAATAGAGGTCATAGTTAGCGCCAAAGGAAAATCACCAGCACCAAAATGATAAGAATTGAGAGAAAAAATAGCAACTAAAATCCTCTCCTAATGACCATTACAGCATTTTATGAAACAACTGAACAACTTCAACAACAAGAACATAAACCTAAATATGAGGTCTTTGACTTTCACCAGTCAACTCCCTTCTCATTCACAGCCGCTCATTTTTACAAATGTGGCTGGCGCTGGTAAGCTAAGCTGCATTGTTTTGACTGGGCCTGACAAATTTGACAATTGTCAAACTGGCCACCATCAAGGTATCAAATCAGCGATTGCCTATGAGGTCAAGGTTGGGTAAAGAGGGTGATTAGCACTACAGCTTGCTAGTTAACTATTCATATTCTATTCATCCATATACAGTATGTGCTGTATATGGATGGCTAACAATTCATATTCTATTTATCCATATACAGTATATGTCACGGTTACGGTGGTTGACAGGGGGCGTGGCCAAGCCGCGTGCTTTGGCGGCGCACACACACACGTGTCGGCAAAGAGACAGATTATGCTAATCACCTCACCTGGGGGTAGATATACCGCGGCGTCGCTTGGGCACGTTGCTCGATCGTACGTTTGTACTCCCTGGATGTTACTGTACGAGCTCTCCGGTAATTATACTTACCTGTCTTCTACCTGTCGCTACTTCAACCTCCCGGTATCCAGACTTCTCGCTCGTCCCAGACCATCCGCCTGTCTACTACCTGTTGGTACTACGCTACTCGACCTCCCGGTATCCAGACTCCTTGCCTGTCCCAGACCATCCCCCTGTCTACTACCTGTCGGTACTACGCTACTTGACCTCCCGGTATCCAGACTCCTCGCCTGTCCCAGACCATCCCCCTGTCTACTACCTGTCGGTACTACACTACTCGACCTCCCGGTATCCAGACTCCTCGCTAGTCCCAGACCATCCGCCTGTCTACTACCTGTTGGTAGTACACTACTCGACCTCCCGGTATCCAGACCCCTGGCCTGTCTCCGACCATTCTACGTTTGTGTTTTCTTTAATAAACCACCTGTTCTCCCTTCTCCGGTTTGTCGTCTGCGTTCGGGGTCCAACCCACACACATCGTTGTGACAATATGCCCTACCCCAAAGCAATGTTTGTATGATTTGTTGATAGATACAATTGTTTTTCTCCATTCAATTTTCAACAGGTGGTAACACCATTGAGGAACCGGCTCAAGGATGACCTCCTTGATGTGTCCCGCAGGGTGGCCATTGACAGACCAACAGCTGATGCTCTTTGACGACAACGGCCTTGGTCAGAGGCTTTCATCTAGTTAATAAATAGAGAAGGTGAAAGACTCTGAAGCAAGTTGTGACCTCTGCACCTTTGGACTAGACCTTCCAATGTTGAATCAAATATATTTGGTTAACAACTATATTTGAGTCAACATTGGAAGGTGGTTTTGTTAATGTGATTTAATTTAGTCAAGCATAATAGACATTTTGGTTTATCAAATGGTAAAAGTAAACAGGAAAAATGCACATAAAATGAAGATAGACTTATTGCCTGTACTGTACTTATGCTTACTGGTGTGTGTAATCAGCACCCAAAGGCTCATTCTGAGCCAGGATAAAACTTGTCTACACATTTGTGCTCTTTTCATTAATTATACCGATACAATGTATGACAAAATGTTTTGGTTGTGAGAACAGAGAATAGGCCAATTTAACTTTCCACCAAGAGTACGATATTATGTTTCTCTTCCCCATCATATTAAAGTAATTTTACTTTGTAATTAGAACTACATTGTAATTAGAAAGTAAAGCATGCTCTTAATGCCATTTAACGCAATCTATTATGTTTGTGTCCCTTTAAGGAGGAAAGCGTAGGAAGCTTGGGACAAATTGTCAGTCTGATAAATGTAAAACAATATGGTATCCTAATTGGAAAATGCCTGGAATTATTCGATTTTTAATTGGTTTTCATTTCAAACAACATTGTCTTGCTTCGACATTAGCCATTTTGAAAATGTGCATGTTGATAGCCAAATAAATTATTATATATTTATTTTACTTTATCTATTGGATCCTGTAGAAGATTAAATCCACTATACTAGTTGTATTAATCAAATACCTATCCATGTTTTTTCTGTCTTTATTTTCCTGATTCAATTTAGACCCTTAAAATCTATGCCATATTGAGTAATTAGCTACTTAGTAACATCGTTAATATAGACAGAACATAACTAAATATGAGCAAACTGAAAACCAAATAGATCACTAAATATCGGTAGGATCCGATCATCCCACTTTAGTGGAAGAATGTGAAGAGAAAATAAACAGAGGAAAGAGAAAATGTTTTAGAGTGGAAGGGAGACTATGCCACTGGGTGTCATCCTAATAATACATACAAGGTATGGACAAATTGTAAGCTGAGACTCCATCCCTCGCATGGTCACTCATGATCTTTCGTGCAGTTACATCACAATCCTCACTTCTATGGGAGGTGGAGCAGCAAGGGCCCCTGGAGCGACATGACCTCCTGATCCACAAAGGGCTGCTGCACACACCTCATCCTACACCATATCCTATCCACTCACAGTACATACAGTAGACGGATCTCCTGGTAGACAGCTCGTATTTGGTAGAATTAAAAAATTATTCATTGTTAAGTACCGGTTAAGCAGCGTCCTCCGGAGGAAAGAAAGAGTGCTCCAAAAGCCTCAAACCCCCTCAACACCATTACCATGCACAGAGGGATCAACACATGCGGTGAGAAACAAATAAACAACCGGGGCCGAGGGGAACCCTGAACATCACTTTGTATATGTGCATACCCCCAGCCAAAAACAATGTGTGTGTGTATGTGTGTGTGTGTGTGTGTGTGTGTGTGTGTGTGTGTGTGTTGTGTGTGTGTGTCTGTGTGTGTCTGTGTGTGTGTGTGTGTTTGCATGTGTGGACCTACCGATTGCGGTAGAGAGATGAAAGAGTGTGAAAAGAGTACAGGATAGGGAATAAGTGGCTATTCATTGCAAAGCAGACAGCCAACAAAAGGGTACACTGATACTGGAGAAAATGACTGGAGGAAAAGGGTCAGTGGTTGAAAGTTAATGCCAAAGTGTCGTCACCCCGCCCATGCTTTCTTTCACTGTGGACCCCCAATTATATCTGCAGCCAGGGGCCTGGTGTGCACCGAGCTCTGGCACAGCTTCACAGATACGGCCCCCACCACTCCAATCTCAGTCCTATGATCCTGCCCCCCCCCCCAACCCCCCATCCTCATCCCCCACTTTCTATTTAGTGGGATATTCTATGAGACAGCAGCCGTATGAGGAAACTGGTCAAGCAGTTTACTGTGAACTAATCCAATAGTATACATAGATGGGCTGAACAAATACATCAAGAAAAAAGCTAAAGAACGATCAAAAATAGTGCCGTCCAGAGGGTTCTTGATTCTTGCAGCATTTCCATACAATGTACCATTTTAGAAATCATTATTTTGTTATTGTGTATATGCTCACATCTGGCCTCTTACCCTCTCTGGAAAAACACTAATTTGCCAACCATGAGCCGTGAACAGGAGCACGGAAGACGCCATTTCCTCAGCCCTTCACTCCGCTCTCTCCCACCTGGATGAGAGCAACACCCACGTGAGAATGCAGTTCATTGACTTCAGCTCAGCATTTAACACCATCATCCCCTCCAAACTCTTCTTCAAACTTGGTGACCTCATGGAAACCAGTGACCTTGACATTAAACCCTTTGTTTGTAACTGGTCTGGCTGTAGACTTCCAACAACAGACCCCACCCAGTCTGTCAGATTAGCCAATCTCACCTCCTCCACCCTCACCCTGAACACTGGCGTTCCCCAGGGCTGTGTCCTGAGACCTCTCCTCTACTCCCTCTTCACCCACGACTGCACTCCTGTACATGGTACAAACACCATCATCAAGTTTGCAGATGACACAACGGTGGTGGGCCTCATCAAAAACAATGAGACATTCTATAGGGAGGTACAGCATCTGGTGGCGTGGTGTGCTGACAACAACCTGGCCCTCAACACCAAGAAGACCAAGGAGCTCATTGTGGAATTCAGGAAGACCAGACCTGGTGCACACGCCCCCATCCTCATAAACGGAGCAGAGGTCGAGCGTGTCTCCAGCATCAAATTCCTGGGGGTCCACATCTAGGACCTCTCTTGGTCCCTCAGTACTGCCTCACTGGTAAAGAACGCTCACCAGTGTCTCTTCTTTCTGAGGAGACTGAGGAAAGCCCACCTGTCTGCTCAGATTCTGGTGAACTTGTACTGGTGTGCCATCGAAGCATACTCAACAACTGCATTACAGTGTGGTATGGCAGCTGCACTGTTTCCGACCGGAATGCGCTGCAGAGGGTGGTGAAAACCACCCAAAACATTGTTGGATTACCCCTCCCTGCAATAACCACTACCCACCACAAACAGTGTGTGAGGAAGGCATAAAAAATTGTGAAAGACACCTCTCACCCCAACCATGGACTGTTTGCCCTTCTCCTCTCCGAGAGGCGCTATATAAACCTTTGTTCCAAGTCATGCAGGCTTAGGAACAGCTTCTTCCCCTCAGCTGTCATCTCTCTGAACTCTGTACCACGATGACAGCCCCCCCCCCCCCCCGCTTCCGCCCCCCCCCTGCCCCCCACCTCTGCTCAATATATCCTATAATATAATAATCACCATCAATGTCTTCGACTGCCTTGCACTGTAATCATAACTACCTACCTCTACCTATAGTTTACATATTTAGTGATAACAAACCTGTATGACTGTACCTGCTGTATATATTTCAATCTTCAACTGTTGATATCAACAACTGCATATCCCTGCTTACTACCTGCTGTATATACATTTATATATTTATCCAGTTTTCATAATTGCATACCCCTGATCACATCCTGTTAAATACTTGTATACTTACCTATTTATATATATATATATATATATATATAATATATATAATAGGTATATATACCTATTATTATTATGCACATATCTAATACATACTCAATAAGTAATCTTATAATTTTTTTTATATTTAGTAGATATTTAGTGTCTTTAAGCCACTGTAAACTCTAAATGATATACTATCATGCACTTTACTGCAACATTTGCACTTTGGTTAGATGCCATATTATTTTCGCTGTACTGTACTTGTGCTGTACAATGACAATCAATTTGAATCGAATCTAATCTAATCAAATTAAGTTGAGGATGCTGTAGAAATGAAAAAGAGAAGAAGAAACCTAACAACATGTATTTGATTTAGACAGAGGTGGGTAGACACTCAAGTAACTTTACTTTTAATGCAATATACTCTTTCTTCACTTTTAAGTATATTTCTGAAAAAAATTATGTAACTTTTACCCATTTCTACTTTAACTTTTACTTATATTTTGATACATTCATTGAGCGTCTTTTATTAATTTATTATTCTATGCGTTTATGCATATTTTGTTAAGATGGTCAGCTGGTTCCATGTCTGCTTGTGCTCTGTTATCGTACCCGGGCCCTCCTCCACATGAAAAAGCTGATTAATGGCTGAAGCTACAGCAGGAGTAGGGCTTTTAACTAGCTCCAGCAGCTAATATGCACACTAATATGCACACAATAATTAACAGAGCACAGTGCAGCGGGCTCCAGTTGTGAAAGCTGGTCTTACTCTATAAACAGAGCACACAGACTCTGCCTCCTGCCTATTTTTTTCCCAGTCATTGAGTAGGAGATATCTTAAAACCCTCACAACTCACAGACATGACTGTTTTTTTCTTGCTATAATCCAATGTAATCCTACACTGAAACTGATTATTGGCAAAAGTCAAAATGTTACTGTGTGACATTAATGTGTATTTTTCAGTCAAATGCGTTGTTAAAGTAATACTTTGAAGACTTTTGCAAAAACTCTGTTCCACCGCCCAGACTACTTATTATATGATTATAGCGTCATATCGGTGAGTGGTGATTTTTTGGTTGATATCTTCTACTCGATGTCCGATGAATGGGGAAATAGTAAGTAGGGCGTCGAGCCCCAAGTACGACACAGTCCACGTAACACTCTGTTAATAAAGTAACAACAAGACGTTGCCAAGAGAGTGAGAGAATGGTGAAAAAAATGTAGCTGAACTTTAGCGTCTGTCCGAGGAAGACTGCTCTCTCGGAGCGAGAGACATCATCAACAGCCACACTTTTATACAAGTTATATTAATACTGACATAAATAAACAATTTGGTAGGATTGTCTTTCTTTGCTGAGCAAGAAATTTGTGCGAAAGGAATTACTGTAAAGGTTGTTTGAGCTTATGCTATTAATATCTATGAATTTAGGTTTTACGGTTTGTGGCAGGTAATCGTATCAGGATCACAAATAAATACATGTGTTCACAACACATGTTCACTTGTTTACATTTAGGAATCTGTGGTTGAAATAATGTTCTATCTCACCCTTACCCTTTGTTTTGGGCGGGGAGGGGGGGGGGTTCTTTTGCATACTACTCAAATAGTTTTTTTGAAGATAACATTCACTTCTACTTGTTTTTACAAA
Source organism: Muraenolepis orangiensis (assembly GCA_027704905.1). Classification (NCBI taxonomy): domain Eukaryota; kingdom Metazoa; phylum Chordata; class Actinopteri; order Gadiformes; family Muraenolepididae; genus Muraenolepis; species Muraenolepis orangiensis. The sequence continues at coordinate 21,397,219 of CM051004.1, forward strand.
GAAAGTAAAGAGTAACAAAGTACTTGTGGCTGCTCTTCCCCCCTCTGTGTTTGGGTTAAATGAGGGTTATTATGACAAACAAATATCATTTTTTAAATGCATTAAAGAGCTTATTATACAACACGCTGCACAGCTAAAAACAGACATGGCCACAAATAAAAACATCCATTAAGGCAATCCGCTCATCCTCTCTGCCGTTAAACACTAAAGATCCTTTTGAAACAACTGCAGGCCCTGATAACCATCAGGCGTAATTAAACTTATAATTGCAATGGCAATGTTATTGTAAAGACTCTTAATTGCAAGACAGAAACCTTTGCCATTCTTTCTTGGGCACGCACAGACAAAATCACATTAATCTAAATTCATTTCTGGACTATATTTACATCTGATGAGGACGTAATGGGATTAAGTGTTGTCAGTGATTAGTGTACGTGCTTCATGAGCCACCAGGGTTGTGTTCATGGGTAAAGAGCTCATGTTGGTGATCAAAATAAATATTTCATTTATTAGACTCATGTGCTTTGTGACAATTTCCTCTAAATGAGTGCTAAAGTATGTTTAGTCATCAATCAATGAGGGTACATCCATTTCATGTGACATAATTCAGTGAACGGCAACTCACAATTGAGTTTTGTATGTCCACAAATAAAGCTGGATGGATTTTAATTACCGTGCTGTTGCCAAAATCGAATTGTCCAGATGGCATTTTTTTAATATTTTACATTTAATTACAAAACTATTTTGCCTTTTGATGCAATGTACTATATTTAGTTTGTTATGAGCTGTGCTGTACTGTTTAACATTAGATTTGTCCATTCTAAAATTCTTAATTAGAATTAATTATCAAATTAAGTGAAACTAAGAAGTTCTACTCCGACACAAACACATACGTTTAAGATTTAGAATAGACTGAACACTTGATATGCCCGACTTGATACCCCAGGAATCCGTCTTATGAAAGCTGACAAAAAAGACAAAAGGTAGGCAGGTAGGTGAGCACACATACAAGTATCTAAAGAGCGATTTTCTGAGCTTTAATGTTATATCCAATTGGGGAAGTGTTGAATTGATGTACACCATGTCTAGTTGAATTGTGTGCTAGTTAGGGGCAGAGTACTTTGAGATATGTGTACAGCAGAGCTATGCCACTATACGTTTCACTTTCCTTGTGGGCGGCCATTATTGTAATACTCAAAACGCATGTCTCAGAACAATGGATAACTGCACAACAGTGAATATGTTTGACTACTTAAATTGTGAACATAAATAAACACCATAGCACCACAGCAGGTTCAAGGACAGTTTCTACCCACAGGCAGTGTGCCTACTGATATTTTAGCAGTGCTAACACTATCATAACATTGTCACTAATATTACACTGTGTCATACTTCTTTACTGGACTTTCTGGACTTATTACCGCTACTGCACTGCACTGTTCTTCACTGTACTGCACTGTATTCATGATGCTGCTATCACTACGGAGCTGCACTACTGTCACTTAAAAAGTGCTTTTGCACCAGCCGCCTACATCCATATCATCCCTACGTTGACACTTTATTGTTCTTTATTATTGATACAAGTATTATTAATATTATTGTTGTGTATAATTCATATTGTGGGAGTGAATGGGGAGTAACCATTCCATTGTTCTTGAACAAAAAGTCATGTGGATACATGTGAAAATCAATGCATGGAAAACACTGCATTTGTATTTGATGACTTGTTGTCATCCTAATGAACTGTATGATACTCTGTCCAAAGCTCAGTTTCTTAGGCATGTGTTGGTGTCTGTTCTCATCTGTGAGTGCCCGAGCCTGTTGAACTAAATGTATTACTCAGTATGCAGTACTGGCATGGGTGAACATTTTACTATGAAACATCTTCATAAAAAATACATAAATTATTAACTAATTTAAACTAATGAAAACTGTAATGGGTCAAATAGTTACTATACATATGATATCTATACTAAACATAATATATATACACTACAAAGTTACCTGCCACATAGTGATCCAACTCTCTATGTACTATGTAATGATATACAGTTCTTGCCACATAGTGATCCAACTCTCTATATACTATATAATAATAAACAGTACCTACAACATAGTGATCCAACTCTCCATATAGTATGTAATAATATACAGGGCCTGCCACATAGTGATCCAACTCTATATGTATTATATAATAATATACAGTACCTGCCACATAGTGATCCAACTCTATATGTACTATATAATAATATACAGTACCTGCCACATAGTGATCCAACTCTTTATATCTATATAATAATATACAGCACCATGTTACCTGCCACATAGTGATCCAACTGTCCATATACTATATAATAATAAACAGTACCTGCCTACATAGTCATCCAACTGTCCATATACTATATATTTGACAGTACCTGCCACATAGTGATCCAACTCTCTATATACTATATAATAATAAATAGTACCTACTACATAGTGGTGGCAGGTAACATTACATACAAAGCTTTTTTCCAAAGCCACTTACAATAGTGTGTTCAACAAAGGTAGGTAAGAGAAAAACTTGTCCCCATTTGTCAAAAGTGCATTTAGGAAAACGCTAGTACACTAGTAACAATAGGGTGCGCTAGGAGAAAGAATCAAGGTTGTGTTTCCTGAAGAGGTGAGTTTTCATCCTGCGGTAGAAGATGGGCAGTGACTCTCTAGTCCTGACATCCGTGGGAAGGTCATTCCACCAATTTGGGACCAGGACCGAGAAAAGCAGTGACCGTGTAGATCGGCCATAAGGGTCCTTAAGCGAGGGGGCAAGCAGACGGCCCGATGTAGCAGAGTGAAGTGGATGGTCAGGAATGTAGGGCTTTACCATTGCATGGAGGTAGGAAGGAGCTGTTACTTTCACTGCCCTGTAGTCTAGCACCAAGGTCTTGAACTGGATGCGAGCAGCTACAGGTAGCGAGTGTAGTGACCGAATAAGGGTAGATGTGTGGGAGAACTTTGATCGGTTGAACACCAGAAGAGTTTTCTGAATGTGCTCCAGGGGCCTGATGGCAGATGCCGGGGCACCAGCAAGGAGGAAGTTGCAATAGTCCAAACGGGAGATCACAAGAGCCTGGATGAGCACCTGCGCAGCCTTTTCAGTGAAAAAGGCAGAATCCTCCTGATGTTTAGAGGAGGAATCTGCAGGAGCGTGTCACCGATGCAAAGTTTTGGACAGTTGGTCATCCAGGGTCACACCCCGATTCCTTGCAGTCTGAGTAGGTGTCACCACAGCATCAACAATGGTAACAGCCAGGTCTCGGTGCGGACAGCTCTTTGCCGGGAAGAACACTAGCTCAGTCTTGTCAAGGTTGAGCACATCGTCAGTGCATCGTCAGCAGTGGTGCATCGTCATCCACTTTGAGATGTCTGCTATGCACGCGGCAAAGCATGTTTTCACTTTTCCACTTGCGTGTCAGAGGGGGAAAACAACAAGATTAGTTGGGTGTCATCAGCATAGCAGTGGTAGGATAAATCATGAGAGTGGATAACAGAACCAAGGGATGTTGTGTATAGGGAGAAGAGAAGAGGACCCCAGTATACGATATTATACAGTATCATTATACAGATGTGCAACATAGTGATCCAACTCTCTATATACTATATAATAAAATACAGTACCTGCCACATAGTGTTCCAGCTCTTAGACTTAGACATTAAAACCACACATTTTATCACATTATGGCACTTTTGTTTTGTTAGCTTGCTAGCCGCAAGTAAACCAGTCCTCGACCCTCTATTACCTGGTATTGAAATAAGTCTCTAGTGAGACATGGAGGTAAACTACTCCGTCTGAATTCATTGGCTCATCAACGCAAAACCACACCATAATAATCACACAGCGATGTTGAGTGTTTAGATCGAGTAGGTCTTGTTTTTCACTGATCTCTCTGCGTGTTTTTGGCTGCTGCTTTTGAACATGCTTTGCGCTCTTCCAGCGTCCTTCTCCAAGAACTTGCAGGTATGTGTATTTGTAACTTAAACTAAGCGGCTGTACCAAGCCCTCAAAGAGGCAGTACAACAAGGGCTGCAGTTAAGTGAAAAAGAGACCATGAAGTAAAGGAAATTATATGATTGTGATTGGTCTTCAGGTCATCTTGGAGAAACACCGGACTCTGGATCCTCCATCCAGATGTCCTCCTCTGAGGTTGAGGCCTTAGTCGACTCCACCCCTGCCTTGGCCACGCCTTGGCAGGTGGTGGTTGTCCTGCTCCTCCTTCAGTCATCTTCCAGCTACTGACTGAGGTGTCCACATTGCTCATGTTGTCCCACATGGGCACCTGCACTGTCCCACACATCTGTCTACCGTCATTACAGACTGAAATATACATTACATTATATTTCAGTCATTTAGCAGACGCTTTTATCCAAAGAGACTTACAATAGTGTGTTTCAACAAAGGAAGGTAAGAGAACATCTCGTCACCTTCTAACATGTCTCCAATAACTGAACCAGTGCTCAGGTAGAAGTACAATAATTCAGGCAAAAGTGTAAGGGAAAAAGTACAATAAGTTGGCAAACAATATGCACATACTAAACATATCTACCTATCTATACTATGTAATCTACTTTTGAGTGACTTAATTGACTTAGCGCTACGAGGAAATATCCAGGAAGTGTGTCCTCAAGATATGGGTTTTCAGCCTGCGGCGGAAGATGGGGAGTGACTCTGCAGTCATGACCTCCGTGGGGAGTTTGTTCCACCAAATTGGGGCCAGGACGGAGAACAGCCGTGACCGCGTAGATCGGTCACACGGGCCCCTAAGTGAGGGGGCAAGCAGACGGCCCGAAGAAGCCGAGCGAAGTGGACGGGTTGGGATGTAGGCCTTGACCATTGCCTGGAGGATGGAGCATGGAGGGAGCAGTACCTTTTACTGCCTTGTAGGCTAGCACCAAGGTCTTTAACTGGATGTGAGCAGCTACAGGTAGCCAGTGTAGAGTCCGAAGGAGGGAAGATGTGTGGGAGTATGTGTGGGCGGTTGAACACCAGGTGAGCTGCAGCTTTCTGAATGAGCTCCAGGGGCCTGATGGCAAATGCCGGGGCGCCAGCAAGGAGGGAGTTGCAGTAGTCCAGCCGGGAGATGACAAGAGCCTGGATGAGCACCTGCGCACCCTTTTCAGTGAGAAAAGGCTGAATTTTCTTGATGTTGTAGAGGAGGAATCTGCAGGAGTGTGTCACCGATGCAATGTTTGCCGAGAACGACAGTTGGTCGTCCAGGGTCACACCCAGATCCTTGCGGTCGAGTAGGTGTCACCACAGCATCATCAATGGTGACAGCCAGGTCTCGGTGCGAACAGCCCTTTGCCAGGAAGAACACTAGTCTTAACACTAGTCTTGTCCAGGTTGAGCTTTAGGTGGTGCATCGACATCCACTTTGAGATGTCTGCTAAGCACGCGGCAATGCGTGTTTCCACTTGCGTGTCCGAGGGGGAAACGACAAGACCAGTTGGGTGTCGTCAGCATAGCAGTGGTAGGAAAAATCATGGGAGTGGATAACAGCACCAAGGGACGTTGTGTAGAGGGAGAAGAGAAGAGGACCCAGGACCGATCCTTGTGGAACCCCAGTAGTCAGTCGGCCTGTCAGTGCCACCTGGTAGGAGCGACCCGTCAGGTAGGATGCAAACAAGGCGAGAGCAGAGCCCAAGACACCCATCCCCTCAAGGGTGGAGAGGAGAATCTGGTGGTTCACAGTGTTGAATGCTGCAGACAGGTCCAGGAGTATCAGGACCGAGGAGAGCGAATTTGCTCTAGCAACATGGAGCGACTCAGTTACTGCCAGAAGGGCAGTTTCTGTCGAGTGACCTGCCTTAAAACCAGATTGGTGGGGATCCAAGATGCAGTTCTGGTGGAGATACAAAGACAATTGGTTAAAGACAGCACGTTCAAGAGTTTTGGGAAAAAGGGCAAAAGGGATACCGGTCTGTAGTTCTTGAGTTCAGAGGGGTCGAGTGTTGGTTTCTTCAGGAGGGGGGTGACTCTGGCAGTCTTGAAAGCAGCGGGAAAGCATCCAGACGTCAGAGATGCGTTGATGATGTGTGTCAGGAAGGGCAGGAGTTCAGGCGCAGTGGACTGAAGCAGAGGGGAGGGAACTGGATCCAGTGAGCATGTGGTTGGGCGGCTGGATGTGATGAGGTGAAGAACATCATCTGTGGAGAGGGGAGAGAAATGGGTAAGGGAGGGATGTGGGAGGGTGGGCGGAAGAAATGGGTGGTTGATGCGAGCATCGGCCGGGGGGTCAGGGAAGGAGGATCGGATATCATTGACCTTCTTGTCAAAGAAGTTGGCAAAATCATCCGGGAGAAGGGAGGAGCTGGGGGAGGGGGAGGGGGATGGAGGAGGGAGGAAAAAGTATCAAACATTTTTTTAGGGTTAGATGCTGCGCTTTGAATTTTGGAACTGTAAAATGCAGCTTTGGCGGATGAAAGCGACAAGAAGAAGTTTGACCTGCGCTCTGTCTCTCTGAGACTCCACAATAAGTCCCCAGCTGGGCCGGGAGGACGATAAACAACTGCAATAATGAGCTTAAATGGAAAGCCAACAGTTACCACTAGCTCAACATGGGTAGACAGAGTAGGGTAAATGAGGTTTGTGGGATCACGGCGGCGCCTGGGTGTGACCCAGCATCTGTTTGACCTCCGCAAAGAAGTGTGCACCGCAATGCCACACATGGTACATTACAGTACAATAAGATGCCGACCTGAGAAGAAGTCGCCTGTAGCCTTATTCTGCCTTGCCTTTGTTTTCCTGCCGCTCCAAAGCTGCTGCTTTCAGAAAGTGGCTAAATAACACTGGTTGCTAATTGTCTGAGGGTCGGCTAGGAGTGCAGGCCCCTCCCACATGATTAACAAGGCAGTTGACCTAGATTGGATGAAGCCACCTTCAATGGGCCACAACACTTAAGCACTACCTGACCACTTGACTAACAATAGACCAATGAGTGAAGCACAACTTACTTGCAAAACTCTAGTTACACCTAGTATCAACCTGACAAACTCGAGTTACAGATGGTATCACCTGATAAACCTGACAAACTCGAGTTGCAGATAGTATTAACCTAGTAAGCAACTAAATATACTCAGACTACACTTAAACACTTGGCAAAATATGGACTAATGATTAAAGTACAACTTACTTGCAAAACTGTAGTTACAGTTAGTATCAACCTGATTAGCAACACAAATATACTCTAGACTATTCCAGATGGTCACGAGTTCAGTCCCTCCAGTAGTTGAAACAAACATTGAAGGAAGCTGAGACATCTGACTATTTATGCACAAAAAGCAAACTTTGAATTGTGCATTCCCCTCCCACACGATTAATAAGGCAGTTGACCTAGATTGGGTGAAATATAGTAGAAGGTATTGGATTAGAGCCAGGTAGTGTGGGTGCCACAGCAAGGTTCATGTTCAAGTGAATGCAGCTAGAGGAGCCTGGACCTCTGCAACATGTCCTGTGAAGCTCTCCACCATCCTCGAGGAGACCAAGTGCCTCTTCAAGATTCAAGATTCAAGATGACTTTATTTATCCCGAGGGAAATTAAGGTGCAACAGTTGAAACAGGGGGAATAAATGCACACAAAATATACTAATACCTAAAAACTAAATAACAACAAACTAAACAAACTAAATATACTTTATATATTTAAACTTTATATTTGAAGACACTGACTTGTATTCTGAATACATCAATTATAACAAGTGAAGTGTAGCAACTTTAATTTTTCTGTCCTGTAATCATTTTCTTTAATTAATTTTCCTCTTTACTGTTATTTAATAAATATTTGCATGACCTGCAGTGTTGAACACAATTTCAAAACAGAAATGTAATTGGTTAATTAACCAAATGCTAATAAAGAGGAACATAACAACATGTTTGTTCTTTTGTGTGTCCATCTTCCAGCTGGCCAAGTCCATCATGGCCCACCTGGAGCAGGATTTGTTCTCCATGAGTCTGAAGAAGGCTCTGCTCACCACTTCAAGCACTACACTGTGTACCTGGTGGCTCTCAGCATCGCCCAGCTGGTCCCGGATCAGCTGGAAGCTAGCCAGAAGGACCTGCTGGTAAGTGACAGGGCTTTGAAGGACATACTAGAATTTAATCAATGATTATATTGGATTAAATTGCATAACTTTGGATGTGGCAAATTAAGAATTAGTTCAACACTGTCTGCTTGGAACAAATGCAACATGAAAACACAAAACACAAATAATCTTAACAAGAATCAAAATCCAACAACAAACAGGATATAACTATATTGTTTTGTGTTCAAACAATTGTTTTGGTGACATGAAAGCCCATGTGTTCTAATCACCATTTCCATGTATATTGTTTTTATCCAGAGGATAAAATGGTGGACGACTTGGTGGTCCGGGGAGGGCTTCAGTTAGCTGGGCCAGCAGCAGCTCCTGACACTTACTCTCAAGGTAGGCCCTACAAGCAGCAGCACTACCACTACCACAACTACTACAACTGTATGGCAATACTGCTCCTACCATTAGATCAATTTACCTTTTCAGTCCACCATACTGACATCTGTAAATATGTACATCTGTTGACCATTTCTTCCAATATTTTTATGTGTTCAAGCAGTCATATCTCCAAACCTGTTTTTATCTTTTATCTTTTTTCACTCGTCTTTGTTACTGTCCCTTCTTCACCCCCCCCTCCCTCTGCCTTCCATTTACTCTCATTCTTGCTCCTCCTTCTCTCCCAGATGAGTTGTCTCATCCTGGACACCTTGAGAAAGATGGTCGGCATCGCCGTGGTCACCAGCCTCCCTCAGCCCGGCTGGGACGTCAGCAAGCTGGCCATGCTGCTGCAGATCCGCTAGATCAGATCCTTTGAGACATCTCCTCAGGTACCAGCTATCGTTGGCAACTCAATATAATAGCCCTCCATAGATCACCAGTGCAAACATATTTTATGAAGTTATGAACTTCAAATAGAAGATGAAATAATCAACCCCACCTTGAATCTAAGAACAAGATACATGATCACTAAATCCAAGCTGCACCTATGTGCACATATTTCGAAGGAGAGCTGGCTTAGGACATCTTCTCTCTTCTCTCTCTCCCTGTTAAAGGGCCCTGATCAGCTCTCCTCTATCATGTGGGAGGTTGTAGAGGCTTGCTTGCAGGCTTCAGTCTTGAGGAGACCTCCGTCCCTACCCAAGGTAATCACAATGACGGACTGTATTAATGAATATACATAATTATTCAACTTAAAAGGTGTAAAGCCAGTTCAATTTTAACATTACAACTACAAATATATTCCTTCATTAGTTACCAGTGAAAGTAAAGGAGCTGTTACAAAAATCCAACAACAAACTATATGTTTTGAAGAGAGCCCTTAACAATGTCTTGTTAAGGGCATCCTTAACAAGACATCCTCCAGTACCTGGCCTTTGCCAAGATGGTTGTCCAGGAAGTGCACCTGCTGCTGCAGAAAGAGGCCACCGTACACCGGAACAACCCAGTGTTTTAACAGATAGTTTTAACAGAGCACTTGATGGAGCCTAGGCAGGAGGTCTGCTTTAGGTTTAGTTATAAAACCAGAACAGGAATACAAATAAACAGATCCCTCTCTCACATCCATGTATTGTAAACCTGCAAGGGTTTCCTAATATCATGAATGACATTAATTTGAACATGACATTTTTAAAAGTGATTTTGTTTTTAGTTTGTAAAAATTAGCATTTGGTCAAGTGCATCAAATATTTGTGTACAGATGAAACATTGTTATTTAATATGTATACAGAAATTAAAGGTTAGGTCATTCAACAGGAAAGACCTGGAGCTTCGCTCAGTTCTCCAGGCGAGGCTGAAAGAGGCCTCTCCCTATGCAGGGAGAGGCTCCTGGAGGACCCCCAGAACACCCTGCTCCCTGATCTCCACAGGGATCCTTGAATACCTAACATCAGGTAGGAGGAGTGTGTCCATGCAGCGTAAAAAGGTTCCTTGACTCCCCTGAGGTCAGTTATCCCAGATCCTAGTGTAATGGCCTATCACACTATGCCACTATGTGGTGTCCTACGCACTAAGAAAGGTTTCTGTTGTTCCCGAGTATAACCTACAAACAAAGTACTGCCCATATAGTAGATATATGTGGTGTATTTTGGCTGAAGATTGATTGTTTGTGTTCCTTATCTATTATTACTGGAAAAGAGGGGAAAAAGAACAAGCAAAAGAGGTGTTCATGGCTTCGCAGGATCTTCGCCTGCTGCAAGAAACAATGCAAGAAACACGCCACTGACAATTAACATGATACGGAATGCACTCCTGCAAAACTGCAGCCTTGTGTGCAATTTGTTAATAAAATTGCAACCAATTATTTATTGTATTACAATTCTTGGGTCTGTGGACCTGTGACCGCGAGGGTCAGTCAGCCCTGGCAGGCTGTCAGCGGGGCTCTGATCAGGGGGCTGGCGCACCGAGGCTGGTCCTGCAGCGCCACGAGCTGCTGTCACCGTAGGACTCCTGGTTCTCACACTGTGTGAGTGGATGTTTTCAATAGGTCTACTGAGGACCTAGCAGACATCCATCCTCTCAGTTCACTATCAACACTTCTTCAAGGTCCCCTGTGATAGGCTACATATGTTATACACACTTGCTCAGGATGGATCAAAACCAGTTTAACCAGTTTACCGGTAAACGGGGAGGGGCTTAGTGATCTCTAAACCAGCAATGCTCCTCTCAGAGAAGACGTTGCCCTGAAGCTAGTGTTACTATATTTTTCTATTTAGTAATTTGGCAGACGCTTACAGTGAAATGAGAAACATCTCATTAAGGGTAGGGGATAGGGGTTAGGCATTTTGCTCAAGCAGTCTACAAGTATGCTGTGGACATTAGGGACCAAACCTAGAACCTTGTGGTAGCAGGGAACTGAGCGTTACTTTGACCGCCAATCACAGCGCCCTCTATAAACAAATTCGAAACAAACTGATCCAATTGATCTTAGATACACCCGTTAGCGCTACTTTGTGTATATAAGTGGAGGCTCTTCCATTGATGAAAGGGAGGACCATCCTCCTTAAAATGTTTTTGAAAAATAAATACACATACATTTAACCGATTCATCTGTGAAAATACTAATAATATTACTATGTTAACACTTCGAAGACACAACAATCATGTCCCCGTGTCAACATACCAACAGCACCCCTTACCAAAATTGAAAATGACTGTACAGAGGACCGTCCTCCCCAAGCTCCCCATTGATGGTGTTTAACATGAGTGTGTACCGCAGAAAGGAGGATCCTCCCTTAGGGCAGGTCTAGCCAGAGGCTCTCTGAACCAATCAGCGGAGCTCACTGCGCTGGTAGATCGATCGATCGATCGATCGATCGATCGATCGATCGATCGATCGATCGATCGATCGATCGATCGATCGATCGATAGATAGATAGATAGATAGATAGATAGATAGATAGATAGATAGATAGATAGATAGATAGATAGATAGATAGATAGATAGATAGATAGATAGATAGATAGATAGATAGATAGATAGATAGATAGATAGATAGATAAATAGATTGACTTTATTTATCCCGAGGTGACCTCAGGCCACTGTGCCTCCTCTGTCCATCTTACGATCTGAGGTGGATCCATTGAAAGTCTTATTGCCACCGGGAGAAAGGACTTCCTGTGGCGTTCTGTAGTGCATCTCGGTGCTAAAAGTCTGTTGCTGAAGGTGCTCCTGTATGAGGACAGCACGTGGTGGAGAGGGTGAGAGTCACTGTCCATGATGCTCCGCAGCTAGCACAGCATCCTCCTCTCTGACACCACCACTAACTAATCAAGTTCCACCCCCAGGACAGAACCCCCCTTCCTGATGATTTTTTTGATTTTGTTGGTGTCGACTGCCCTCAACCTGCTGCCCCAGCACACGACCGCAAAGAAGATGGCACTGGTAGATGGCACTGGTCCTACCAGTCACAGACTGGTAGAACATCCGCAGCATAATACCGCAGACATTGAAGGACCAGAGCCTCCGCAGGAAGTAGAGTCGGCTCTGGCCCATCTTGTGCACAGTCTCGGTGTTCTTGGCCCAGTCCAGTTTATTATCCAGGTGAACTCCCAGGTATTTGTAGTCCTGTACAGTGTCCACCGCCACCCCCCTGATGGAAATCGTTGTGGGGGGTGTTTTCCGCCTGCTGAAGTCCACCACCAGCTCCTCCGTCTTGCTGGTGTTAAGCTGCAGGTGGTTTAGGTCACACCACTCAATGAAGGAGTTCACGACGTCCCTGTACTCGGCGTCCCTCCCTTCACTGATGCAGCCAACAATCGCGGAGTCGTCGGAGAACCTCTGCAGGTGACAGGAATCTGAGATGTATTTGTCTGAGGTGTACAGAGTGAACATAAATTGTGACAGAACAGTTCCCTGTGGGGCCCCTGTGTTGCTCACCACAGTGCCAGACACACAGCCCTGCAGTCTAACGTACTGTGGCCTACCAGTCAAATAATCTATAATCAAAGACACCAGCGGAGCGTCCACCTGCATCAACACCAGCTCGCCATCAGCACGGCAGGCCGGATGGTGTTGAATGCACTGGAGAAGTCAAAGAACATGACTCTCACAGTACTCCCTGGTCTGTCCAAGTGAGCGTAGGCACGGCATCTTCTACCTCTAGATTTGGCTGGTAGGCAAACTGAAGGGGGTCCAGTGATGTTTTGACCAGTGGCCGAAGGTGTGACAGCACCAGCCTCTCCAGGGACTTCATCAGGTGGGAAGTCAGCGCCACCGGTCTGTAATCGTTGGAGGTACAGGAACCAGTCAGGACGCTGCTTTGCCTGGGCGGAGTCTGCACAGTTCACCTCTCACCTGTTCCACTATGAGGTTCGGGGCAACGTGTCCTGAAGTTCTGGTATGGGGAGCTGGTGTAGTGTTGTTGTTAATGTTGCAGGGGGGAGCTGGTTGAGAGGGAGGGAGAGTAGGTATGGCGTACAGTCTGTGTTGTAACAACATTATCCACACAAAAGTTATGCAAAACGTGAGATCATCAATGTCCTTTCCATGTGAATTACAGAGCACATCCCAGTCAGTAATTTCAAAGCAGGTGAATGTTGAATGGTGAATGGTGAATACACAATCCGTTTTTTGGGTGGGCGGGATATCATCACGCAAGGATCTATCGTGTGTCATTCATTAATTCCGCTTTCCTGACAAAACATTTTAGATATTTCAGGCTTTTGAGTTACAAATTAAAAAAGTCTAACGCTAAACTTAAACAGAAAGCATGGCTGACCATGACAAGGTGGTGTTTCTTTGATTCACGATTAGACAATTTACGTGATTGACATGCGTAACTGGTTTAACTATATGATAGTATTTCTTATATTAATTAAATACAGGCAAATATACTTTACACAAATAACGCTTCTCCTTCTAATCTCACTCAATTTCAGTTTGGTTAGGTTTGTTTGGTAGAACAAACCTTCTGTTCAGATATTTCCGATTAGCATCATTAATAGACTAATCGCTAAATAGCAAATTTTCATCAAAACAATGCTTCTTCCCCCTCAGATCACAACCGGTTTCTATTCTGTTTGGCTTGTCTGCTAAAAAATACCCACTAATACACTGTCAAATATATAGTGAGGCACATTCCTTCCTTCCCTACTTTTACAATCACCAGCCGCCACTGTACTATACATATCTTAACTATACATATAATATATAACTGTATAAACTATACATATCATATCTATACTAAACATATCATATTTATACTATACATATCATATATAACTGTAAATACTATACATATAATAGATATAATATACAGTACATATCATATCTATACTATACATATCATATCTATACTATACATATCATATCTATACATATCATATCAATACTATACATATCATATCTATACATATCATATATATACTATACATATCATATCTATACATATCATATCAATACTATACATATCATACCTATACTATACATATCATAAATCTATACTATACAAATCATATATATACTATATATAGCATATCTTTACTATACATATCATATATATACTATACATATCATATCTGTACTAAACATATCACATTTATACTGTACATATCATATATAACTGAATATACTATACATATCATATCTATACTATACATATCATATCTATACATATCATATCATACATCTATACATATATATATACGATACAAATCATATCTATACATATATATATATACTATACATATAATATCTATACAATATTTATCATATATATACTATATAAAGCATATCTTTACTATACATATCATATCTATACTATACATATCATATATAACTGTATATACTATACATATCATATATATACTATATATATCATATCTTTAACATACATATAATAGCTGTACTTTACATACTATACATATATTTATACTGGGGGTCCAGCTGGACTCCTTGTTGGTGGTGTCTGAGAGGAGGATGCTGCGCAAGCTGCGTTGTATCCTTGACAGCAACTCTCACCCTCTCCATCAGGTGCTGACCTCATACAGAAGCACCTTCAGCAACAGACTCATTCCACCCAGGTGTACCACAGAACGCCACAGGAAGTCCTTTCTTCCTGTGGCCATCAGACTTTTTAATTAATCTACCTCGGGTCGAGAGAGGGACAGTGGAGACTCAGTGACCTGAGGTCAATGCACTGTTATTATTGTTTTGGTCAACGCACTGTAAATCCTTTTACTGTAATTTTGCACTGTAAATTCAATTTCACTTTTCACTTTTCACATGTCACTTTTTCAGGATTCATCTTAGTGAGTTATTTATTAGTATTTTATTACTGCCAATTTACACTATACGTATTGTTGTATATTGTATATACCTACGTATTACTGTAATAATACTGTAAATTGTGCAATTCATCTGTCAATACATTTAGATTTCATTTAGATTTAATTAGTAGTTATATTTTGTTTATACTAGTTTAGTATAGTTTAGTTTGTTGTTATTTAGTTTTTAGGTATTAGTATATTAGTATATTTATTTCCCCTGTTTCAACTGTTGCACCTTAATTTCCCTCGGGATAAATAAAGTCATCTTCAATCTTGAATCATACATATAATATATACTGTATATTATACATATCTTAACTGTACATATTATATCTATACTATAAATATCATATCTACACTATACAGTATCATATCTATACATTTAATTTCTATACTTTACATAGTATATCTATACATATCATATCAATACTTTACATAAGATATCTATACTAAACATATAATATCTATACTATATATATGATATCCATACTATACATATCATATCAATACTATACATTTTATATTTATACTATATCTTTTCAACAGTGTCGTAGTAACTTAATTTTAGAAACCTACATTTTCATTATGCTATTAAACATTATTCAATATAATAACAATCTGAAATATTATTATTGTTATTATTACAAGCATATAGCATCAGAAATATTATATGATATAACACATATAATACTATTATTTTATAAAGAATAATAATAATAATAATAATATTATTATTTTCATTATTATTATATTTGGTATATGATATCATATTTATATTTATACTTTATATCTCTCTTTCCCTTTTCCAGCCACGACCTCTGAGTGCATTGAGTGCGTTCCTTTTTGCAGTAAGGATTATCCGTGGTGCTGAATGCCCTCTCACACTCATTGATGGACTTGGTTTCCTTGGGCCAGGCATGGAAACCATGGACTCAAAAATGTGTACAAGCCTATCTGCTTCAGGCAGTTTCAGCTCTCTTTTTTAAGTAGCTGCAAAGAGAGGTCGCTGAGCTCTGTAAGCGTCTCATGCATCAGTCTCTTCCCTAGCATTACCGAAGCCCCATCACATGCAAAATAAACTACAATCAAATGTTTTCCAAGACATGCAATCAAAGCCTTTGTGGTCGCATCTGCAGTTGTTTCATCCAACTCCATCAAGTCCCCAAAAAAAAGTTTCTGGGTTAGAGTCCACAAATGCTGAGCATAGGCACACAACCAGCACAGTTGTACAACTAAACATTCTTTTTCCATTTTTTCTTTAATCTCAGATGCCATGTGTTCCATTTGGTAACCACATGTTTGAGTTTGCAAGACCCTTTGCATGTTCAGCAGTCCACTCAGTTGTGCAAGTTCAAATCTATTGCCATGCCTATGAATGCTTACAAATTGTATATACCATTCAAAAACGTCCTGAGGCTGGTTTGTTGCCGGAGACACAGCACAACGCCCCATTCAATCGAAATGGTTGGACATAAGAACTGAAAGCGTGGAAATTTCAGTAACTCTGATCGATAGTTATTCCTAGTAACAGTTGGTAATGTGGAGGTTAGACAATGTAATCAATTTCAAAATCAGGTTTTGTGGAAAAAGCAGAGAGTGTCACTGACATCATGGTTAGGCGTGTGACTGGAACGTAGTTAAGGCATGGATTGTATTCATATTGGATCAAGATATAAAATATAGATGTGAATTATTAACTCACATTTTTAAGTTGGTTGAATGAAATACTTTTCATCACAGCATGTCAGCATTTTCCGATGTTTTAATACTTGACTTTACTACTGCTAATTCCAGGCACACACACACACATACATGTGAACTTGCACATTTGCCTGGCTGACAATTAACAAGACTTACCAACATGACTGTGCCCAGTTACACACTGTGGAGTGTGTGTGTGTGGTTGGTGGTTGGTTTAAGTAGCCTCACCAAGCCTGAATTGGACTGATTGGCTGGTGAGGCTGCACACCAGTGCGTCATTGTTAATCAAGGCCCAGAGGTTAAAACAGCCACAACCACACACACTCGAGGAGAGAGCTATGGCATGTACCATCTGCTTTGTTCACAATTATTTCAAGTCTTGAAATAAACCGGATTCCTCATCACCCAGTGTCCTTGTCTTTGGGAGCAGCCCTCAAGAAGCCATTTTAATGGCTAGCGGCAGCGTCGTCTGCTACATATATGTACATACAGTTATATATTATATTACTTTATTATTCATACTATTCACAATGTCCTGCCATAAGGGCGTACAATAGCCAAGGTCAATGACATGACTGCATTAGACAAAGCTTTGAGAACATTTCAGAGAACTGTAATTAAAACATGAAAAAAAAAAGAAACCGTTATTCCACGCATTAAAAAAACTGTGCTACGTTAGCCTAGATTCCGAGGCGCCTCTGCAGGCAGTGATAATTAAAATAATATAAGCACACAGAGACAAAGTCATCCCCGAAGCCCCTTCTGGTCAAACTGCAAGCCCCTCCCCCATATGGATACTGCTCCAACCTATTAGTAGATTGATAGTTGGATAGATGCATAATGATGGCTGTGAGGAATGGCGTGGAGCAGTGAAGGGTTTGACGTGTTGAAGGTCAGAGTTAAGACCAGGATCTGGACGACCGTTGAGGCAACGGCCGGCCAGAAAAAGACATGCAAGAAGAAACACATCCACACACAATGCCAAACTGGGACTGCATTTTCCCTCCTATTTGTAACATAGGAGTTACTCAGTGGCTACTGATGACCACGCCTGCTCATCTACACTGTTGAGTGTTTCCCAAGGTTTAATCTTGGTCTTATTCTTCTCTCCATCTGGTTTATCAATTAGTCGTTTGAAATGTCTTTCTCATCAATGTTATGAGGACGACACACTCTCATTCAAACCAAATGCCCATAGTAAGCTCTCTACCTTGCAAATCTGCCTACCAGCCAATTAATACTGGCTGTTATGTAATGCCCTCCAGCTTAACCCTTACAAAACAGAAATCCTATTTATAGCTCTTCGAGTGTATTTCTTATAAAGTGCATCAGTGTATTCTTCCTTTAGCAGCTATCCAAGCCTCAGAAATCCTATCAGTCACTTTGAATTGCTTGAAAAGAAAGTAGTCCAAGCTGGGATCTTTCAACTCACAAACATTGCCAAAATCAAATCGGTATTATCTGTTTGAGATCTGGAAAAAAATCATTCATGTTTTTGTCTCCTGTCGTCTTGACAACTGCAGCTCATTGTTCAACTCCCTCAGTCACTGTTCACTACCCTTTGTCACTGTCGACCTCCCTTCGTCACTGTTCGCCTCCGAGTCACTCCCCCCGAGTCACTACTACGACGACTACCCTGCACCACCCTTCACTACACTAAGTCACTGTTCACCTAAGTTCACCAAAGTCACTGTTCACCTGAGTCACTCACTACCCTGAGTCACTCTTCTCTTTCTCAGCTCAAGTTGGTCCAAAATGCAGCTGCTAGACTGTTAACCAAAACACAATGTAGGTCAGGACATTACCACAGTGTTGGCTTATCTCAGGTCAACCAAGACCTTCAGCTTGTTTCCAGACAGGCACAAAAAACTACGCTTTTGTTGCTCCTCCCACTCAAAATACAGAGTCAGTTAATATTTACATTGCATGTGTACATGCAGTTATTTAAAATTTATTTAAAATGCACATGTTTTAACACTTTGTTTCATAATGTGCATTTGCCTTCCATGCAGTTTTAATAATATTGCTCACCTTCTATTCTATTTTCCTTGTAAATAGTTTTGATAGGCATTTTTTTATATATTTTACTTACTTACTTATGTTGAAGCTCATATACAACATGACACAAGCTCGCATAGATTTATTTATGTTTCTGGCACCAGAGCTGGCAAATTATGCATCCCATATCCAATCCTAACAAAACGAATACATTTGAAAGTATACTTTTTACAGGCCATTACGGAGCAGGCATCCAATAACCCAGACCCATGCTGAAGGGGTGATGAAATCCAAGACAGCTTCTTAGAATGGTGTAATATCAAGCAAAGGCACATGTCAAAAAGACAGACGCAGACCAGACAGACCGACAGACAGACAGCGAGGCAAAACAAACATCGGCGAAAAATAAAAACCTCACCAACCTCAGCTGAACCTTTGGTTGTTCAAGAGCTGTCGTATTGAGCCGATGTGTGTGCAAAGATATGTTACCGTTGAAAAGGATCAAGACATTCAAACTGTTGTTGAAACAATTAAGTTTAGTTACGTTCTCTTTAGTTAGAGTTTAGTTACAGCCTTTTAAATTTCGTTCTAAGATGTTCCTGTGCTAGCTGTGGCATTTCCAATGAGTCATTAGCTTGGTTTCAATGTAACAGTCGAAGCAAATTTTGTGAGTGAACAAAACCAAAACAATTAATATAAGGAAATGCAAATTAGTTGTGTTTTCATCAACTAGTTGGATAAAACAAACTATGTCAGTGATGACTGATAATGGGCAAGCCATGAGCCATAAGCCATGTTTTTGGGTCATATAAATGCTTGAGAAGAAGCCAACAGCGTAAGTCATGTGAGTTTGCTACACCATCATTGATTCGGCAAAGTTGTTTCCATCTCCGCTTTTGCTAATAAACTTCAGAAGAATCAGCAGAAGTTGAATCGAATTTCAATCAACATTTTCGAATACGATACATCAAAATGCGAATCGAAATATGATGATAGAAACCCTAAGACTATTGTCCCTGAGAGTTCTGGCGGAAGTGCTTGCATAAAGTATGGGATGGGAATCTGGCTTGATTTTTTTAATAGTCTATGCAATATGCACTATGCTTGGGAGATGGCAGAGCAAGAACTAGCGAACTCTTCCCCAAAGGTTGGAGTTGAGTGACTGAGGCTTTTGACTCTTGAATCTAAAATGAATACTGTCCCCGCGGACCCGACACAAACACACACACACACACACACATACACACACACATGCGCGCACACACACGCGCGCACGCACACACACACACACACACACACACACACACACACACACACACACACACACACACACACACACATGCGCGCACACACACGCGCGCACGCACACACACACACACACACACACACACACACACACACACACACATGCGCGCACACACACGCGCGCACGCACACACACACACACACACACACACACACACACACACACACACACACATGATGTGACGCAGAGATGATTAAAATGTGTTGATTGGCTTGCGGCAGTCAACAAACATGAAACCCACTGATTTTTCTGCTTTCTTGAAATGAATCACTGCTGGCAAATCTCTCTCTCTCTCTCTCACACACACACACACACACACACACACACACACACACACACACACACACACACACACACACACACACACAAAGCTCCAGCAGTGGTACACAGGGCTAGCCTGATTGTCTGGCCGCACCAACAAGTTGTGTGGAGGGGGGACGGATCTTTTCTTTTAGTTTGTGAGGCTTTCGCTTATTTTCTTGGAACCATAATTCCCTTCAGAGGACATAAAAGTTGTGGCTATCCACTTTATTTTGATTTATTACCCCCCCCCCCCCCCCCACAGACACACACACACACACACACACCTCTAGTCTTAGACTTTCACTTTCCATTTGCTTGTCATTTATTAATTATCCTCCCCTTGTTGTTTTGGTCTCCCGTTTGCGGTCACGATCATTTATCTTAACAGGGCATACATTTGGGGAGGTGCGTATGATACCGACTTCTGGTGTGCTTCACGTAAATCAGGAAATGAACATGATCGCACGATCGTGTGTGTGTGTGTGTGTGTGTGTGTGTGTGTGTGTGTGTGTGTGTGTGTGTGAATGCACTGAATCCTGGTTTGGCGTGAAGGGGGCATGGCATGGCGTGGCTCCGTAAGGCCCGATTCACACGGACGCTTCGCATGCTTCTTGGTTCCATCGCATTGCTTAATTTGCTTGCATCGCTTGCGGCAAAAAGTTGAGAAAAGTTAAACTTTTGAAAGCGGCAAGCGCAGGCGCCACCCAATGAAATCAGTGTTATGCTAATTTCAAGTGCAGGCGACAGCCAATCACATCAAACCAAAATTCATCGTCATTGTTTGTGAGTAAAATCTAATTCTTTAACCTTTTTTCCCTTATATTTTGTAAAAGTTAGCGAGAAACAAACACTGTAAAATAAAATAAAAACTGTTATTCTAACCAAAAATGTCAGTGAGCAATTCATTGATTGCTGACCTGTCAATCTCGCTATGAATCCACGGCGCGGGATTGGATTGTGGCTATGACGAGCGCGGCAGCAAATGACGACCCCCAAGCGGCAGACACGCCATCCGTCAAGCGTTAACGCAACGACGGAACTGGGTGAATACGACGTAGACGAGATGAGCAGGAGCGGCGATTTTCCCCATGATTGACTAAGCTGTGGGCTTAGTACATACACACTCATGTATTTCTGCTGTCCCCCACAAGGAAACCGGACCATCCATTGCCCTTGAGAGGAGGAGACTCCATCACGTCCGCAGAGATTTACAGAGCGACTTTCACTGTGTGAAAACTCTACACACAAGCCACAACACACAAGACACCACACCTGGAGCTAAGCATCTCACTTCAAAATGAAACTCAAAATGAAAACTCAACAATGCTTTTCTCAAAATGGCATTTTTTAAACAAAATGAGATACACATGTCAACCATTTCAACAGGTTAAAGGTTGTTTATAAAAACACTGACAGGTATTTTCTCATGCAGGCTTCTGTGAAAGATCCTCGGTACCAGTGAAGTATATCTACTCAAAATATCAATGAATGCATATAGAACGGCTTCAACGACTATATTACATAGAGAAACATGCCATAGACTGGTGTTCAATCACCATTTAGATGAAGTGTGAATTATATATTTTTTTCTCCAGGGCGTTAAGGTGTGTGTGTGTTCCAATGAATCTTCTTGTTTAACGTTATCAAATCAGTCTTACCTTCATAGATTGACCACAATGGTTGCTCTCCTTCCAGCCATGCGTCTGCTACCTTGACCAGCAAGCAGGTGTCTGTTGTCTGTTGGTCTTCTCCGGTGAATCATGTGATGGTGGATCATTTGGTGGAGGATCTCCAGCTCCTTTGGCCTTCAAAAATATGTTATTCTTGATATTCTTATATATTTATATATAACAATATCATATTTATATATGATATTGTTATGTTGTCAATATACACATGAGAATAATAAAACCGTTATGGTGTAATGTTTTCTTTACTATCAGTAGCAAACACGTTATTTAAAGTCAAAGAATATTTGTTCTGTAGGGTATGATTGTTGTGCATCCCATCAGTTTCTGTACTAGTACTATTCACCTAAATATCTGGTATGATGACATACATCTTTAAGTGCAGTCTCCTTTCTAACTCACCTTTTTGCTACTAGGCCCTGCCTGTTCACTGTCATCCTGCTCTCTTTCTGCAGGCTCACTGTCCTGCTGCTCTCTTCCTGCTCCCTTAATCAAAAGCACATGAATGTAAGACTCACTTTCACCCATACTATCCTGTTTAGAATTATGCCTAATGGCAACCACGGAAAATACTTGCTGAAATGTCCTAAGTTTCAACACACTCTATATTTAGCACCAAAAAAGTCCCGGATATAATAATAATAATAATAATAAATTATATTTATAATGCACTTTTAATTTGCATGGGCAAAACTCAAAGTGCTACAGAGTAAAAATGGTTTAAATAAAACAGAATAAAAGCAGCGACGTTTACGCCGGCATAGCAACCAGTGGGGTTTTTTAAAAATCTAGTGAAAAGCTATTCTAAAAAGGTGTGTTTTTAGGCCTTTTTTAAAAACATCCACAGTCTGTGGTGTCCTCAGCTGGTTTGGGAGGGCATTCCACAGTCTCGGAGCAGCGGAGCAGAAGGCTCGGTCTCCCATGGTTTTCAGTTTGGTCCTGGGGGGAAGGAGGAGGTTTGCCTTTTCAGAGCGTAGGCTCCTCGTGGAGGTTTGTGGGGTGAGAAGTTCTTTGATATATGAGGGCGCATTTCCATGAATGCACTGATAGGTGAATAGGGTGATTTTGTAGTCAATCCTGAGTGAGACCGGGAGCCAGTGCAGTGATTTGAGTATGGGCGTGATGTGCTCATACTTCCGCACTCTCATCAGGATCCTAGCAGCGCTGTTCTGGATGTATTGCAGCTTCTGGATGTTCTTGGCAGAAATCCCAATGAGAAGTGCGTTACAGTAATCTAGCCTGGAGGAGACAAAAGCATGGACAAGCTTTTCAGCATCTGATAGACTGAGTGTGGGACGGAGTTTAGCAATATTTCTGAGGTGGTAGAAGGAGGTCTTGCAGGTTTGTTTGATGTGGGCCTCAAAGGTCAGGTGAGGATCCATTATATATATATATCTCCTTTTCTCTTGGTCATGTTGACTCCTGTGTGAATTAAATATAATCTGAGTTCAATACAATTAGCATACATTTGAACAATTAATCAGCCTTGAGCACAAATTCATTTAAATATTGTTCAATGACCCAGCCAGGTAAAACTCCTCAATTCCTGGTTAAACCACAACAGCCACACAAAAGTATATTAATG
Source organism: Muraenolepis orangiensis (assembly GCA_027704905.1). Lineage (NCBI taxonomy): Eukaryota > Metazoa > Chordata > Actinopteri > Gadiformes > Muraenolepididae > Muraenolepis > Muraenolepis orangiensis. Next base: position 21,420,632 of record CM051004.1, read on the forward strand.
AAATGATAAACTCTCTTTAACAACTAGGCTCATCCTCCATTGCCACAATGGAGGATGAGCATAGTTGTTGTAGACAACTAGACTTGCTACCATTAGATAATATATGACATTTTATATTGGTAATGAAATGCCAAGCCAACATAGTAAATGACAGGGCGAGCTATCAGCTAGCAAACAATAGTTAGCTTATGTAGGGCAAACTATGAGCTAAACTGTAACTTAAGGCAAAAGTTCTAAACTAAGTATCGTTAGCATTCATCCGTGGACACTTGACACAATCTTATAAAGAAACGTTGAAAGTAAGAAGTAAAAAGAGTTAAAAAAGCTAGATAGCTAGCTACTTAAACTCAGAGTGTCTCCATTGGCTTGTGCGATGCACTAAAACTTAAACATGGAAGACGCAAACTGCTGCAATGATGTGAGTGAGGCAGGTAGACAAGACGTTCCGCTAACGTCAAGGTAAACATATGGTATGGTCCACTTCAGAGGTGTCTGATATCGTATTACAAGATTCTTCCAGGCAAAACAGAATGTTTTCTTATTTATTTTTACTGTAACTGTATCGTGTTTTGGGAGTAACAGCATTGTTATAGTATAGCGTTGTATAGTATAGTACATAGTATAGTATATAGTGTTAAATTGTAGGAAATGCCTTCACCTTAATTTCCCTCGGGATTAATAAAGTTTTCTGAATCTGAATCTGAATCTGAATGCATACAGCGGGAGGGAATGGGGAGTAAGCATTCTATTGTACTAGTTGCATATGGCATATAAAAACCTTGGAATCTTGGAAATAGGATAGTGTCAGTCATTACCACTATTACGTCCATATTCATACTTTAGCTGTTTTATCTAAGCCCGCTGAAAGTAAGTGTTAATTGATTAAACCTTCATTTCGCTCTCTCTTTCTTCTAGAAAACCCCACCTTAAGTCATTAGGTAAAACAAAAAACAGCTTTATGAGTTGATGATATTATCTAAGGGAATTATGTTACAGTATGCAGTACATTTGCTTTCGTATGAGTAGTCCTTTGACTTGTATTGGGGGTTAGAAATATAATTGAATGGACCTATAAGCTCGGAGGGAGACACCATGTGACCTCTACCCACAACCAGGGTGTAAGAAGGAGAGCATTGTGAATTGCCAGCAGAATATAACATAAAAGCATGGACCTGTATTTGGTTGGAAGAAGCAGACCAATCTTCAGATAGAGCATATAATCACAACAGGGCTTTGTTCATCGTATAAAGCAGTACTGTGCAGGAAATTTCATTTAAAATACATTAGGAAGGTGTTTTGATCACTCAGACAGTCAGAATTTAGTCTTTTCAAAATGGCTATTGTACGGTTGACAAAGCAAGCATAATCAGAGCTACAGCCAGACCGATCATTTGTTAACCGCTACGATACTAATTTTGATATATGGAGGGTGCCAATCCGAATAAAAACATCCTCCAGATCTAAATCTGGAGGATGTAATCCTCATTATTGGTCACATACATGTAAACACACAGAGAAATTTGTTTTCTGAATTTAACCCATCTTAGTATTAGTAGCAGTGGGTAGCTATTTCATAAACAGCGCCCGGCACGCAGTGTAGGGGGTCTGGTGCCTTGCTCCAGAGCAACTCGGCAGTGCCAATGCATTTTGGGGACTTGAACCAGCGACCTTCCGGTTCCCAAGCCAAGTCCCAACAGACTAAGCTACTGCCGCCCCAACTGAGCTACTGCCGCCCCATATATTACATATTAAACTATAAGCTGCTACAAGCTGAAGCTCAACCTAAGCTTTGTTAATTCATGATCAACATGCCTCAGGACACAATTCTGACAATAATTCAAATCAATAAAAAATAACAAAATGGCACATTTGAACCTATTGCAACCGTAACATTGAGTAAAAATGTATTCAAAAGGTAAGAATGAAGTGGAACATTCTCCAAGTTCACTTGCAGGGGACTTCCCCACTGGGGAGCTTTGTGGAGAAATCCCAAACTGTGATTTTTGTGTGCTCCATCTGTAAATACAAATACAAAAGGATGTATCAGAGTACTTAATTTGAAAATTGAACTGGATCATCCGCTGGGCAAAGCTCCAGTGGAAACATAGGGCCCACAATGCACTGAAGTTTTGCAAACATTTGGGATGATTCATTCCCACGAAAAAATGTACATGATCACACGTGCACACAGCAGAGCCAAACAGTGAATCTATGAGTCACTCTGCTGGTCAAACGAGGTCATAGCATCGACTAAGTAGACATTCATGGCATTCACATTTTTTCTATTATCAGTCAGACCAAAATGCCAATACCTTCATATCTGCAGAAGGCTAATATTGGCAGATATTATCGGGCCATATATCAGTCAGGCTGTAATCAGATAACCATAGAATACAATGTTTGGATTCAGGCAGAGACACATATCTTGTACCAGGGCATGAGGACAATGAAAGTAGTCTAACAAAGTAGATCTAAACTAGCCTCCCAGCGGGTGTAAAGAGGAGGGTGAAGGAGAGGTGAACGCTGCTGGTGACCACGCCGTTTGTAAGCACGTCTGCTACAATTGAAGCCGGCAGAACAATTTTGGATTATACAATCTACAAATCCTCTGATGGCTAATTTATACTTCTCATTAAGATACAAGATACAATATATTGTATTGGCCAATTGCAACAGGTACATTGGAATGCTTACTCCTCATTCTCTCCCGCAGTATACATCTCCAAAACAATACCATAAAAATAATATATACAATGAAAATAAACAAAAAAAGAGAATAAAAGTGACTATTAAATGATATGTACATGAATGTACATAAAGTGGCAGTAGTGCAGCAGCATCATGAAAACAGTGTAAGTCCAGCAAAGTATGTAAGTGTAATGTTAATGACAATGTTATGAAAGTGGCCAGGGTGCCCAGGGTGGTTGCAGACCTTTATGATGACATGGCCTTCTACTAACATCTGGTCCTCCAGATCTCCTCAATGCATGGAAGTGCACACCCAATCTTCTCTGCCGTCCTCACGACCTTCTGGATGGCTTTCTTGTTCTGTGGGGCCGTGTGTAGTGCCAGGGAAATGGCGTTGTCTACAGACCTGTTTGGTCTGTATGCAAACTGGTGTGGGTCTAGGGACTCGGGATGGAAAAGTTTAGATGCAACATTTCAAGTTTCTCCAGGTACTTCATGCAGGGTGTTAAAGCCACTGAACGATAATCATTGAGGCATGTTACCTTGGTCTTTTTGGGTAACGGCACAATGGTTGTTGCTTTGAAGCACGCTGGGATGACAGACATGCATTGTAGATGTCGGTGAACACAGGAGCCAACTGGTAGGCGCAGGTCTTGAGGATGCGGGATGGAACTCCGTCTGGGCCGGCTGCCTTCCCTGCCTTCAACCTCCTGAATTTCTGCGGACCTCGTACTCGGACAGTTGTTGAACGTAGTCCTCTGAGTGGATGTTCAAGTTGTTGGTCGGCTCATGGTCTCTTTCAAAGCGAGCAAAAAACGTGTTTAGCTTGTCTGGTAGGTTAGGGTCGTTGTTGGTGACTGCCCCTGAGCTCCCCTTGTAGTAGAGAGGACCCTCAGACCTTGCCACATACGTCTGGTGTCAGAGCCCCCGAACTGTAATTCCAATTTGTTTTTATAATCCAATTTACCCTTGTTGATGGCTTTTCTGAGTCGCCCTGTTGTGAAAGCGTTACTCCGTTCCTTAAGTTTGTTCCGTATGTAAGCATTCATCCATGGTTTGCGGTTCGATAATGAGCGAACAGACCTGGTTGGGATGCATTCTTCCACTAGCCTGTTAATGTTTACTGTGACATGATCTGCATACACATCAAGGTCAGTGGTCTTGAATAAACTGATTTCTAGTCCCCGCTGTAGGTATAGTAAGTCTGTCCAGCAACGCACGTTCTTTATAACTGTGGGCGTGGAATTCAACTTCAGCTTGTAAGCGGGAAGTGGAAGCACGGAGACATTGTCTGATTTGTCGAAAGCCGGCCGCGCAACAGCGCGATAAGCGTGCTTGTTTGTGGTATAGCAGTGATTGACACTTGATTGTCAGTAATTCCAGATTAGATGAGCATTGTTGAGAAAGCACCTGAACGTCTGTACACCAGCTGTTGTTCACCAAGCAGCATATGCCCCCACCTTTATTGTTCCCTGTGGACTCAGCTGTTCTTTCGGTCCGAAACAAAGAGAATCCCGGTAGTTGCACAGCTTCGTCAGGAATCACGGAGGACAGCCACGTTTCCGTAAAAATAACGGCGCAACACTCCCTGATGTCCCGCTGCGAGGCGATACGATAGTTCAGTTTATCGAACTTGTTTGCGAGTGACTGGACGTTGGCGAGGAGAACGCTTGGTAGGGCTGGTTTCCATCCCCTCCGGCATGTACTAACCAGTAGGCCACCATGGGACCCTCTCCTGTGGGCGCGTTTGTTGGAACGGGCTCCCCTCACCCCGCTCTACTTTGTCCAGCAGGATCTCCGCAAAGTCCTAGTCCTTTGTTGCGTTGTCTGTAGTTGTATTGTTCCGTAATTCTAAGAGTGTTTGGCGATCATATGTGATAACACACATGGTGACTTGCTATAGTCCTATAAAGTTACTTAAAAATACAAGAAAAGTGTGAAAAAAGTCAACTAAGTCAACAAAATGAACTGCAGGAGCTCGTAGAGACACGTCTGCTCTCCTCCAGTACACGATACCAACCGCATGTTGGTAGCACACAACATTAAGAGGTGGGCCATGGTGTTTTTGGGTAACGGCACAATAGTTGCAGTGTACTTTAAAGCACACTGGGACGACAGACATCTACAATGCATCACTGCAACAGTCTGTCATCCCAGTGTGCTTCAAAGCGGCAACCATTGTGCCGTTACCCAAAAAGACCAAGGTAACATGCCTCAATGATTATCGTCAAGTGGCTTTAACACCCATAGCCATGAAGTGCCTGGAGAAACTTGTAATCACATCGCATATCAACTTTTCCATCCCATAGTCCCGAGACCCACTCCAGTTTGCATACAGACCAAACAGGTCTGTAGACTACGCCATTTCCCTGGCGCTACACACGGTCCTGCAGCACTTAGACAGGAGGGACACCTACGTCAGACTGCTGTTCATTAACTACTGCTCGGCGTTCAACACCATTGTTCCCTCCAAGCTTGTTCTGAAACTGAGGGATTATCAAGTTTGCAGACTGTCATCACAGTCATCGGCCTGAAAAGTGAGACGACAAAATGTATAGAGTGTGAGTACAGAGATGAGTGAGAGTACAGAGATGAGGTAGTCCAGCTGACGCAATTGTGTGAGGACAACAGCCTCGCACTGAATGTCAGCAAGACTAAGGAGCTCATCGTTGACTTCAGGAGCCACCGGGGCACCCACTACACCATCAGCCTGGACGGGACACTGGTGGAAGTCGTCAGCTGCTTCCATTGCCTTGGGCTACAGATTGACGATGACCTGGTGTGGACTCGCAAGACGGAGGTCATGCTGAAGAAGGCACACCAGTGCTTCTATGCTCTGCAGTGCCTCAGAAAAAGCGGTATAGGCCAGAGGTGGCTAGTGAACTTCTACCGTGGCACCGTAGAGAGCGTCGAGTGACGTCACTGTGTGGTAAGGCAACACCACTGCACAGGACAAGAAAGCCATCCAGAGGCTCGTGAGGACGGCAGAGAAGATCATCGGGTGTGCACTTCCATGCATTGAGGAGGAAGAAGGCTATGTCCATCATAAAGGACTGCAACCAACCTGGGCACCATCTCTTCTCCCCCCTACCGTCTGGTCACCGCAACATCCATACACGGACCAGGTTTAAGGATAGTTTTTATCCACAGGCAGTAATAATGGTCAGAGGAAATGTTGCAACACTGCACTCACTCTGCATCATAAACCATCCTTGGAACGCTCGAGTATGTATGCGGGCGTCAGACACAAACACAATTAACCCCTCTTAACGAATAGAGCTGTGGTGGCTGTCATACCCCATGAGTATGAATGAAACACTAAAGTGTTCTAATCACGGCCGCTTGCGAGCTTGCTGTGGTTAGGGTTGGTAGGGCTGTGGTTAGCTCATTCAAATCTATGGGACTGGTTGTCGGGTACTTTGACGAGGGCACACACTGCTTGTCCCCGCAAACTGTTTTTTTCTCTCCACCATTATCGCCGCTAAGCACCATGCATTGGACTCACAGAGGTCGCCTTCCATCCCCTCTCCCAATTTATTGTCAGTGGTTCTACGCCATGTCTTTCAAACAGAAGAAGAAATGATTCTATATATGGGGTTAGGCAGTACGACTTAAAACAAACTAAATAAATATAACGTTGCTTTTAGTGTAATGACCCGAGGAACTGCCCTGCAGGACAGAGGTGAAAGGTGGTGTAATTGGTGACGTCCTGCCGTTCCAGAACACATAGAACAACGTGGCATGTTTGCCGGAACACATTAGATTACATCACGGCGTTTCTGTCTTGTAGAGAAAGCTGTTCACTCTTTGAGAGGATGAAGACATATGTTTTGTTTCGAAACATAATATCTATAGATCTAGCAGGCAGGTAAGTAGGTAGAAAGGCAGCCAGGTAGATAATCAGGCAGGTAAGCAGGCAGGTATGCAGCCAGGTAGGTAATCAGGCAGCCAGGTAGTTTGCTAAGCAGGCAGCCAAGTAAGTACTCAGAAAGATAGGTAAGCAGGCAGGTAGGTAAGCAGGCTGGGAGGTAAGCAGGTGGGTACACAGCCAGGTAGGAAAGCAGGCAGCCAGGTAGGTGAGCAGTCAGGTAAGCAGTCAGGTAAGCAGGCAGGACGTTTAGTAAGCAGGCAGCCAAGTAGGTACTCAGATAGATAGATAAGCAAGCAGGTAAGCAAGCAGGGAGGTTAGCAAGCAGGTAGATAAGCAAATAAGCAGGCAGGTAGGTAAGCAGGTAGGTAAGCAAGGATGTCATTAAGCAGCAGGCAGCAAAGGAGTTTAAATCCAAAAAATTGGAAGTAATTTGAAAAGTTCAAACGTATATCAACTATAACGTTCTATAAACTAAGTAATGAAGCTGCATTGCTTGAATTAATACTATTACAGTGAACTACAACACATAATGAACTGTAAGCCTCCAACATTGTACAATGTCAAATAAACAAGCAAAGGCAAATGTGCCATGGCCTTCAAAATTAGAGTCTCTGGACTTCCTTTAGCCCCTTAGTCACATCAAAATAAGAGGATATGTTGTTCCTGCACTGTTCTAAAAATAAAGTGTGCTTCAATAGGAACATCTATATTATCTAATATAGATGCAATAAATATAATTCGAATATAGCTCTTACGCTGTGTGTGGTTGTAAGCAAACGTTTTAAAAAGACTCCATCATCAAATCCAAACACTAGTTTAACACATACAATATATAAATACATATAAAATATATATTTTACCAATGCACGCATACACACAAACACTTACCTCCATACAGAGTATCTCATATATACGGTCTATGAGAAGCTGATGGCTGTTGGCTTATTGCTTCCTGTTCATTACTGAGGCAAGAAGCCCTTCTTGGCACTTTTGGCATAAACTGCTGCAGTAAAATGTGAAGACAGATTCTGTGCAGACAACAAAGATGAAGTGTTTAGCAAGCTTCTGGGCATTTTTATATTGTAATAATTAATGTTCTTTGTCCGCATAATATCGGGGTGTCAGCAGCTTAAATCCTACTTAATTTCTCCCAGACTTAATATTCATTATTTCCCCATTGCTCATGTTTACCAGTGATTAAAATGCTCCAGTTCAGAAGAGAGTGAAGAATGATCTCCACACGAAGCCACTTCTCGACTGATAATTGTGCAAACATGAAATATATATTTCATATTCATAAGTTATTTGTGGTTTGTGCCTACATGCATGTGGAGGAGAAAAAAAGATGTCAAACATTTTACATTCTTTTTTTATCCCTTTTTGGATCATTTATGTTGCATGAGATTATTCATGGCCCTGTAGACTGGTTGTTTGTAATTCAGAGTGAAACAGTTAAGAACCAGAACACAGAGTTTAGCAGCTGTAAACAACCATCACTCACAGTCTTACTTCCTGCCATTTCTCTGCTACAGGAAACCAGAGTAAGAATGATGGGATGGGCTTCTGCTCATTAACATTATAAAGAGATACTATGTTGCTTAAAAACGATGTATATTAGGAAATACAATATATAACATGAAATTCCACTGATTCACGCATTCATGAATTCAATGTAAATTATAATGGCTTGTGATACCTTCAAGAAAGTTTGAAAATGGAAAAAACAAAAACATGATCCAGCTCAGAGCATCCCCTCAGGGGAAACACAGGGGCATTGTTTGCTACAGTCTAAGCTACAGCACACAAGCTCAGGGCGGATGTAGGGCAGATGGAAGCATGGATGTAAGGTCGGATGTAAGCATGGATGTAAGGACGGAGGTAAGTGTGGATGTAAGGACGGAGGTAAGCATGGATGTAAGGATGGGTGTAAGCATGGATGTAAGGACGGGTGTAAGCATGGATGTAAGGACGGAGGTAAGCATGGATGTAAGGACGGGTGTAAGCATGGATGTAAGGACGGGTGTAAGCATGGATGTAAGGACGGGTGTAAGCATGGATGTAAGGACGGGTGTAAGCATGGATGTAGGGACGGATGTAAGCATGGATGTACATTTACATTTACATTTAGGGCATTTGGCAGACGCTTTTATCCAAAGCGACTTACAAGGTGTACATTAGTTGAAGCAGACAATAGCATAACACTGGGGTACGCAAACATATAAATACAGCAGTTCACAAGTATTCATATTGTCAAGATGAATAACACAATTTTGTACTGCAATCAAGCGAATGCTTTTAGACCAATGCTAGATCCCCCACACACGCACATAACGTTAGATGGTCCAGAGCGAGACTAACGTGTAAAGATAAGGAGCGACCTAGTGATGAGCGAAAGGGGAAGCCGGGGTTTGAATACTGCAGGTGTGTAGATCCACAAACACATACATACAGACACACACACACAAACATACAGACACATATACACACACTCACAAATACAGACATACAGACACACACCGCACAGGCACACAGTGAGAAGAAAGCGTCTGCCGTCGCAATCATAAACCGTCAGCCTCTGATCCGTAGTGAGAGCTTTCAATGGCTTTTCTTTCTCTCCAGTTGGACAGGATTACCTATCAGTGGAAGATCTGCATTTGTTTTCCTTTGCATCTAAATTGTGATCTGTGTCTGATATCGGGGACTACAGACCGTGTGTTCCCTTCACCACAGATTAAGATTTTTGTGAAGGTGAGTCACTTAACCTCCTAGTCAGGGCAAATCTGATTGTGTTTTTGGCCGCCGTTAGAAACAGCCTGTATCCCCAGATAAGACAGAGGCCAAGGTCCAGCCCACCAGGTTCTGAGGATCTGCCGGATGAGTCAACTGACTTCAGGGGAAAAGCTGAACATAGTTGTGTGTGTGTGTGTGTGACTGTGTGTATGTGTGTGTGTGTGTATATATATGCATATATGTGTGCACAGGCATGCATGTGTGTATGTGTGTGTGTGTGTGTGTGTGTGTGTGTGTGTGTGTGTGTGTGTGTGTGTGTGTGCTAGTGTGGATAGGAGTAATTCAAAGAATCAACCGAACATCTGTGTGTGTGTGTGTGTGTGTGTGTGTGTGTGTGTGTGTGTGTGTGTGTGTGTGTGTGTGTGTGTGTGTGTGTGTGTGTGTGTGTGAGAGGGAGGGAGGGAGGGAGGGAGGGAGGGAGAGAGAGCAGGAGAAAGAGCTTGTGTGTGTGTATGTGTGCACAGGCATGCATGTGTGTGTGTGCTAGTGTGAATAGTAATGTTTCAAAGAATCAACCAAACATCTATTGCCTCAGAATCCTGATATAACATTGGGAGGAAGAAAATGAATCCCTGTTACATTGTGTGTGACTTTCATTGTCGTCGTGTAACATCTCCAGACTTTTCATTTCGCTGTGATTGCACATTCAAGGTTTCAAGTTGTGTCTTTTTAGGGGGGAGAGACTCGTGTTGCACCGTTATCAGAAAATGAGAAGCCCCAGAACTGAGTGGGAGGGACGTAGATACGTCCACAAAGTCTTCAACCCTCACATGATGTGGTTGGAGATGAATGCAGAAATCCGCCCTGCATGGAGAGATTACTGGAGGAACGTTGATATGGGGTCTGCCCCGCAGGCAAGCAGAGTATTCAATTTACCACATAATACATTGGAGAAAAACCTTATTGCATTTAAAGTTTCCGATCACTTTGAAATCTTAAAAAAACAACAGGATATAATATTTGTTGCCTTGAGGCATTATGGAATGGAAGTATTCGAGTATTTGACCGTTTATTTTAGTTTGCGATTGAAAAAAAGCAACGACATTGGATTTAGCAACGGATTTAGATAATAACTTAGTTCAGATAAGACTGATCTAGTCAACCCACTTCACTATCGGTGCAGACACTCTTTCCTAGTGGATTCATTTGAAACCAACGAGAGATAGTCTGCTGGGGAACAGATAATTAATCAACTAAACCAAATCCAAAAATGTATCCAAGATCACAGAACATGACGTTTTAGTTAAATATCTTTGTAGCCTCAGCCGCCAAGCAATCCAAAATGTGCAATGAGTAATAAGTAAAGAGCCATAGAAACACTGATATGTTCCTGATACACCACTTTCCTTTACTGCCACCTCAGGCTCACTGCGTTTGCGGCTGCTTCTCCTCCTACTGCTGTTGTCTCACACACACCACACACACACACACACACACACACACACACACACACACACACACACACACACACACACACACACACACACACACACACACACACCACACACACACACACACAGTTTGGACTGGGGTCAGGTGGCAGTAGCTCAGTCTGTTGGGACTAGGCTTGGGACCGGAGGGTCCCAAGCCCAAGGCACCAGACCCCTACACTGCTCCTCGGGCGCTGTATATACAATAGCTGCCCACTGCTCTTAATACTATTATTAAGAGCAACACATTTCACATTTCACTGTGTGTGTACATTTATGTGAACATTACAGAGGATATAAAGGATGAGGATTAAAAATGTTGATTTAGGTTTAGACACGCACACAACACACATACACATACACACACACACATGGGTTGCTGGTTACCCACCGGGAGTCTTCTAGAGATTTGAAAAGCTCTAAAGTCCCATTATGTGAGACTCAAGACTAACTAAAGGGGGCACATAGAAGAACAGCTGGCTCTGACAGCTACTACACACACACACACACACACTAGGAGAAGCCAACGCTCTCAACATTTACACACAAACCTCACACACAATCCACAAACTCTCTCTCTCTCGCTCTCTCTTGCCCAATATCTCTCTTGCTCTCTCTCTCTCTCTCTCTCTCTCTCTCTCTCTCTCTCTCTCTCTCTCTCTCTCTCTCTCTCTCTCTCTCTCAAACACACACACACATACACTGACACACACTCAGTGGGCCATATTCAATTGCCAATTGCCAGTGAGCAACATACCAATGCACTCTAGCAGGAGACAATTGGCTACTCTAGTTAAAGTCGGAGTTAAGGGTTTATTCAATGTAAGAAAGCTCAAATGTTCCGGATTTGAACCCAATACTAAACAAGATACACGTTAGTAAAATGTGTGTCACTGTATGTGGAAAAACTGTCTGCTATATGACTAAATATTATACTATTATATCATATTATTAAGTTACTGTCTTGAATTTACTTATAGTTAAGTTGACATGAGATCAGAGATGGATCAAAACAAGTTTTCTGATGAGTTAAATCACTTACGGTGAACTATCCTTTATTCTTTGGTAACCAATCATCCCCAGATCCTCAACTGATATAAATGGTGCGTAAATGCATTGATTGATTCTTGGTGTGAAAATAACTGAAATTAAACTCAAATTTCAGAACAACAATTATGAAGTACAGGCTGTTTGAGGACAGCCGGGATTTATTGACCCAAAACAAAGGGTGTGCATGTGCTTGTCTTTCCTCTCGACACATTAAATGATAGAGAATTATAAAGTGCCTTCAGAACAACACTGATGAAAACCTGAGAGTGGGTACCAATTTGGAATGAAAGTTTAGCCTCTCACCCCTTGAATATTTATGGAGGTAAGGCGGTATCTTAATATGAACAACAGGGAGAAATAAACAAAGCACTTTGTCTTTTCCGTCTTAATTTTACTAGACAAAAAGGTAAAGAATCAGAGACCAAGATTCAAGATTCCAGAGCCAGATCAAGACCAACAACAGATCAGCCACAATCAATCAGGTACCTTCTTGTTTAGACAGGCTTTGTGTCAGCAGCTTTGAGATCCAATGTATGACGCATGCTTTTCTGACATATTATTATTATTTTATATCTCTTATCATTCCGTGGTTTTTCATTTTTGTTTTCATTTAATTCCATGTTTTCCCCCCAGTGTTTGATTATTTAGATGTTATTGCATTTTGTTGATTCGGCCTGTTAATCACTCTCTTTATGAAGGGAAAGATGGATCCAGATTGTTTGCATTAGAATCAGTCCTTTGGGCTACTACACGTTGAAGAGGCGGCCATATTTAGCTACTTGCCCTTCAAATGGAACTTCTTCATGGGTCACGGCGATCACAACACATCCCCACTACAAGACCCATCGGGTAGAAGAGCTGGCTAGTGCTTTACATCCCAACAAGACAAAGCACTGGTTTATTCTATATGCCTTCTCCTCACCCATTAAATACAGTAGATGTTAACATATTCCTACATCATGGCCTATATGGCACATAATGGATTGCATAACATAGCCACCATTAAGCCAGTGTGTGTGTGTGTGCGTTTGTGTGTTTGTGTGTGTGTGTGGTCTGTGTGCGTGTGTGTGTGTCTGTGTGTCTGTGTTTTTTGGCTTGCATACACTTTCCGAATGTGTGGATCTCAAACGTCGACAAAATGCCACCTCAGCCTCAAAAATTCATCAGGCCAGAGAGAGAGAGAGAGAGAGAGAGAGAGAGAGAGAGAGAGAGAGAGAGAGAGAGAGAGAGAGAGAGAGAGAGAGAGAGAGAGAGAGAGAGAGAGAGAGAGAGAGAGAGAGAGAGAGAGAGAGAGGGGGGGGGGGGGGGAGAGAGAGAGAGAGAGAGGGGGGGGGAGAGAGAGAGAGAAAGAGAGAGAGAGAAGGATAGAGAAAGAGAAGGAGAGAGGGATAGAGAATGAACGAGAGAGAGAGAGAGGGAGAGGGAGAGAGAGAGAGGAAGGAGCAGGAGAATCACCCCCAGCCCAGCCTCACCCGGCCCCATCTTCTTTTCCATTCCCCTTGTAATGACAAAAATGTCTAGCGGGAAATGGATGCTTTATGCAGCAGGGAGACTAATTGGAATAAATGAGGTGAACATGAGCGTCTGTACACACAAGTGCTGTGTTTAAGAGTGTGTTACATTGAATATGTGTGTGTATGTGTGTGTGTGTGTGTGTGTGTGTGTGTGTGTGTGTTGTGTGTGTGTGTGTGTGTGTGTGTGTGTGTGTGTGTGTGTGTGTGTGTGTGTGTGTGTGTGTGTGTGTGTGTGTGTGTGTGTGTGTGTGTGTGTGTGTGTGTGTGTGTGTATGTGTGTGTGTGTGTGTGTGTGTGTGTGCGTGCGTGGAGAAGCTTATTTTAATTTTTTTATTTTCATATCTAATATTTAAAGCTGTCTTGGCAAGCATACATGTAAAGTATATTGTATAAGATGAGATGTATAAATCATCCAGCAGACAGTTTATTTTTATTTTTTTATTTTTACAGTATTGTTATCTTATAGTGTTGTTTATACAGTATACAGTGTAGTAGATAGTAGATAGTATATAGTGTTGTCTATAGTTTATTATTGTATACCATATATTGTAGGGCGGCAGTAGCTCAAAAAATAAAAAATAAACATAAGAAGAACAATAAAGTGATTGATGGGTGATATGTACATGTGTTATATCGTGCAAAAAGCATTTAAAGCATTTTAAAGTGCCAGTAGTTCAGCAGCATTATGAATACAGCGCAATACATACAGTGCAAAACAGTGCAGTAACTCTAATGAGTATTGAATATGTGTCCAGAAAGTCCAGCAAAGTATGACAGTGTAATGTTAATGACAATGTTATGATAGTGGCAGCACTCCGAGCAGTTCAGATTCAGATTCAGATTCAGATTCAGATTACTTTATTAATCCCGAGGGAAATTAAGGTGCAACAGTTGACACAGGGGGAATAAAAGCACACACAAAAAATACTAATACCTAAGCTAAAAAACAATAAAATTGTATAAACAAAAATATAGTTAAATGAAATCTAAATGTATTGATAAATGAAGATAAATTTACAGTATTATTACAGTAGTACGTAGGTATATACAATACACAACAATACGTATAGTGCAAATTGGCAGAATAATATATTAATAAATAAATCAACTGAAAGTGACATGTGTAAAGTGAAAAGTGAAAAGTGAATTTGAAGAGTGATTTGCAGTGCGTTGACCAAAAAATAATAATATTTAAGTACGTTGGCCTCAGGTCACTGAGTCGCCACTGTCCCTCTCACGACCCGAGGTAGATGAGTTAAAAAGTCTAATTGCCACAGGAAGAAAGGACTTCCTATGGCGTTCTGTGGTGCACCTGGGTGGAATGAGTCTGTTGCTAAAGGTGCTTCTATATGAGGTCAGCACCTGATGGAGAGGGTGAGAGTTGTTGTCAAGGATACTACGCAGCTTGCGCAGCATCCTTCTCTCAGACACCACCAACAAGGAGTCCAGCTGGACCCCCAGGACAGCGCCAGCCTTCCTGACAATCCTGCTGATCTTGTTGGCGTCTGCTGATCTCAACCTGCTTCCCCAGCACACAACAGTAAGCGCACTGCCTGTGAAAAAATAAAAAATGTCCTTGAACCTGCTAGTCCTTGTTCAGATGCTGCCTAATCGCCGACCGGACGGTAGGGGGGAGACATCTGGTCCTAAAGATCTCCTCAATGCATGGAAGTGCACACACGATGATCTTTTCTGCCATCCTCACGACCCTCTGGATGGCTTTCTTGTCCCGTGCAGTGGTGTTGCCGTACCACACAGTGACGCCACTCGTCAGGACGCTCTCTACGGTGCCACGGTAGAGTTCAGTAGAGTTCACTCGCCACCGTTGGCCTATTACGCTTTTCCTGAGGCACCGCAGGGAATAGAGGCGCTGGTGTGCCTTCTTCAGCATGACCTCCGTGTAGCGGATCCACGGAGCCCAGTTCTCCTCATACAAGGATGGGTTAAATGCAGAAAAACTAATCACTGTGTGTGTACATGTATGTGACCAATAAAGAGGATTCAGTATTCCAGATTTCAATTTTTTGTAAAGTAAAGTATAGTATTGCATAGTAGAGTACAGTGTAGTATAACGTAGTATGGCTGTTGAAATGCAGAATGCATGAATGAATGGGGAGATAGCATTCCATTGCACTTGTTAAAACAATACAGCAGCCGCGATCTCCAGCAACCTGGCACTGCCCCCCCGTTCAAGGAGGTCATATAGTGGAGGGCAGCGTGCGCACACACACACACACACACACACACACAAACACACACACACACACGCGCGCGCACACACACACACACACACACACACACAGACACACACACGCACACGCGCACACACCCGTGCACACACACACACACACACACACATGCATACACACACACACACACACACACACACAATCACACGCACACACACACACACACACACACACACACACAAGATACATATTTGAATCTCTATGACTTAAGGACATTTCATATGACAGTTATATCAGTTCCAGGCACTAGCTGACTGAATTGTAGCCTCAGGAGCCACATATTTGAGTTTCACAACCAATATCAGTTTGGCCTTGTCTGAACAGCACTTGATTTCCACATAAAGGAAGGACCATTCAAAAATTCTTCCTTTATTTTGTCAGTCATCCACATGATACTAATGGTTCTAACTGCTTGGTGGGTTTGCTCGTTATTTGCACACGAATGTATCAGTGCAGCTGATCCAATTATATTGATCCAGCTCCCTGACATCAGCTGTGCCTTGTAACGTATGTGATAGTATTCAAGGGGCCTTGTATTCCATAAAGCTAGACTGAAATATTGACTCACAGCATCCATATAGTGAGACTAAAATGTTGGCTTGCAGTTTTGGTACCAGCAGTTTAATTTTTTATTCCCCATTATAAGTGTTGTTACGGCCCTTAAAGCAAATCAAAACAACAAGAAACAAACAAAGAAAAGCATGTGTGACATTTAATCCTGTGCTGCCAGGGATGAGCTGAACACTCATTCCCACTGTCTTAATGACTCCATTCACATTTACATTTAGGACATTTGGCAGACGCTTTTATCTAAAGCGACTTACAAGGAGTACATTTGTTGAAGTAGACAATAGCATAACACTGAGGTACGCAAACATAAAAATAGAGCAGTTCACAAGCATTCATATTAACAAGATGAATAACACAATTTCGTACTGCCAGGCCATATGTTATGCCAATCCCCTGGAGACCTTCAAATAGCTACCAGAGCACAGGAGGGAAATGTAGTTCTTTAGGTAGAGGTGCATATCAGGGTGTGGAGGGTGTGGCTTATTGGTGATTCTTATAGTGGATATAAGTTATAAGTTAAGTTATAAGTTATGATATAAGGCTATAAGTACAGCAGAGGTATGCAATGTTTTTTTGTTTTTTGAATGTACAGTTTGATTGACTTTTCTTGAAGAAACAGTGCATTAGGAATGAACTGAGCTTTTAGCGGAATTCATTCTTTAAATCTCAAACTTTCTTACATCCCTTCTAAGGAACATTAATGATTTGCTGCACAATCAACAAATATATCTAAATATCTAAATAAAGGCCTTTATCAGGAAGAAATGATCTTAAAAATCAAGGTATAATTACTTACTTATTCTTAGAATATGCATATACTTATATGCATATTATATGTGCATATTATATATAAATATTACTTATACATTATTATACAAAGATACCAAAAGAGAGCTGAGCCAAAAGGCAATGCTCTTGATCTACCAATCAGTCTTCGTTCCTACCCTCACCTATGGTCATGAACAATGGGTAATGACCGAAAGGACGAGATCGCGAATACAAGCGGCCGAAATGAGTTTCTTCATGGGGGGGGGCTGGTATCTCCCTGAGGGATAGGATGAGAAGCTCAGTCACTCGTGAGAGACTCGGAGTAGAGCCGCTGCTCCTTTGCGTAGAAAGGAGCCAGTTGAGGTGGTTTGGGCATCTAGTAAGGTTCAGCAATGCTTCCTGGTCTCCTCCAGAGGGAGGTTTTCCAGGCACATCCAACTGGGAAGAGACCCCGGGGCAGACCGAGGTACAGGTGGGAAGAGACCCCGGGGCAGACCAAGGTACATGTGGGAAGAGACCCCGGGGCAGACCGAGGTACAGGTGGGAAGAGACCCCGGGGCAGACCAAGGTACAGGTGGGGTGATAACATCTCACACACTGGCCTGGGAATGCCTCAGGATCCCCCAGTCAGAGCTAGTCAATGTTGCCAGGGAGAGGGAAGTTTGGAGCCCCTTGCTCCCCCCTTCCGTGATGCGACCATGGATATGCGGGAGAGGATGGATGGATGGATTATACAAAGATGATATTATTTAGAATAATTACTACGTTCAAAAGGTCCTTTAGGGACACTCAAGGATGCATTTTCAAATATAATTTAGGACACTCACTAATAAAGTTTTGGATAGATAAATCCAAAACTGTTTCAGGTAAACTGTATATTTTGTACCTGTTATGTATCCGTCTACATTAATGATACTTTCCACAATGACATACAGTTTAATCCATATCGCAGTGTACCACCAACACAGTTGTTTCAGTTGTTTCAGTTGTTTTCAGATGTTGCCGCCTGCCTTGGATAGCAGCAGCCGATAGCGTCAGCTCATTACAATGAGCGATGTTGTTATTATTCAGAATTACAGAAACCCTTCAGGCTGCATGGAATTAAAAAAGGAACAAGGACCTCCTGCATGTCCAAATGTAATAATTTCCCTTCATGGGCCCGATGCACCTTGCGGCCATCTTGGTTCTAAGCGCTAGCTGGGTGAGCCAACTGGAACAAGAACATGAAGCTTAATAAGTCACTAAATGATTCATCGAATGTATGGAGGGGTGATCGATTTAGCTGGCTTTGTTGCAAAGATTACTCAAATCAATACTGATCCTGGGGGTTTCACAGGATTTTTATTTTATTAGTATATATTTTTTTATGATGATTATTAGTTTTGTGTCTGTAACATCACCAGCAGGTGGAGGCTAATGTTGTGCCCAATGAATCACTGTCTGTGATGTTTGTAGCATCAGAGAAATGGTCAATATTTTAATTTCTGGTTGCTAGCAGTTATCTTGCCTACCAATGTTGAACACACTTATTGTCGGTACCTTTTGACACACGCATCTGCTAAATTACTACTTACTACGTACTACTACTAATTAAAGAAATATATCAACAAAAAAATATATATACTGTATATGTGTATTTTATATATACTAACATTTACTGTATCTGGTTCAGTCAAAAAAAATACATCTTTCCTGTAGTGAGAGAAAGTATTTATATACAATCCACATTCAATAATGATGTGCTGGTGGGATTGTGTCACTCTACACTCACACTCTCTCTCTCTCTCTCTCTCTCTCTCTCTCTCTCTCTCTCTCTCTCTCTCTCTCTCTCTCTCTCTCTCTCTCCCTCTCTCTCTCTCTCTCTCTCAAATATTGCTGTGGTATGCTGAACACAGTCAATGAGCTGGCTTTTGCAATATATTTTTAATAAAGAAGGCTTTTTTTCATGAATTTGAAGATATGATGAGAAATGATTTACACCCAAATGTAAAAAAAAGAATCGTGCCTCGCTGCAGGGCACGTTGAGAGACAACTCACAGCAGTAGAAGGAGTGGGGAATATAAGGAAGGGAAATCAAACATATTACGGTCACGGGCACCCGCCTACCAGAGAACCACGCTCCCTCAGCGCATATCTAATTCATCAATCAAATCGAGCTCTAATTGAGCTCAAATGTTTTGATGCAATGGGGGGGGGGGGGGGGGGGGGCAGCTTTGCATCCCTGATATGGCGCAAAGTGTTCCTCTCACACAACATAAGCAAATCACGGAGCTCATGCCCGGGTCGTAGAAGTATTTCTGTGGAAGAGAAACAGAGCGATGGAAGCGTTGATTGTTAGTGTTTATCGTTGGAATAAAATAAAAAACTGAAAGATACGGTACTATGGATAGATACGGTAAATGGATCTATCTATCTATCTATAAATAGATAGATAGATAGATAGATAGATAGATAGATAGATAGATAGATAGATAGATAGATAGATAGATAGATAGATAGATAGATAGATAGATAGATAGATAGATAGATAAATATCTACTGTATCTGTTTATCTGTCTGTCTTTCTGTCTGTATGTAGTAATTAAAATGAACACTTCAAATTGTATGTGCATGGATCAAAACTGAGTTAATTTCAAAAGAAAGACAGTATGACTGGATGAACGAATGAATGATTTAAGCCAAGTCTGCCAAGGCTTTAGGATTTGACATGAAAGCACACACACACAGACACACAGACACACACACACACACACACACACGCACATACGCACACAGACACAAACACACACACACACACACACACACACACACACACACACACACACACACACACACACACACACACTTGATAATGTTCCAAGTATCCTTAGATACAAACTCAGAAAATTCTGTAATTTGCCATTTTTCCACTGAGTGCCCACTCCACATCTATAAAAGAGCAGACTGAGTGACATCTCCCACCACATCCTTGATAGCCCCCCCCCCCCCTCCACACCGCCACACCACCACCACCCCCCCCCCCCCCCCCCCCCCCAACCTCCCGTCCCTCTCTCCCCACCTAAGTATTTAGTGGCATGTTCCCAGGATTGAAGTCAAGCGAGAGGGAAACACCGGAAGCACCTTTAGTTTTCCAAACAGGATTTACCTGCCTGTTCAAAAAGATGGGGAACCTGTCTGCCTCTCCTCCCCCTTCCCTTCCTCCTGCCCAGTTAAGCCTTATGCGGTGAACGTAAGTAAATAACGACTCAGTTGTCAACTCTCTGCCGCCGGTAAATCAGCAGGTATTCAGTGAGAAAAAAGGGAAGAAAAAAAACGCACGGCGCACTCCTGGAAGAGAAGAAGAAAAAGATCCACATAAAACGCGGCAGGGGCTGCTCGCCGGCCGCCGAGGCAACAGGGCACCGGGAAGAACACTTAATGGCGGGAGAGATATATCGAGGTGAGCGCCTCTCCGCCCGTGCGCCGCTGAGTCTTTGACCACGACTGCATCGATTTTTGTCAGCCATAGTGGCCACGGGACTGCTGATACGTAGTGAAGGATGCAGTTCATTAGCTGTGAGTGGGGGCTGTCCCCCCCCCTCCCTCCTCCTGCCCTCCACGCTCAACAGGCCACCTCCTAAATCTCAGCACCTTTCCTTGAGAAGTCCTGCCAATAAGTGTCTGCCACCGGCGTAAAAATAAATACCCCACAGCACACTCCTCCGTCAGCTGATCCTACCATCCCCTCCCCAGCCCCCACCCCCCCCCTCCCCCCCCCTCCCACTGCCACTACCACCCCCTCCCCAGCCCCCACCCCCCCTCCCCCCTTGCCCCCCTCCCCCCTTGCCCCCCTCCCACTGCCACTACCATCCCCTCCCTCCCTGTCCAGCTCCTCCCACAGATGAAGAGATAAGTCATGGTAATGGAGTGGAAGGAAGATGTGCAGCAGAAGATTAAGGAGACGCAGACGGTGATTTAAGAGTGGCCTTGCCATTGGCTGCATTTTTGGGGGGTGGGGGCAGGCAGGGGAGGAGGAGATGTGCGGCTGACCCCTGAGGGAGACAAAGAAGGTTGAACCGTAGACGGTCCTCCGCACCCCTATACGCGGCGTCTGTCTTACTTGTCCCAACTTGACGGCCGATCAAGCACAAAGGCAAAGGCTACACACTATTCCCGTGTTCCTCGATGAGTGCTGCGGATACACCCCCCCCCATACACACACACACACACACATACACACACACACCTACACACACACAGACACACACACTGCAAACCCTTTGCTTCTCGCATCTCCAAACTGTCCGCCCCCTTTCAGAAAAAACAAAACACTGTTGTTTTGTTCCACTCAACGTGTCACTCGGACCCTGTCGCTTGGCATCTGTAGAGGCCGCAGTAGCTCAGTCTGTTGGGACTTGGGAACAGGAAAGTATCTGGTTCAAGTCCCCGAAACACCTGGGCACTGCCATGGTGCCTTTAAGCAAGGCACCAGCACCCCTACACTGCTCCCCGGCTGCTGTATATACAATAGCTGCCCACTGCTCCTAATACTGGGATGGGTAAAATGCAGAGAAACAACCTTTACTGTGTGTGTGTGTACATGTATGTGTCCAATATAGAGGAATCAATCCTCCAGATTTATATATAGAAAGGAGACACTGAGAAACTGAGACGGCTCCCATGGGAAAGTTTCGTTTTAGCAAAGAGATGCCAGTGTGAGTTGTCAAACCCCAGAAGGAGCTGTAGTGTAGGGACAGCTGTAGTCACTCTCAACTATATACATATGTGTGTGCGTGCTTCCGTGTGTGTGTGGGTGTGTTTATATTTATGTATATGAGAGAGTAAGCGGGAGTGAGTTCTCCTTGTTAGCATATGGTAATGTGTGTATGTCTGCCGTATCTAAACTGGTGTGATCCTACATGATAGCGTGATGGCGTGTGTGTGTGTTTTTTTTGGATTGTCTCGGCTGTCACACACAGATCAGTTCCACAGTCAGCCTCACTGCTCCATGGATCACACATCTGTGATGGATGGAGGGAATTGAGGCCAATGCACTTCAAAGAGGGCCACTTACAAAGAGGTGCGAAGCATGTCGAGTTTATGATTATTATGAATTAATGAAAGGGAAACAAACTAGGCTACACTTGTATGATGTCAACATGTGCACGGCCATAAACTGAATCTATACATTGGACTACTTTCGGCTGATCCATCCGTTGAACTGTTGGTTGGACCTTTTTTAGAATATGAGTAAAGCAATTGTCGATGGCGGACGTGCCATTATCTGTGGCTATTCAAGCAGCTTCGGCGCAGCATTTGACCATTACCAGGCCGGTTGGATCAATGAAAGGACAGGACAGCTGTGCGGAGAGACGTACTGCCAGTGTGCCATATTGTTCTGTTTAAAGCTCCAATTATCTATTGTTTCATGAAGCGGACATGTTGATCAAATTGTTCAAATATGGCGTAATCCACATAAATGTTAGCAGGTGCAGCCTGTAACAAACTGACTTGATTTGTTTCTCTCCCCTTAAAAGGTTCCCCAAAGCACATAGATAAATTGAACCTCTCCACCTTCAGAAGAAGATGCTTGGCTGCTCGCCAGCCCCGCCTCCACCCTCTCCCCCCACCAAGCTAGAGAGCTCCAGATTGTATGGAGCGTACACAGGGTGGTCTTCACATTTTGCTTCGCTCCATTCTGTCTGACCATTGGACCAGTAAGTCAAACTAAAAGCTTACCAGAAGCCAGAGGGTAAACTGAGCCCCGGAGGTTGGGATACTCTGCGTTGAGGTAATCCATTAAAAGCACGGACCCGGAGGAGAGCGAGCCACACAGAACAAAGAGACCACCACCGGTGTTGTGGTGTTCACCGTCTAATATGTGTGATACAATTAGGGACCTCAGGGATGAGGTGGCAGGCTGAGGCCACAAGGTGAGCCACAGATGGGGAGGGAGTGGGGTCTTACTCTAAGTGCGAGTGGTGCGAGCGCAGGAACAAATTTGTGGAAACACATGCATGAACATTTCTCGGTCACCTGGAACATCCCACCTGCCGAACTCCCAGAACCCCCCTCACCATCACCATCATGATTGACCCTTTTCCCAAAAGGGGAACAAACACAGGTCAACATATATTATTATGGCTCTGGTCCTTTTAATGCACCTACTGATCATAACTCTGTGAAAATGGTTTAAAAGTGGGGAACACAAACTACTGAGCATGTTATGGTATCGTTACAGTGCGCCTCCTGAACTGCAAGGAGTGCTGCCACTATCATAACATTGTCATCCATATAACATTACACTATCATACACTATCATACTTATACTATCATACCATACTTTTTGCTGGACATTCTGGTCTCATTACAGTCACTGCACTGCACTCTAGTCAGGATGCTGCCGCACTACTGGCACTTTAAAATGCTTTTATTAGCTTTTTATTCAACACATTTCAACACATTTATATGTCATCCATCAGTCACTTTATTGTTATTTTTATATTTTTTTATTGTGTACAGTATTGTTAAAGTATAGTGTTGTATAGTATAAGTATAGTACATAGTATAGCATATTGTGTTAAATTGTTGGAAATTCATACTGCGGGAGAGAATGGGGAGTAAGAATTGCATTGTACTTTTACTTATGGCAAATAAAAACATGAATCTTTAATCTTGAATCTTGAATAATCTGTGGGGCAGTTCTCTTTGTTATATGGTGGCCTCCTCCAATTCCGATCCCCAAGCCACTTCAGCCTCCGCCCTGTCTGAGTCTCAAGCTCCGGTCTCAGAGGCAGCCGAAACACAGGAGATGGAGAACGGGTTTGAACGGGTTTGAGAACGGGTTTGTTTCCTTCAGTGGAATGGACTGTAAGGTGGAAGTGTGGAAGGTCTGTGAACGTGGATGCATGATATCATATTCATAGTTCATATTTCATATTCATGTTTGTTCTGACGTTATGATGATTATTAGTATAATGATTATTATTATAATTATTTTAGAACATTATCACAACATATATTTTTGCGAATTGAAATAATCAGGACCGATTATACGACACCTCCCTCTGCCATTAAGCCACAGGGTTATTATTTCCTCTTTCACCATATGCCAAAGAGTCCAGGTGAACCACATGACCCGGGTAGCTAGGCAGCAGCGGTGGGGGGGGGGGGCATCACTCTACCGATCCCCGTTGATTCAAGTCCTTTGTCCGGGTCAGTGCTGGACCCACCAGGAGGTTCAGGACAAAACAACTCCCGCAGGCTCCTGCCAGGCTAACAGACCTGAGCTCTAAAGCTCCTGTCATGCCATTCAAGCCGTAGGAGTCTATAACCATGGAAGAATCATAAAGACATGAATTAAATCCTTGCCTTTTGAAAACCCCTGTTTGAATGCTTTCCTACCGTTTCTTTTCACGCTTTTACTTTTTTTTTTATTATTATTTGCATGTAATATCTTTGCATTTATGGTGATCCACTCGCTCTTAGCTCTCATACTTTTTCCTGAACTAAAATGCGATTGTATTAAATAAAATATTGAATTAGCCCCCATTTCTGCCAATGTGGATTTACAAGCAATTTTGGTAGCTCAGAAGAAAAATCCAAGCTTAAAACAGCAAAATATAATTATAAGTACAGATGCATATATCAATTTTTGTTTTCTTTTGGTTCAAACATGTTAAATACCTCACTACTGCCTGCTGCAGCAGCATCACAATGCCTCGCCCTTCAGTAGATTGTGCATCATATAAATGCATCCTATTTCAGGCAATGTATCATTTAGCAAGAGAAAAATATTGCACAGGCCCATTGTACTGTCCTCAACAGCCCCATTAACCTAACTGCTTTGAGCTGAAGGCTTCTTCCTGTGCAGGAAGCAGACCTTGTTCTCTCCCAAAATAGATTCACCACTTTACATGCAGATGAACAAAAACACACACATTTTCGACACACACACACACACACACACACACACACACACACACAAACACACACACACAAACACACACACACAGAATATTCAAAGACAATTTCCCCTCACATAATGGGATGCGATGGACAGTACAGTGGACACAACTTAGATGAGAAGTCTGGTGATTGGCTCTGAATTCCTTCTGTGATCTGTTTGGCTTGTTTGTTTGTGTCGTTTGACAGTCATTACCTCGCCAGGCCCTATAGGCGACAGAGACCGTCAACCAACTCATTAATACGGCCATTTGTCATACACATTATCTCCATCTGTCTGTCTCTGTCTCGCACTCTCTCTCGCTCTACCTCTCTGTCTCTCTCTGTCTCCCTTTCTCTCTCTCTCTCTCATTCTCTCTCTCTCTCTGTAAAACTCTTTGTTTCGCATGTGAACCTCAGTTTGTCTCGCGGTGGAGGGGGGTTCATCCTTGGTGTAGCTGCACTACGATGCGGATGGGCTGCACAGCGTCTATATGAGGGCAGGCTGATGCATCGACAAAGGATCCCAACTTGGCTCCCACCCGTAATGGCAGACGCATTAGCTCGTATCATCCACCTCTCCAGGAGCTTCCCTTTGTGCTCCTTCATGATGGAGAGATGCGGAGGTGCAACCTCATCCATGGACCAGGTACAGTACTTCACAGTGGGTTCCCCAGTAATAGCCATGGCAGACTGAGTGATGAATTGAACCCATTTCATATTTCATAGTTCATATTTTAATTAGCTCGTCCAGTACCGTCAATCCATCAGCGATTGCGGAGAGATGGATGGCTTGGTCGTGGATTATTGATGAGGGAGGTTCGTTGGTTTTGATTGCTCCCACATTTGACTCAAACACATTGGCCTGCAGTTCTCTGTCAGACCATGAAATGTCACCATTAGACTTCCCATTTGGATATCACAGGTGGAAACAAGATAATGTATGAAAAAGATCCGCCTTATGTTAGGCCTGATTACACCCCCTCCCCTCCCCCCACCCCCCTCAATAATTAACAGTGGTGTGGATTGGATTGCTGAGTAGAATGTGTCTTTGTGTGTTTGCATGTGTGCGTGTGTGTGTGTGTGTGTGTGTGTGTGTGTGTGTGTGTGTGTGTGTGTGTGTGTGTGTGTGTGTGTGTGTGTGTGTGTGTGGGGGTGTGTGCGTGTGTGTGTGTGTGTGTGTGTGTGTGTGTGTCCGTGTTTGTTACGGCCTCTTCTCCCTGTCATTTTTTCCTGTCTTAGTTTCTGTTTTCAGGTTGGCAGGTAGAAAGGCACACCTGTGATCTGGATCCTGGTGCTTTATAAGCTGGGCCTTTCCATTCTCTCTCTCTCTCTCTCTCTCTCTCTCTCTCTCTCTCTCTCTCTCTCTCTCTCTCTCTCTCTCTCTCTCTCTCTCTCTCTCTCTCTCCTCTCTCTCTCTCTCTCTCTCCAACCCTTATTCTTATTTTGACACTACATTTTTCATTCAATCACTCAACACACACTCATCACACATCCACTCTCTGGTCAATTTGGGTATCTTTGGAGGGCTAAATTATTTTGATAAACCCAACCTTGGATGTGTTAGCAAATTGAATCTCTCTTCAAACCATGATGTGCAAACAGTGAGGTCACGACTCAAAGAGAGAGAGGATTTCTCTCTCATCTGAACAGACGGTAACGGGCCGTTAAAAGAGTGTAGTCAACTGTTTTCTAAAGCACCTCGAGGTAGTGTCACGCCACACTCGATCTAGGTTGACAAGAGACAGCAGAATCTCTGATCAATCACATGCTTAGCTCAGCAGCGGCCGTCAACCTACAGTACGTATATCAACCGATATACAAATGTATTGGAAACATCCAAAACTGTGCTGTGCCAACTCGGCCAACTTATTATAAAATCTGTCTGTGGCTTCATATCTAATCACGACACCCAAGGGACAAAACCAGACTCCTTTCTCTGGGTTGTTGGGGCAATATATATATATACATATATGTATATCCAGTATATATATATATCTAGTATATATATACATATCGTATCTGCCATATTTATAAATATCTAGGGACATACGGACGCATAACTGACACTCAATCTCTGAAACAATCCCAAACCAAAATAACAATACTTCACATGTCGACGGTAAAAGACGATAACCATAAAAACAAGCAGAATTGATGCTCGCTATATGTGATAAACAGGCAGTTCCCGCATATGCATCCCCTCTCTCTCTCTCAAAGCTCTCGGCAGTTGCCCCTCCGTCTGAGCGGGCTGAGACGGTGGAGACGACGGGATGATGTGTGTGTGCGCGCATGCGTTTGTGTGTGTCCAGTCTATGCATTTGTGCACAGCCACCTGAGGGACCTATTATAAAGTGGTTAACGTTAACAACTGTAAAGGCAATAACTAATGTGTGTGGGAAGGTGTACGTGCACTTGTGTGTGTGTGTGTACATGTCTGTGTGCATGTGTGTTTGTACAAGTCTTTGTGCTTGTGTGTGTTTATACTAGGGCTGCCCCCTATTAGTCGACCAAAGATTAATCGACCAAAGAGTCATTAGCTGATCAAGTTTTCATTGGTCGTCACGTGACAGAGGACACATGAGCCCACACCAAAGAAGCAAAGGGAAAAGCAGCAGGAGATATTAATGCTGATGGCTTCTGGTGAAGAGAAACAGGCGGAAGCTGAGAACAATGAAATGAAGACATACTAGGAGGACGGAACCAAGGGATTGATAAGGGACCACTGACTTGGTGGAGAATAACTGCTGACAGCCAAACGCATCCACTCCATCCCTTCCACATCCACGCCATCGAAGCGCATATTTTCAAAAGCCGGCTTCATTGTGAGCAAGACACAGAGCTCACTTAGACCAAAGTTTGCTTAAGTTTACACGTAGACAAAGTTTGCTTAAGCCTATATTTATTTCCTTGTTTGTTTCTATCGTTTAGATTAATTTTTCATTGTTAAAAGAAACGGAAAATATAGTTTCAATTGAGTTCTTTTGATTGTTTGTTTTAGAAAGTTATTGTGTTGGTTTTAAAAGTTCGTAAGTTGTGTGATGTTGATGTTATATGCTGTGTTGTGTTGAAATAAATTAACAAAATGTTCAGACAGTCTCCTTGTGGATTTTTCCGACACATTCAGAATCATAATTTAATGACTTGCCGGTGTCGTTAAACAGTCGTCTTGTTTCATGCTTGCGCATGCCCACCATTAGTCGACTTATGTCCATCACTGACGACCATTGGTCGATCAGGAAAATCTTTGGTCGGGGCCAGCCCTAGTTTATACCCGTTTGTGTGCTTGTGTGTGTGTACACATGTTTGTGTGCTTGTGTGTGTACATGTCTGTGTGCTTGTGTGTGTGTGTGTGTGTGTGTGTGTACATGTCTGTGTGCTTGTGTGTGCACACATGTCTCTGTGTTTGTGTGTGTACATGTCTATGTGCTTGTTTGTGTGTTCATGTCTGTGGGATTTTGTGTGTGTGTGTACATGTGTGTGTGTGTGTGTGTGTGTGTGTGTGTGTGTGTGTGTGTGTGTGTGTGTGTGTGTGTGTGTGTGTGTGTGTGTGCATGTCTCTGTGCTTGTGTGTGTACATCTCTCTGTGCTTTTGTGTATGTTCATGTCTGTATGTTTATGTGTGTGCATGTGCGTGTACATACATGTCTTTGTCCATCCACTTACTAAGTCAATGTATCTGCTTAGTCAATCTGCGTTTGTAAAAAATAAATTCAGTTTAGTCTCAAAAGCAACACGTTCACTAAACAATATCCACAAATGCATTTCATGTCTTTTTGAAATAAGTAGTTTTTTTTTTGCAAACATGAAGGTGTGTGTGGGAGACAGTGTGTGTCAGTTTTGGGGAAGCAATGACCCATCACCTAATGACCCATGACCCAATGACCCAAGTTTAAAACATGGTGAAAACTTCCAAGAATTAAGGCCATAGTAGAATTATTAAGTACAAAGGCCTCCGTCCTCCAAACTGTTGGAAACGGAGTGTTCTGTGTGATGGCCCCCACCCTCAAGAACTCTCTTCCTGGAGAGATCTGCAACACAGCCTCCCTGGACATTTTAAAAAGAACCCTCAAAACAAATCTGTTCACCATGGCCTTTGACCTCTAACCCATCCCTTTCCCCTCCTTTCACTGCTACTTTTATTTATTAACTTTACTTATTTTTGTATTTGCCTTAGCTGTTTGCTTGTTTTAAAAAAATATATATATATATATAATAATAATATTATTATTATACACAGCAGTTTGATTAGCACATTGCCGTTTTTCCTTCCAATATTCGGTTCAAATGCTGTGGTAAGAAGTAACTCTTAACTATTTTGCTTGTCAGTCTCATGCTGTACATTTTACAATACAATACATTTTACTGTATGTGTTGGTTTCAATGAAGCCGAGGTGTAGGGTAGCAGACAGGATGTGATCAGGGGGGGAAGGCGGCGTTTTAACCAGCTGCTTGGATTACATTTGATCCCATTCAAAATCAATTGGAGGCTTTTAAAAACAGAGAACAGCCTCTTGTTACAGATGGAAATTCTGTTAGCAGAAATCTATTAGGATGAAAGAGTGCTTGA
This sequence comes from Muraenolepis orangiensis, assembly GCA_027704905.1. Lineage (NCBI taxonomy): Eukaryota > Metazoa > Chordata > Actinopteri > Gadiformes > Muraenolepididae > Muraenolepis > Muraenolepis orangiensis. Next base: position 21,450,055 of record CM051004.1, read on the forward strand.
CATAAGATTGAGGGGGTGGGGTGGGGGTGGGGTAAATAAAGAAAGGACATATGAGTCTGGGGAAACAAGGGGCGAAGGGAATGCAAATGCACAGGCGGACGCCTGTAAACCTCTCTATTGGAGATGAGCATGGGATTGTAAATTCAAAAGGTGTTTGTTTCCTTTACCAAAAACCAGCCTCTCTCTCTCTCTCTCTCTCTCTCTCTCTCTCTCTCTCTCTCTCTCTCTCTCTCTCTCTCTCTCTCCTCTCTCTCCTCTCTCTCTCTCTCTCTCTCTCACCAATATCTGCCAAACTGACCCAACAATGCTCTGAAAATGTGAAGATATAAGAAGATTTTTGGATGTGTGCCCATGATGTATTCACTTCAACATGCAGGCAGAAATGTGCACAACCACCACCCTACACACCCCCTCCCCTCTCTCTATCTCTTTCACGACATCATTTTCACACCTCTCTGCCCTTGCAAGTATCATCCCACGCACGCACGCGCGCACACACACACACACACACACACACACACACACACACACACACACACACACACACACACACACACACACACACACACACACACACACACACACACACACACACACACACACACACACACACACACCACACACACACACACACACACACACACACACACACACACACACACACACACACACACACACACACACACACACACACACACACACACACACACACACACACCACACACACACACACACACACACACACACACACACACACACACACACACACACACACACACACACACACACACCATCAGTACTCAGCTGAAAACTGAGGAGGTTTTGACCCCGGGAAAAAAAAGCTCTGTGTAGCAAGTGTAAACAAAAACATTTATTTGAATTTCATCCTTTGAATATCAAATGGAAACCCCAGTACACTATGTTCAAGGTTCATACATTGAAAAAAATAAACAGACAGCTTAAATATGGTCATTCAAACCAAATTCACTTTTTGCAGAGTTTGCCTAAAGAATGTGTACACCTTACAAAAACACATGTTTTCTCCTCTCTTCTAGCCTTGATCCTCCAACTCCCATGATGCCACTGTGCTATGACATATTTTACAACCTGGACGCAATGCTTTGTCTCGCCTGCACACCACCATTCATCTCTTTGGCACAAGTTGCTGACGAAGATGTTGTGTTGGGCCTGTTTTCCTTTTGACTGGTCGAGGTCTTTCACAGTCAAGCAAGTTATTTTGCAATGGGAAGTCAGAAAAATACAACTAAACACATTTTATAGAAGCAGAAGGGAACAGAGAGCGAGACAGAGAGAGATAAACATATAGTGAGAGAGAGAGAGAGAGAGAGAGGAGAGGATGAGAGAGGAGAGGAGAGGAGAGAGAGAGAGAGAGAGAGAGAGAGAGAGAGAGAGAGAGATAAACATATAGTGAGAGAGAGAGAGGATGACAAGAGGAACAGAGTGGTTTCAGATGAGTTATGAGTTTGCAAATAGCTTGTTTTTGACGAAGGATGGAATATCTTTAAATAATGTCTTGATTATGGAAATCAATTTCAACTGGGTTGCATTTGGTCAAGATATTTTCAATGGAACATGATTGGGGAATGTATTTGTGGAATTGGTTGATAAAAAGATTAGTATTAGAAGTATTGACTGTGAAATGCTGAAATCCCCAATGTTGTTGCTTCATCCCCGACTCCCCAAATGTTGTATCCAGGATATTAGAATAGATTAGATCAGATTACATTAAAATGTATCATCATTGCACAGCACAAGTACAGTACAGCAACAAATAAATTGGCATCTTACCAGCGTGAGAATGTTGCAGTAAAGTGCATGGTAATATACAATGTAAAAACTGGTGTGTATACAGTTTATTTATGTACAGAGATAGAGTGTAGTATACTATGGTATATATATACTCTAAATGTCTGAAGCCTGTGATTGGTCAGACCATCACCAGTCACCTTTGATGACGCTGAAGCAGCTCAGAAGTTCCAGGTTTCTCCTGGTGTTTGAAGCTCCAGGGATAAAAGCTGCAGCTCCAGCATTAAGAAAAAGCATTGAAAGTAACCCCCTCGAGGGTTACAGAAAGCTACACCAGGGTTTCTCCCCAGGTGCCCAACTACACCTCGTCAGTTACGGCTATGTTTCCCTAGGTAGGCATTATGCACTTTAACTAAAAGCGAGTGATGTCGATAGTACTGCTAAATAGGCTGAGTCCGCATTAGCTGAAAAGCAGTGCACAGTAAAAACAGATAGATTATTATGAGTATGTAAAATGGTCGCCCACTTTCAACGGTTCACTTTTTGCATGACATAACAGGCTTGGGGTGTTTTGTCTGTCTTGTCTTTTAGTTCCAGGCACAGCTTTAACATAGTACACATTCCACATCAGAGTGACAGAAATGATTTAAAACTGCTCATCTGAGAAATAGCTGAGAGTTGTTCAACGTGCTGCCTGCGCTGCAGAGGGAAGCGGGAGCTGCGGTGAGGGAAATGGCCCCCACACCACATCAGTGCTCATTGCTTACATGGTGGATGGAGAAACTCGGAAATAGCACATTTTGGTTGTGCATTTATTCAGTAGCGATACTTCCATTAAAACCTGGTGACCTGGTGTCATGTGGGCGGGGCCATCAGCCCCACTGCCATCAGCGCAGGTCAGTTATACGTCGGTTACTGCACCCCTTTTAAACCCTTAAAATAAGAATAACCTGGCAATGCCATCTGCAGTATTTGGCAACCAGCGAAGATGGATAACTTAAACTAATTAACTTTTTCAATCAACTCTTTGCTTTGGGCCAAAAACCTATTTTTTGAAGGCTATCTGTAGAGTCCATTAAAGATAGTGAAGCCCATAGGCCTCAACAGTCACTTGACTCCATCCAAAAATTATCTTTTCATAATTTTAACAAGACCGCACGGGTTGGATAATAGTGCCCATGACAATACAATGTGATAAAAGCTATTACAAAAAGATACAAATAAGCACAAAATAAAAACTGACGATAAAAACAATAGCTATCATAATACCATGTTGTGCATTGGGAATATTCTACAATTGACCACAGGGTGTTAAAATAACAGAAGGATTACACTTTGATACCCAATTTCCACAGAAACAAGATTAGACAAAGTCGGTCAGGTCATAACTAATACAATTATATTGAAAGTAATTCATTAAGTTTCATTGCTTTGTCTTCCAACACCACTGAACAGACAGTGTTCTGTGTCTCTTTTGCCAAAGTGTCATTGGGAGCTATCTTTTTTCATGGGAAAATGATTATTATTCATTCACATACATATTTGATCATCATGTCTTGCAAGAGCACCTTGAGAGAGGAGCTGAAAATAAGCAAAACAAATGTGATTTCCAGGAAAGAAAATATCTGAGATCACAGAGGTGTTAGGCCCCCAACGAGACCGGCGAGCCAAATGTGCCAGAGAACCCAGTAGAAGAGACACAGGACAACCAAAACAACGGAAAATGTGTGTACTGAGAAATCTCCACAATCAAAAACACAAGGTAGGGTAGGATAGGTTACGTGGGGTGGTCGACGCAGGGAGATGGTCCAGAGGGTGGAACGCGTAGGGGGTCCTTCGAGCGGGGGGGAGGGGGGTTGGACGAGACATAGTCGGAGCTGGAGACAAGTAGTCCAAGGTACTTGAGCAGGAGGGAGCCATATGGTTCACAGTGAACTCGCCCCCAACGTCGTTCTTCGGCAGTAGGTCCTCATGGATCTCGCCCCCGACGTCGGTCTTCGGCAGATGGTTCCCAACGGTCTCGCTCCGACGTCGGTCTTCGTCAGGATGGTTCTCTGTAAGGTGTGCAATGGTCTAGCACCGACGTCGGTCTTCAACAGCCTTAAGTAGAGAAGATCCCAGGTGTTCATTGGCCTCAGCCGGCCTGATTATGATGGGAAACACCTGGGATCAATTAGAGCGTGGGGGCACAACAAGAGGATCACAGATACTTTGAAGGTTAATTTCAGGTAGACCGAACGGGGGTAAGAGGTCAATGGGGATAGAGAGAGAAAGCAAAAGGGAACGGATTGATAGTGAAAGAGAGAGAGAGAAATAGAGAGAGAGAGAGAGAGAGAGAGAGAGAGAGAGAGAGAGAGAGAGAGAGAGAGAGAGAGCAGTTGAGAGAGCATATTAAAGCATTGTGCAAGATAGATATACACAAGGTAATATAAGTTATATTACTCTATGCAGCTGTGCACATCATATATATATATATATTAATATATTCACACACACAAAAACACACACACACATACATATATGTATATATATGTATATATTTAAAGAACATTATATACAAATTATGTATAGTTTAGAATATAAACAATATATGTGAATATGTGAATAAGTGAATATATATATAGATATATATATATATATATGCTACTGACAACAATATATAAATGGTATAATGGACCAGTTATCACTGTGAATAGTAATGTTTGCATAAAACCCAATGCTGACAGCTATCCAATACTAATGCAAGATAACGACCTGTGATCGGTGAACAGGAACAGTTTCCTTCACCCAGTTCCGTGCAACGGTAATATGGTCCTGAATCGATCTATAACACCAGACAGAGAGCGTAAGAAATGCTCTTAACAACGTTAGCTGTAACCTAACCATAATCTCACTCATCAATGCAGCTGGATGGGGTTTTGACCAACAAATAAGAATGGATTCTTTATGCATTACCGCCATGTCTTCGGGTGTCATCCTTTGGTGCCAGATTTCACTAATGAGGTATTAAACATATAAAACCTGCCGTACGTTCTACTGTAATTACATATTTAACAGCTACTTAACCACACTAAAGAAGAGTGTATGTGTGTATGTACTAATTTGTCCCACTAGTAGAGCTAAGATTATGTATTAATTTATGTCTTTGTGAATGTCAGTGCCTAATCCCAAGACGGCCGCTTAAAGATATTGGAGAGAAATGGTGAGAAAAAGAGTGACAGCTCAAAGAGGTTAAACACGAGTTCCAAATGGCAGCTTTATGAGGAGACATGAACGCAAATGGTCGGATTAGGCACAAAAGGTGGTTAGCTTCCCAGGGATAACATGTGGGAGTTAAAATACGGGGCCAACGGCAAAACAAGCAGGCTCCTCACAACACAAAGAGAGGATTAAAGACAGATAGACACAGGTAGACAAAGAGATAAGAACAAAGTGGGGAAAATAATGAGAGAGAGAGACAATACTGATGATCGCCGTTTCAACCAAAGAAGTGTGACGCATTAAACAATAGTATTTTACTAATTAGTTTTTTGCACTAAACTCATACACACAATGATTCGTCTTTGTGTTTGCCTGCTTTTGTATATAACAAAATAATACATTAACATATACATAAACAATAACCAATTAGGGGAGGATTCACACATGCGGAGGTATTAGTGATTCCAATCTGAGGTACTACCGTAATGTAGGCCGCCTCGAGCACAGCGGTTCAGAGGGGCTCAGCCTCAATTCAAAATGACAGCGCCTGTCAGCAATTAAACATTAAAACGTAATTTTCTGCTTCATCTGAAGGAACAAAACACTAAGTGAAAGTAGTTAAGTCACCCAAGAGCACAGATAAAACGATAGCGTTCTCCGACTCTTTAAAATCTCCCCCTCTCTGTCTTTATCTAACTCATATCTAATGCCCCTCTTTTTATTATTGACTTTATTATTATTATAATTAACCTTCTGGCCAAGTTAAGTACATTGTATTTGTATAGACCTCACTCACTGACAGTCTCGAAGGGCTTCACTTACCCTTAACACTGGCCCCTCAAAGGCCAAGGAAAAACTCCCTTAATGATTGAGGGAGAAATTTTGACAAAGAACGCATAGTGGGGGATCCTTTCTTTTAGGGAGGGTTAGGAGTGCAATGGGTGCCATGAGTGACATACATAGTATATACAAGTATATACAAGCAACATTTTTAAGTACAATAAAAATATATAGAAATGAGTGTTGTCCATGGTGATGAGCTGCTGGCTGGTGAGGAAGCTGGTAGCCGTCAGTTAAACCTACCACATATAGGGACCTCTGTTAGAGAATGCTCTGTTCCCTGCTGATTTATTTTGAAAGTTTGGAAATGATTGAAGGCCAGCCCCTGAATACCAGAGGCGCAGAGAAAGACAATAGGGTCCAATAAGGTCCTTCAGGTTGGATGCTGCAAATCCAATCAGAATTGTGTAGGTTAGTAGTTGTCACAATGGGTAGTGTTGGTAGGATCCAGAAGGCAGACCAAAGACCAGTGAAGTGATAACGTGAGGCTTTATTAGCGTAAACACAACAATAGAGTGATCGGGGACAGGCCAGGGATCTGGATACCGGGAAGTCGATCAGCGGAGTACCAACAGGTAGTAGACAGGCGAGGGGTCCGGGATGGGCGATGGGTCTGGATACCGGGAGGTCGATCAGCGGAGTACCGACAGGTAGTAGACAGGCGAGGGGTCCGGGATGGGCGATGGGTCTGGATACCGGGAGGTCGATCAGCGGAGTACCAACAGGTAGTAGACAGGCGAGGGGTCCGGGATGGGCGATGGGTCTGGATACCGGGAGGTCGATCAGCGGAGTACCGACAGGTAGTAGACAGGCGAGTGGTCCGGGACGGGCGAGGAGTCTGGAAACCAGGAAGTCTGATTAGCGACAGGTACTAGACAGGAGAGTAGCGCGGGACAGACGAGGAGTCTGGATACCGGGAAGTTGGACTAGCGAAAAGGTACTAGACAGGAGAGTAGCGCGGGAACAGGCGAGGAGTCTGTATCCCAGGAAGTCGGAGTAGCGACAGGTACTTGCCAGGAAAGTAGCGCGGGACAGGTGAAGAGTCTGGATACCGGGAAGTTGATGGGAACGATCCAGAGAGAACAATGTACGACGTAGCAAAGGTGTTAGGGAACGCCAGGGTATATATACACCCAGGTGAGGTCATTAACATAATCGGCAATTGCCGACAGGTGTGTGGGTGTGCCACCAAAGCCCACGCCTTGGCCACGCCCCCTGTCTCCCACCGTAACCGTGACAGTAGTAGCACCTTAAAATCTGATCCGGCATAAATTGGAAGCCAGTGGAGGGGGGACAGAATATGAGTAAAATGGCCACATTTTTTGTAGTAAGTTTTTGTGTAATTTTTTCTAGTTATTGAGTCTATCAGCCATGTTCTGCACAAGTTGGAGGCTTTTTGTAGGGGAGTTTAGTAACCCAGAAAAAACCGCATTACAGTTAAATGTGTCTCTGTACCAGCTGTGGATAACATTGGTCTGATTCTGGAAACGTTTTGAAGATGAAAAAATGCAGTTCTTATTTATATATTAAACCAATAGAAAGCATAGGGTTGATAAGACACAAATATGTTTGATGCAGGAGCTTTAGGCAATAGCAGAGCCGTCTAAACAAAGTGTGAAGGTTAGAGATGGGCCGATATCTGATGAGTACTTCAGGGTCTAGGCCAGACTCCTTGAGTAAAGGTTTTATCACAGCAGCCTTAGTAAAAGTATAGAGAACTGTCCCAGGGGACTGGTTATTGGTTCATGATGTTGAGCATAGCAGGCCGAACTGTTGGGAAGATAACCTTGTTAGGGAGATGGTCCAGCATACAGAGAGGCCTGTGTTAGTTTATATTACTGAACTTCAAGAAGGTTACTTCAGGAGGGACACACGTTTAGTCAAATGCCATTGGCGTTCTTGTCTTCAGCAGCTTCGATTCAGGGTGCGTGTCTGGTCTATTTGCAGTTTGCTTTTTAACAATAAGATGAGTGGCAGAGTCGATGGCTGTCGGCCAGTGAGATTATCCTGTCCTTATGGAGATTATCAAACCCTATAGTCAAAGAGAGGAGCAAGTGACAGGGGTAACTTATCTGCCATGGCAGCAGTTGTTGCACGGGTGATAGGACGGCAGCCATTAGTAGCCCAGCAGTCATCGTGGGGGCAACATACCACCACCTGGAAAGTTGTCAGATAGCTGAGGTATAAGATTGACAACCAAGGTTAAAATGTCAACACCATGGGTCAAGACAAGATCCATCATGTTTCCATCATTGGGGTCGGGGTGATGGACAAGCTGTTTTAAGCCAAACAGGTCTTTGAGATTGAATTGCAAGAGAATTTTCTCTCAAAAAGGCAAGAGAAAATTCATTCAAGAAGCAACAATATCTGCTGCAAAAAGTACAGACCTGGTGGGTTGAATTTGAGCCACTCAACCACAGAGCCACTCCACCACCTTTTTCTTGGATTCTTAAGGTATGGTTATAGTTGGGTATGGTAGCTTTGTTTAACAGTAAATATACATCTGGTTTTAAACACGTTTCCCATAGGCCCATATCTTATTTTCAACAACTAGATCCGGGACCAAAAGCGCATTAGTTGAAAGCGATTTGATATTCATGAATCCATTTGAGGTCTGAAGAAAAAATAATGAGATTTTTGCAGATTTGCAAATAGCCTTCACCTGCAGGTTTTTAACCTCGAGTGCAGTCGTGATGGGCAAACATTTTTTAAATGACTTGTTTTTAGTGTCCTGTATGTACCGGATCAGTCTGTTGATTGTCCGAAAGCTTTCTCCACTGCTCACTCGCTGACTGACTATCATACTCTTTACCCTGCCTGGCTGCTAGTCATATATATGGTGCAGTCAAAACAAGCGATGAAAGAACAGGGCCTCATTGTCTCTAGGAAATCAAGAGTGACTTGTCGAGACAGCCAGCCAGCCAGTCACTTGAGGAACCGAGATCAAATTAACCGTCCCTTCAAACTGGGATATGTGTGAAATTAACTCAGTGAACACTATCAAAACTCAAAAGATTTGAAAGGTTTAAACCTTTTAAGTGTATCAACTCGCTGGATCCAATACTATGAAAATATTCCGGACAGCGCCACAATACTGATATGTGTAGGTGTAATATTAACCTCCAGTTGGACCTTCAGTCGCTGCTGCTGTGAACATGCAACATTGGCTAGTATGTTGCTACTAATAGTATGCTCTCTTGAGCATCAGTCTTTTCTATGGACGCTGTTTTTTCCTCCTTTAGCTGACATATAATGTAGGTCTCTCTAGGACAGCTATTTATTCTATGGAGGAGGCACAGGAGGAAGAGCAACAAGGATCCACGCTTAGCTTGTTTCATGCAGAATCAGCTCCAACGTGGTGACAAATAAAATACAAAATAGACTGCGAATACAACAATCCGAGTTACAGTAAGGATCGCAATAATAAAATAATAAGAATAATCGGACAATGTTATAACACCATAAGTGAGATAAACATACAATTTCACTAACGTTTTAGTGAACCAAACAAACCAAACCAACTATCCGGAAGCAGCGGCATAGTCTGATAGCGAGAGCAGAGCAGTAAGCACAGAGTGTACAGTACATCTGGATAATATTAAGAAGAAGGAAGACTAGATCAAACTCACATATGGTGCATATGGTTCCCTTTAATACAGGAAGCATGTCTATTCCTGTGCTGCTCTACAGAGGGAGAACGGTCCGCCAGGCAGAGGAGCTGTCAGGGGTGCTGAACTGTGCCCCGCTGTCCACTAGCATGGTGGTGCTGAATGTCTGCAGGGCGTTTATGGCCATATGATGTCCCAGGGCGGCCGTGCACGCTCCCGTGGTTTTAACAACGTGTACATAAAATCACTTCACATATTGAACAGCTGTAGTTTCATAGGAGTGTCAGGGTGCCAGAACAAATCCGAGCCCCCAAGGTGTGTGTGTGTGTGTGTGTGTGTGTGTGTGTGTGTAGGCCAAGATACACTTGGAGAAAGGATTTGGCGACACAATATTTTGCAATGTGTTTATTCTTTTGTTTTCCGAAAGAAAACATAACAACACAAGAACATCACCTGCTAAATGCTGACTCAGGGTTTCACAGATTGTTTTACTTCTCGTGTTTTATTTGCTTTTTTTTGTGTGTACGCGATGCGGCGTCATCAATCATTACGTTGTTCTACTACTATACCTCAGATAATTCCATTCTCGATTCTGATATCTGAAAGCTGTAAACTCTACGTATTTCACTACAGGGTGCTGGTACATGCTAGGCTCTCCCTCGAGTGTGTGGTGGTGGCTGGATTAACCTGTGGACATTGGTTAACAATGAGCTACAGGTGTGCAGCCATAGAGTTGTCATTCTGACTGGTGGATGTCCAGGTGAGGCTGCTTAAACCAGTCACCAACCACACACACTCCACAATGAGATAATGTATTTTGACAGTTTCAAGGAGCGGGTTAGGATATGTTGAATCTTAAACCAGAACTCTCTTTAAAGTAGCAGGTTAGGATATTTTAAAGCTTAAACCAGAACATTGTTTGATTGAGGATTTGAATCCCTCCATGTCAGATAGGTTCACAGGTTGCAAAATACATTATATATGTGTGGACTGTGTGTGGTTGGTGGCTGGTTTAAGCAGCCTTACCTGGCCTTAGTTAGACTGAATCATCTATGGCTGGTGAGGCTGCACACCTGTGGGTAATTGTTAATCAAGGCCCATAGGTTAAAACAGCCACCACCACACACACTTGAGGAAGAGCTCAAGCATATACCATCTGCAATAAACCGGATTCCTCATCCCCATGTGTCCTTGTCTTCGGGAGGAGCCCCCAAACAGCCATGCGGCCATATGGCTTGTGGCAGTGTATCCTGCAACACTATTGCACCCTGGAAATGATGGAGCAGGGACTGCCCAAAGCCATCATTGGTATTTCAGTGTGCCTGTTTCTTGTTCGCTGAAATTTATAGTGAACAGCATATCCTCGTGGAAACAACCCACTAATCACCACAGACTTCCTGGATAAACGCATTAAGAAATTAAAAATTTTAAAAAATGTGTTTTCGTCCAAATTTTCATTTCAGAATTGCAATTCTTCCCAGTGTGCAGCATATCTGTCACGATCCAACCCAGCTCTTCTGAACTCGGAACTCGGAACTCTGCTGGCTTCCTGGATCCGCGATGTCACGACTCCGTTCTGAAATGCCACCTGTTGTCATTCGCACCTCATCAAGTTAAGTTCATTGTTGTTCTGCCTATTGATCCGCCGTGTTTTGACCCTCTCCTGGATAACCATCTCGTTTTTGCCTTGCGCTTTTGTACCTCTGCCTCAACCCTCGACTACATGTTACTGACCCCTGCTTGCCTTGACTACGTTTTGGATTTGCCCTGTCTGTACCTCTGCCTTTGATCGCGCTATCGGCGTTCCATCTGACTTTCCTCTCTGCTTTTGTGTCCCAACTACACCCTGTTCGTGACAGTATATTCCAGCCTCTCTGACGACCGAGGTACGGGATCTGAGGGGCGCGGCTGCCCCACCTCCGGTCGACCCCGCTCCCCCAACTCCTCCTGCTATCCCAGGACCTCCTCGCCATGAACCCAGGCTACCAACACCTCAGCCTACAATGGGGAGCCTGGTTCCTGCCAGTCCTTTCTTTGGTCCTTCTGTCTCAATGCTCCCTGGCCATGGAGCTGCAGATCTCCATGTTCCCCTCAGAACATACCAAGGTGGCGTGTGTCGTCTTACTACTCTCTGGAAGGGCCCGAGAATTGGGAACAGCAATGTGGGACACAGACTCGCCTTGTTGTGCCTTGTTTAGGGAATTATCATACAAGATGAGGCGAGTGTTCGATTGCTCTCTCTCTGGAAGAGAAGCAGCGAGGGAATTACTCCGCCTTCGACCCGCGGAGTGGACTATACTATTTCAGTGGACTATGCGAGTCAGTCAAGGACAAATTTGTCTCCCATGACCTTCCCCATAACTTGGGGGACACATTGATCGAGGTGGCCAGACGTACTGATGCCTGTTTAAGTTCTCGCTGTAGGGCTTCACATCAGTTCAGTCATTCAGTCAGACCAACGATGGACTATCAGTTTCCCAGCGCTGTGGAGGACGAGCACATGCAGTTGGGTAGAGCTAGGGTCTCGCTTGAGGAGCGTCAATGCCGGCGGTTTTTGCCCCGATAGATGACCCGGACACCGGTGGGCCGGCTTGGTGGGAGCCACCTCGCTGGAGATTGAGTGGACTGTCCAGGAGGCGCTGGCTCGTGAACCAGGACCAAGGGACGTGCCCCCTGGTCGACTCTTTGTTCTCCCAACATCTCGAGCTGATGTCTTGGACTGGGGATATAATTCAAGGCTGGCCTGACATCCTGGCATGTCACGGACATCGTCTCTCGTTAAACAGCGTTTTTGGTGGTCTACGTTAAGTGATGACGTGAAGGCTTATGTCGCTGTGTGTCCCATCTGCTCACGGAATAAGGTGAGCAATCGATCCCCGGCTGGGCTCCTCAGACCATTACCGATTCCCCGACAACCTTGGTCTCATTCGGTGATCGATTTCGTCACTGGTCTCCCCCCTTCGGATGGCAACACATCCTAACCATAGTCGATCGTTTTTCCATAGCGGCTCATTTCGTGCCACTGCCTAAATTACCCTTGGCTAAGGAGACGGCTGATCTGATGATTACTCATGTGTTCAGGATTCACGGTCTGCCAACTGACATTGTTTCTGACAGGGGACCAGAGTTTTCAGCTCGGTTTTGGCAGGCGTTTTGTAAGCTGCTGGGAGCATCCTCCAGTCTGTCCTCCGGATATCACCCCCAGACCAACGGCCAGACAGAGAGGATGAACCAGAAGCTGGAGGTGGCCTTGCGCTGCATGTCATCTGCTAACATCACCGCCTGGTCAACAATGTTACCATGGGTGGAGTACGCCCACAATTCCCTGACCTCTTCTGCTACAGGACTGTCACCGTTCCAGTGCTGTCTGGGCTACCAACCTCCCCTATTCCCGTCCAAAAAGGAAGAAGTGGCAGTACCCTCAGGCCAGAGGTTCATTCAGCGCTGTCGAAGGACCTGGACCAGAGCCAGGAGGGTGCTATAAGGTGCAGGCTGACCGTCGCCGCACAGCAGCCAGGTCAGAGGGTGATGTGGTCCACCAGGCACATTCCCCTCAAGGTAACCTCTGTCAAATTAGCACCTAGGTTCATCGGTCCTTTCCTCACTTTCCCCCAAATCATTAATCCATGCACGATCAGGCTGACTATCCCCCTGTCTATGCGCCGCATTCACCCATCATTCCATGTGTCGCAAATAAAACCTGTGTTGCCTAGTCTTTGTTCCCCCCTCCTCTCCCTCCTCCGCCACGTAGGATCATCGATGGAGGAGAGGCATTCACGTCAAGAAACTGCTCAAGGTGCGATGCTGGGGGCGTGGCCTTCAATACCTGGTTGACTGGGAGTGTTACTGACCACGTTTTGGACAAAACCCTCATCTCAGAGTTTCACCGGAGACATCCAGATGCCATGCTTAGGACGTCAGGTGATGTCCATAGAGGGAGGGGTACTGTCACAACCCAGCTCTTCACACTCCTACCCTGGATCTCCACTGGCATCCTGGATTCGCGATTGTCTAACTCTGACTCTTGCTGGATTATCACCCCGATTTTCAGAAAGCATCACGTTCGTATCAAGTTAAGTTCATTGTTGTTCTGTCTATTTATCCGCTGTGTTTTGACCCTTGCCTGGATAACGATCTCGTTTTTTGCTTTGCGCTTTTGTACCTCTGCCTCAACCCTCGATTACCTGTAACCAACCCCTGCTTGCCTTGCCTTGGATTTGCCCTGTCTGTACTTCTACCTTTAATCATGCTATCGCCGTGTGTGCCGACAATAAAGCACCTGTTCCATATGACGTCTGTTCTCTCTGCTTTTGGGTCCCATGTACACCCGACCGTGACAATATTGCATGCTCTACGATGTCATCTCCCCACTTCCAGGAGGGTGAAGGGGGAGGGGCTCAAAAAAAGCTGGATTTTTCCTAAGCTTTTAAATCACATGACAGAGCACAACAATAGTCCTTGTGACTGAGCTCTGTTACACATTTCCTAGGATCCTACCTGTGTTTCAGGCACCAGAACCAAACGCTGCGACCATCAGACCAACTCACCGAATTCCAGCAGTGATTTCAAACTAAATACTATATCCAGCATCGCAGAAGGATGTGTTTTCAAGTCAAAAGTAGGAAACATCGTTGAAATTGCAAAAAATCTAGATGAACCTACTAGGACTACGATACTAGGATGAGACAATCAGAAGTCACAAAAAGTAACATTGTTATACTGTGTGATTTCCCCACTGCAATGAGGAAACAGACAAAAGCCCAGACTCTCAGGAGTAGACAGGGAACCGGGGAGAACATGGCTGGAAGGAGCTGGAGACACTTGTAGAAACTTTACTATTTTGATCGGTTTTGCATTGAACTCTGCACCGCCCAACACTTGCCCACTGAGACGGCCTCTCATTATGTTACAGATGGTGGAGAATATGGGTACAGGGCTTAGGTGCTGATGAGTGAGCATGTGGAAATTGAAGAGTTAACTGAATTATTTGTAGGACTTCGCACAGACAAACCCCTGAAAGACATGGAGCAGCTGGTGAGGGTGCTGGTGGAGACCCAAAGGGCGCAGCAAGAAATGAATGCAGCCTGGTTGCAGCTGCAAATACAGGCTAACCAATTGAAAGAACAGGAGCTTCAACAGTTAACCAGGTCGAAACCCAAGGTGGGTGATCTTATCCCGAAGCTGGGAGTGACCAAGTTTAGCCTAGCTCAGCGTTTCTATAATTGGACACTTCAACTTGGCCTGACTCCCTGTTCCTAAATGCGCACATTTATTCGAGTGACTAGAAAGTGGCTGGAACCAGACAGAAACAACTCTGCAGCCTTGATGGAAGCCCTAGTTATGGATCGTTATCTACGACCTATGCCTTTTGAGGCAAAAAATTGTGTCAGTCACCAGAGGGTAAGCCATGGAGTCGGTAGAAGCCGTAGAGCAGTACCAGTTGGCCATGGATATTCTCCGCCCAACCCGTAAGAAGCCTGCCGCTTTGGTCCCCGCTCGCTCAACTGTGCTATGCCAAAAATATCCCAAAACTGGAAGCTCGCACTTCAGCCCTCTCAGAAAAGTTTTTTTACCTGCGAAGTTCTGGCGGGACAAAGGAGAGTGGGGGAAACCACAAACGTGCCCGCAGGAGAGGGTCCCATGGCGGCCTACTGGTTAGGACACGCCAGAGACGATGGAAACCAGACCTACCGAGCATTCTCCTCGCCAACGTCCTGTCTCTCGCAAACAAGTCCAACGAACTGACGTATGGCCTCGCAGCAGGACATCAGGGAGTGTTGCGCCATAATTTTTACGGACATGTGGCTGTCCTCCGTGATTCCTGACGAAGCAGTGCAACCACCAGGATTCTCCTTGTTTCGGACCGACAGAACAGCGTTCAGAGTCCACGGGGAAGAACAAAGGTGGGGGCGTATGCTGCTTGGTGAACAACAGCTGGTGTACGGATGTTCAGGTGCTTTCTCAACATTGCTCATTGCTCAAAATACTATCAACACATCTTATGTCCGACCAGACAGAACAGAACCATCAAGCACGCTTATCGCGCTGTTGCGCCGCCGGCTTTCGGCAAATCAGACAACGCCTCCATGCTTCTACTTCCCGCTTACAAGCAGAAGTTGACGACCACAGTTGTAAAGAACATGCGTCGCTGGACAGACGATGCCGTACTACACCTGCAGGGGCGGCTAGAAATCACTGTGTATTCAAGACCACTGACCTTGATGTGTATGCAGATCATTTCACAGGCTAACAGGCTAGTGGAAGAATGCATCCCGACCAGGTATGTTCGCTCATTCCCAAACTGCAAACCATGGATGAATGCTGACATAAGGAACAAACTTAAGGAACAGAGTACAGCAATAGGTGACTCCGATCACTACAAGAAGGCCAAGTATGAACTCAGAAAAGTCATCAAGAAGGGTAAATTGGATTACAAAAACATATTGGAAAATAACATGCCTCAATGATTATCGTCCAGTGGCTTTAACACCCATAGCCATGAAGTGCCTACAGCTCGGTGTTTAACACCATTATTCCCGCCAAGCTGGTCCTGAAACTGAAGGACCTAGGTCTGGGCGCCCCCCCCAATTGTTGAAGATTGGGAACAACCTCTCATCCACTCTGGTCCTCAACATCGGAGCACCCCAAGGCTGCTGCCTTTGTCCCCGGCTGTAATCGCTGTACACACATGAATGTAATGCAGCGCACAGCAACAATCAAGTTTATCAGGTTTGCAGACGACACCACAGTCATCGGCCTGATGGGTGACAAAACGGAGTACAGAGATGAGTTAGTCCAGCTGACGCGATGGTGTGAGGACAACAGCCTCGCACTGAATGTCAGCAAAGCTAAGGAGCTCATCCTGGACTTCAGGAGCCACCGGGGAACCCACTCCACCATCAGCCCGTTTTTATCCCCAGGCAGTGAGCCAACTGAACCGCTAGGAGTGCTGCCACTTTGACTTTAATAACATTGTCATTAACATTACACTCACATACTTGCTAGACTTTCTGGACTCGTCACAGTTACTGCACTGTACTTCACTGTATTCATGATGCTGTTGCACTACTGGCACTTTAAAATGCTTTTAAAACATTTTGTATAAAAAAATAATAATAATAAACATGCACATTCAACACAAGTAAATATAATTTAACCGTCACTTTGCTGCTCTTTTTTAGTTTATTTTTATTGTACATATTATTTAAATTTGTATGGTATTGTTTTGGAGATATAATCTGGGGGAGGGAATGGGGAGTAAGCATTCCAATGTACTACAAATGGCCAATTAAAATATCTTGTATCTGTAAATCTGTGAAAAGCGTGATGAGATTATGCCTACAGCCAAGTCTGCACGCAGCCCCCATGCCCACTTTGCAGCCCTCCTGGGGGAAAGTGGAGACCGCAGACTGACTTGTCCAGTAACTGTGAACCAGTATGATGTAGAAGCCTTGCTCAATTCTGGAAGTGCCAGGATCCTGATCCAGGAGGCCGTGTTGGAGGGTTCCTCCCCTTCTCAAGGCAAACCAGTTCCCGTTGTGTGTGTCCATGGAGACACCTGAGAGTACCAACAACATGGGTGAGGCTAACCACTATGTATGGCTTGTTTAATGTTGAGGTGGGAGTAATCAAGACCCTTCCAGTTCCAGTCCTGATTGGTCGGGACTGTCCAGCCTTCTCTCTGCTTTGGATGGAAGCCCAAAAGGGCCTTGATCGGGAACCCCAGAATGTCATGTTTCAAAAGTGTATATTGACTAAACCCTGGGATAACCTTGCTAAGCCATGCTCTTCCCCAGCTGTTTTAGTCCAAGCCTTAGCTGTGGACTTTAGTGGCCGTGAAACAGCAGCAGGGGAGTCAACGACTCTGAGCAGCCACATGGGCCAAGTTAAGAAGAAGCTGTTGGCCCTCGAGAAATGCCACCCCTGAAAGGACAGTATGGAACTGCTCAGTTGCAGGATCTCACCCCGAGTAATGCTCTAAGAAATGTTCAAGTCTTAGAGGGAACGTTGGTGGGGCCCTATACTAACTACCTCATACCCGCACTTAACAGTAAAGAATGGTCTTTTGTATCAGGTAGTCAAGAGTAATGATAAGGTAACTGAGCAATTCCTAGTGCCCCGACATCATCGCTTCACAGTTCTGCAGTTGGCTCACACTAACCTGCTGGGGTTAGTGGGTTTAGGGGTACAGACAACTAAGGAAAGAGTATTGCAAAGGTTCTTCTGGCTGGGAGTTCACAAGGAGGTAGAAAACTACTGCTGTAGTTGCCCAGAGTGCCATGTGGCCGCACCAAAACAGGCTTTCAGGAACCCACTTATCCCATTGCCCATCATAGAGACCCCATTTGAAAGGGTGGGGATGGATATCATAGGCCTGACCCCCAAAAGTGTCCAGGGACACCAGTATATCTTGTTCATTGTTATGCTACCCGCTATCCCAAGGCCATCCCACTAAAAAAGGCAAATGCTAAACAGATAAGAACTGTTCCTCTTCAGCAGCAAGGTAGGGTTATCCAAAGAGATCCTCACCGACCAAGGGAGCCCCTTTATGTCCAGGGTCACTAGGGAGTTGTGTGTGCTGTTACAAGTGAAACAGGTGAGAACCTTGGTATACCACCCCCAGACAGACGGATTAGTGGAGAGGTTCAACAAGACTCTCAAAGCCATGCTGAGGAAGGCCATCGAAAAAGATGGAAGAAATTGGGACCAGCCTATCCCCTACCTTCTGCTTGCGAGAAGTCCCTCAGTCGTCCACTGGTTTTTCACCCTTTAACCTGTTAAACAAGGAGACTTGGGAGGAACAACCATGTCCTCATCGTACCATGATTGAACATGTGGGGGCGATGAGGGACCAGATGGCGGCCGTAATTCCAATTATGAAGGAACACATAAGAGAAAGTGCAGAGAGACCAATGTGCAAATGAAAACAGAGCAGCCCAAGCCAGAGAGTTCAAACCAGGAGATAGAGTGCTAGTGCTGGTCCCCACAGTGTAATGCAAATTCCTGGCTACTTGGCAGGGACCGTATGAAGTAATTGAAAATGTGAGGGAAGTCAACTACAAAGTACAGCAACCAGAGAGGTGAAAAGGGGAGCAAATTGACCATGTTAACCTACTAAAGAAATGGCATGATTGAGAAGCACTGTTCACATGTCTGCCCCCCAGAGAGCCAAAAGAGTCAGCCCGGAACGAAGGGCAGTTTGGTCCAGACCTGTCCCATCACAAACTACAGCAAGCAAAGGAGCTAGTAGATGGAAATCAACTTGTGCTTTCATCCCTCCCGGGCTGCATCCACGTGGTAGAACATGAAATCCGCACCCATCCAGGAAAAACGGTGAACCAAAAGCCGTATCGTGTACCAGAGGCTCGCAAGAAAATAAATGAAGGGGAGGTAAGAAAAATGTTGAACGTCATTGAAGAGTGCCTGGTCCAGCCACATTGCCCCAGAAAAACACAATACATTTTGTAATGATTTTAGGAAGGGGAATGAAGTGTCTGAATTTGATGCCTATCCCATGCCTCGTGTTGATGAGGTTATCGAAAGTCTTGGCAATGCCCGGTTCATAACCACCCTGGATCTAACTATTGGCAGGTTCCCTTGTCTGCAAACTCAAAGGAAAAGTCAGCCTTTTCCACTCCGGGGGGCCTGTGGAAGTACAGAATGCTACCTTTGCGCCCGCTACCTTCCAGTGCCTGATAGATCAGGTACATAAGCCGCATAAAGAGTATACCTCCGCCTATTTAGATGATGTTGTGATACAGA
Source organism: Muraenolepis orangiensis (assembly GCA_027704905.1). Lineage (NCBI taxonomy): Eukaryota > Metazoa > Chordata > Actinopteri > Gadiformes > Muraenolepididae > Muraenolepis > Muraenolepis orangiensis. The sequence goes on from CM051004.1 coordinate 21,469,233, forward strand.
GAAACTGAGAAACTGAGAAAGCCACTTACCTCGTGTGCTAAAGGTCCTGGATTCCCTCCGACAAGGCGTTCAGTGAGACAAACTACCATTGGTACACCATTGGGCGAGGCCTGTTAAACCCCAGACGGCCAAATTCTATGCCATTTAAGAGTGGCCAAAACTGGTGACAAAGTTGGGACCGGTGAGATCCTTTTTGGGCCTTGCAAATTATTACAGACGCTTTATTCCTGACTTTGCTATTGTTGCTGCCCCTCTCACAGAATTGACAACTGAGAAGCACTCACGGATGGTGAAATGGACCCAGGACGCAGAAGAAGCATTTGGAAATCTGTAAAGGGCCTTGTGTTCCAAACCGGTCCTTACGGCCACCAACTTCAGTAAGGAGTTTGTTGTTCAGGAAGATGCCTCAGAGGTGGGTCTGGGAGCTGTTCTATCCCAGATCAAAGAAGGTAAGGAACATCCAGTTCACTATTTGAGTCTCTACTTGGTCTTCCCCAAGGGTCGGTCCTTGGTCCTCTGCTCTTTGCAATCTACATGCTCCCTCTTGGTGATATTATTCGCAGTTATGGAATAAGTGTTCACTGTTATGCTGACGACACCCAAATCTATATTCCTATAAAGCCAAACGACGCTCAGATCCAGAAACTTGAATCCTGCCTGACTGCAATTAAAAGTTGAATGTCCCAAAACGACCTGCAGCTTAACACAGGAAAAGCAGAAGCAACATAATCGGCCCGAATAAACAACGACCACTATTTGAAGATGTCAAACTGTTGTTTGAGTGCTTAACTGTGGGCCAAAGCACTTGTGTTAAAAGTCTTGGTGTCTTGTTTGACCCAACGCTATCTTTCAATGAACATGTCAAATGTATAACCGGAACTGCATTTTTTCATCTTAGAAACATTACTAAAATTAGACCAATGCTGTCTGCCATGGATGCAGAGACACTCATCAAAGCGTTTATATCGTCTAGACTAGATTACTGTAATGCACACTACGAAAAGCCTTCAGCTTGTGCAGAACGCTGCTGCTAGACTTTTGACTAGGACCAGAAAGATTGACCACATTACTCCAATTCTGTCCTCGCTCCACTGGCTTCCAGTTAATGCAAGGTCCGATTTCAAGGTGTTACTACTTACTTACAAAATCCTACATGGATTAGCACCCTCATACCTGAAGGAGTTTATTGTTCCCTATTGTCCTTCTCTGCCCCTCCGGCCTTCAGGAGCCGGCCTTTTATCAATCCCAAAAGTCATAAAGAAATCAGCAGGGAATAGAGCGTTCTCCTACCGTGCGCCCTATTTGTGGAACACAAATAATGTAATCAGGGAAGCAGACTCTAATGAAATATTTAAATATAAAACCTACCTTTTTACTTTGTCATTTGACGCCGAGGAGTGCACTTCAGCTCTCATTACAGCTAAATCGACCCGTTAGCCAGCAGTAGCCTACAGCTGTCCTTGTATGTGTGGTGTTTTAAACCACCTGGGGGTTACAGCTTCAAAATAAAATTGCCATAAAACATACAATGTCATACAATTGTCCACTTCCAGTTCAGGTTCCATGAATGAAAAATATATTGAAAGGATAATACATTTATTAATTCCCAAAAAAACTCAAAACTCACCAAAGACACACTCACACACACACTCACACACACACTCACACTCACACACTCACACACTCACTCACACACACACTCACTCACACACTCACTCACACACTCACACACACACACACTCACACACACTCACACACACTCACACACACTCACACACACTCACACACACTCACACACACTCACACACACTGGCCTATACCAGCTGCCGCCTGCTGGAGCAATCAAATTAACGACACACACCCAATAACCGATTAACTAATTAACTCTCACAGGAGCAGCTGGCAGGGAAAGTAACAGAAACACGAGACAGAGCGATTCACTGAAATGGTTCCAAAGCAAAACACAAACACAAGATGACCGCAGATTGTAACAGTGGTATATGCACATTAAGACACAAATTAAGTTATTGGAGTTTGATTACTAATTCACAGCGAAAAAACGAACTAAGTAATACACAAAATAAGTATTTGCCTATGCAGATGCCATCCTCTTGTTGACAAATCACACATGATACTCAGCAGGCAAAACTTATGGCCAATTGATTTGTATTTGAAATGTCACTGTTCAATTGTATATGTGTGCCTCATACAAATACTTTTTATTTACTGTACATAACTACAAAATACAATTTTGCCTCAATATTGGTAGAAGGAAATGTTACATAGGAAGGCTGTTCATCCTGAGCAGCCTTTCACTATTTCCACTACTACTACCTCCTTTCTGCCACTTCTTCCCCGCTGAGTACAGTAGACAAAAACTGTACTCAAGTTGAAGTGAAAGCAGTCATCAGAATAACTATTTATTAGATATTTTAATATAATATTTCATGAAACAATTTCTTGAGTAGCGAGAAACTTAAGAAATTAAAAATATGTACAACTTTTTGGGATTTGGACATGACTGAAAACCACAGATGGTCTCCCTCAGGTAAAGGTTAAGAAGTGATCATGCACCTGTATCAATGTTTGATGAAATAAGAGGCCATCATCTTCTGATAAGATAACCTGCCACATATACACCTGGACAATATTCCTAGTCTGTATCTCTGACATGTGATCCCTAAATATTACATTCATTTTATACTTTGCAAATATATCAGCAAATTGTTATAATATTATGTCAAAAAGGATGGAATCCTCTTTATTGGTCACATGCATGTAAACACACAGTGAAATTTGTTTCTCTGCATCCTAGTATAAGGAGCAGTGGGGAGCCTTTCGTTATACAGTGCCCGGAGAGCAGTGTAGGGGTCTGGTGCCTTGCTCAAGAGCACCTAGCCAGTGCCCAGGTGTTTTCGGGACTTGAACCGGCGACCTTCCTGTTCCCAAGCCGAGTCCCAACAGACTAAGCTATCCTGCCACTCTTTTAATTCTTAGATATGTCATCCACAATGTGTATATACTCATGGTGTATTTTAGACTAAGAAAATCATATTCTTTCATGAAGAAGCAAAGACAAGAGAATGTCAAAAGAAGCTTGGAAAAGACAATGACTGAATACTCACATTTGGCCAAGCAGGACGTTGAAAATATCCAGTATTTTGCAGTCAGACACACAGTCTCTAAAGTATGATTCGCAAATAACCTCATTCACCGCCTGGACAACTATGGATAATAGCAAGCAACTAACCCAGTCATATCAGTTATTGGTGAACATCTTTTGGACATATTTTCCACTTGATGTGCGATGAACGGGGAAATAATAGGCAGGAGGCAAAGTCTATGTGTGCTCTGTTTAAAGATGAGCTTTCACAACCGGAGCCCGCTGCATTGTTAATTATTCTGTAAATATTAGCTGCTGGCGCTATTGAAAAGCCATCCTCCTGCTGTAGCTTCAGCCATCATTCTGCTTTGAACGGAGACATGTGGAGGCGTGGCTACTGTAGGATAACAGAGCGCCACCGGCACCGGTATTCCAATAATGGTATCCATGAATCACCCAATCTAAATGTCATTCAACACAGTTTAAATATTGCATCGACACTACTCTTACAATTTCAATGTATTTGAATGTAGTAAATGTAGTCAATTTAGAGTAAACATAATGTGTTACGTCCCACGTCTGGGAAAGACAAAACAATTGTCACATTTTAGCTCCATGAAGCTCCTTGGGTGATGCTTTTCATCTTTTCATATTAATTCAAGATAATAAAAAAAGAGAGGGAGAGTTGGGAGAGATGTGTGAGTTGGGAGAAAAGTGTGGCAACACTAGGTACTAATACGCATTATGTACAAGTCAACGGTAATTTCTCTAGATGTATGTATGTGTTTCACTCAGCCTAGCTGAGAGATTAATTTTTGTGTCTGTGCACAAGTGTGTGTGTATTCAGTCTGCCTGTCCGTCTGATGTCAGACTTCCAATTGCGAACCCAGACCCAGTCCCAAATGCCAGGCATATGCAATCGGCCTGTGGGCATCCTCTCCTCTCTTCTCATCCGTGTTCCTCTCACCTCTCCAGTGCTCTCCCCTCACCTCTCCACACCTATCCTCCCCTCTTCTCATCCTTGTTCCTCTCACCTCTCCAGTGCTCTCCCCTCACCTCTCCACACCTATCCTCCCCTCTTCTCATCCGTGTTCCTCTCACCTCTCCAGTGCTCTCATCTCTCCACTCCTATTCTCCTCTTTTCTCATCTGTGTTCCTCTCACCTCTCCAGTGCACTGCCCTCACCTCTCAAAACCTATTCTCCTCCCTTTTCCCCTCTCAGCTATAGACTTCAGGCGGCAAACTGGAATCCACCCATCCTTTTGTTGGGAGCAGTGGGGGGGGAAACGCTACATGCAGTCTGATGTTTATTCTTTGTGTGTGTCTGTTCGGCATGGTGGCCATGCCGCCTGAGAGCACCAAACCAACTAAAAAGAAAATGGAAAGAAAGCAACAGACATCAAAGAGAGAGGTAGAAAGTTATTTTGTGTCTCCTCTGAGCAGTATGAGTGCGAGAACATTCCCTTAACATCCTTAGAGAGATAAGCAAGCATAGAGCCTTATATTCCATTCCCCCTTTAGTATTGCTCTCTCCAGGCCTGTCTTGACCACTTTTAAAGACCCTCAGATGTATTTTAAATCTTTAAAAAGCAGTAGTATCCTTTCTTAAAACTGCAGTATATATGTTTTGCTGACACATAAGCTCAGCTCATTTGATTCAGGATTCAGGAATATGGTTCCTATTTGTCACAATGCATCCCACTCTCTTGTTGTACTCACAACAATGTGCACCAGGAGACTTACACCTTGTCCCCACGGGCATATGGGCATTTCTGAAACCATATTTTTCTCTTTACGTTTAAAAGATAATCCTGTCAACACCAATAATTATGGCTCTAAGGTTATAGAAAAAAACCTCACATTTTAAGCACTCACAAAAGCTTACCAGACCAATATGTGGTGATAAAACTTTATGTCAAAGACTACAGAAGAACATTCACATTTATGGATTTCTTCTTGAGTGGTGAGTGCAGCATGCTCAATGTGTGAAACAACAATTGCAAAATTGTGCAAATCTGGGTCATGATGTCATGAACCGGTCCATGCTAATAAACTTGGAAGGAGTTGTTCAAAAACTAAGTTTTAATTGACCTAAAATGCAGTTTTTTAGTTTGGACAGCAGGCCACAAGGCAGGGAAAATAAAAATGCTTATGCTTGGACAAGGCCTTATATGTCATAGTCCAACCCAGCTCCCCCGCTCCTAGTCCTGGTTTTCCGCTGGCTTCCTAGATCCGCAATGTCACCAGACTCTGAATGCTACGCGTTTTCCATGTCGGCCATATCATACTGGACTCACCTGTTCTCAATCACACCTTATTTACCAAGCTGTATTTAAGCCATGTCTTGTTTGTTACTCATTGCTAGATTATCACTGTAATTCTTGGAAGCCTCACGCCTGTATCAAGTCACGTATCGTATCCTGGTTTTTGATTCACCATGTTTGACCATTGCCTGGATAACGACATTGTTTTTGCCTCTATGATTTTCTACCTTTGCCTCAACCCTCGACAACCTGTTACCGACCTCTGTTTGTCTTCACCACGTTTTTGGATTTTGCCCTGTCTGTACCTTTGCCTTTTGCTCGCCTTAATCGGCGTGTGCGCCGATCATTAATAACTTGTTCTACCTGGCTTCTGTCACTGTCACATATTATTTAAGTCATATTGATCTCATCCGTTTTGATTAAGGATTCCATTTTTTTCTTTTTTTAATGTGGTCATAACATTGTTGTTTTTTGACAGTTGGTAAGCCAAGTAGTGTCAACACGATGGCTTTGTTTTACTCACCGTATTCTCTTGATTATGATGAGCTATGTACAGCACCGACCTCTTTGATACAGAAATATGAAAAAAATATGTGTATAGCTAAATGAAGGTGAGTAATGTGACAGTGGAGTCAGCCATGCAAGTGGACAGCCATAACATGGGGAGCAGTTAGGGTTAGGGTGTCTTGCTCAGGAACACCTTGACACTTTCCCTAGGAGGAGGAGCTGGAACCAGCAACCTTCCTGTTGTGAGACGACCGCTCTACCTCCTCAGCTACTGCCTCCCCAAAAATGCATATGCAATAACTTTTACCGTACCTTTGGTCTGCACTATGGGAATGTTGGCTGATTAAATGTTTGTTGACTCTTGATGACTTTACTTCATTGTTTTTTTAATTTTTGTTTAAATTGTGTTTAGTGTGTGTAGTGTTTAGTGTAGAGTATAGTGTTTTAGAACATTCATACTGTGGGAGGGAATAAGTAAGCATTCCATTGTACTTTTGCATATGACAAATACAAAACTTGAATCTTAAAGCTTGAATCGAAAGATAGGCTACTCATCCTCAGCCTATATCACTAGACTGACCTATACTTAAAAAATAGACTAGGTTTAATTTACACATTATTTACATTTAGGATATGTAGAAGCCAAGGGGAAGGCAAGTTTGATCAACAACACATAGAGTCAAGTCGAAATGGTTCAGTAACATACATCCCTCTTGCTCAATTTAGCAATAAGGACAGCTGTTCCTTTAGTATATACAACTAATCATTGTATCCAAATTCATTTGAATGTATAGGTACCAGAAGACACAGAAGACACCATGTGTGGGTGATTCCACATCACCCACACAGGGTGATGTGGTATATTGCAAGAGTTTGAATAATTGTGAACAGAGCAGATACATGCTAGAGCTCTGCCTCGAGTGTGTGTGGTGGTTGCTGTTTTAACCTGTGGGCAGGTGTGCAGCCTCACCAGCCAATCAGTCCAATACAGGCTAGGTGAGGCTGCTTAAACCAGCCACCAACCACACACAATCCACACACCCCTAATGCCAAATTGAGGCTGGGCAAATCCCCAGCTGAAACCTACACTCCTCTTCATGTTTCATAAAAATTACACAATAACAAATATTGTTGTAGTTGCAGAATGTTTAGAATGCAAGTTTGCAGTTGTTTGTGTAATTATTTTTTAATTCATTTAGAGATAAGCAAACCCATTCACAGAT
>CM051004.1:21481329-21483829 GCA_027704905.1 Muraenolepis orangiensis
CAGGACCAGCTTGGAGGGAATGATGGTGTTGAATGCCGAGCTGTAGTCGAACAGCAGTCTGACGTAGGTGTCCCACCTATCTTGGTGCTGCAGGGCTGTTTGTAGTGCCAGGGAAATGGCGTTGTTTACAGACCTGTTTGGTCTGTATGCAAACTGGAGTGGGTCTAGGGACTCAGGGATGGAAAAGTTAATATGCAACATTACTAGTTTCTCCAGGCACTTCATGGCTATGGGTGTTAAAGCCACTGGACGATAATCATTGAAGCATGTTAACTTGGTCTTTTTGGGTACACAATGGTACAATGGTCTTCGCTTTGAAGCACGCTGGTACGACAGACTGTTGCAGTGATGCATTGCAGATGTCGTTGAACACAGGAGCCAGCTGTTTGGCGCAGGTCTTGAAGACGCGGGATGGAACTCTGTCTGAGCCAGCTGCCTTCACCCTCCTGAAGATTCTGCGGACCTCGGACTCAGACAGTTGTAGAACGGAGTCCTTTGGGTGGATGTTCCATTTGTTGGTCGGCTCATGGTCCCTTTCAAAGCGAGCGAAAAACTTGTTTAGCTCGTCTGGTAGGTTAGGGTCGTTGTTAGTGACTGCCCCTGAGCTCCCCTTGTAATTGGAGAGGACCCTCAGATCTTGAAACATATGTCTGTTGTCAGAGTTCATACTTGGCCTTCTTGTAGTGATCAGAGTCACCTGTGAAAGCATTACTCCATTCCTTAAGTTTGTTCCATATGTCAGCATTCATCCATGGTTTGCGGTTCGGGAATGAGCGAACAGACCTGGTTGGGATGCATTCCTCCACTAGCCTGTTAATGTATGCTGTGACATTATTTGCATACACATCAAGGTCAGTGGTCTTGAATACATTCCAGTCAGTGATTTCCAGCCCCCCCTGAAAATGTAGTATGTTGTCATCTGTCCAGCAACTCACGTTCTTTATAACGTATAGTAGAAGCACGGAGGCGTGGTCTGATTTGCCGAAAGCCGGCCGCACAACAGCACGATAAGCGTGCTTGATGGTGGTATAGCAGTGATCAAGAGTCTTGTTCTGTCTTGTCGGACATTAGCTGTGTTGATAGTATTTTGGTAATACCTTTTTTAAATTGCAGTGGTTAAAGTCCCCCGCTACAATGGGGACTGCCTCTGGGTAGAGATTCTTAAGTTTGCTCACGATGTAAAGTTTGTCCAATGCTGATGTTCGCATCAGCCCGTGGTTGGATGTAAACCAACCAAAAAAAGAATAGCGGAGATTTCTCTTGGCAAGTAAAAAGGGCGACACTTGATTGTCAGTAATTCCAGATTAGATGAGCAGTGTTGAGAAAGCACCTGAATGTCCGTACACCAGCTGTTGTTCACCAAGCAGCATACCCCCCCACCTTTGTTCCTCCCCGTGGTCCGAAACAAAGAGAATCCCGGTGGTTGCACTGCTTCTTCAGGTATCACGGAGGACAGCCACTTTTCCGTAAAAATCATCGCAATACTCCCTGATGTCCTGCTGTGAGGCGATACGACAGTTAAGATTGTCAGACTTGTTTGTGAGAGACTGGACGTTGGCAAAGAGAATGCTCAGTAGGGCTCATTTCTATCCCTTCCGGCGTGTTCTAACATGTAGGCCGCCACGGGACCCTCTCCTGCGGGTGCGTTCGATGTTGCCCCCCAGGGCGTTTGATGTTGCCCCCCAGGGCGTTTGATGTTGCCCCCCGGGGCGTTTGATGTTGCCCCCCGCTCTCCGTTGTCCCTCTGGATCTCCGCAGGTAAGTCCCAGTCCTTTGTTACATTGTCTTAGGTTATATTGTTCCTTATTCCCAAGAGTGTTTGGCGATCATATGTGATAACACACATGGTGACTTGCTATAGTCCTATAAAGTTACTAATATACAAGAATAGTGCGAAGTAAAAAGTACAAGTAAACTGCATGTATGTGTGTATGTGCGTTTGCCAGAAGTGAGTGTCTGTGTGCATTTGTGTGTTTTTGTGCAAGTAGGTGTGTGTGTGTGCACACGTGTGTCTGTGAGAAGGAGTGAGTGTCCATGTGCATGTGTGCGTTTGTGTGTGTGTGTGTTCGTAAATGTGTGTGTTTGTGCACGTGTGTGTCTGCAAGAAGTGTGTGTGTTGGTGTGCGTGTGCACATCTGCGTTTTTGTGTGTGCATGTGTGTGTCTGCGAGAAGGAGTGAGTGTCTGTGTGCATGTGTGTGTCTGCGAGAAGGAGTGAGTGTCTGTGTGCATGTGTGTGTGTGGGGTTCTGTGTGTGCATGTGTGTGTCTGCGAGAAAGAGTGTGCGTGTGTGTGTGCTCATTTACTTGAACTGAAGACCCATGGTATTTGCAGCCCGCGGTGGGGCTTGAGAGAAGGTCATGCACACACAGGCACAGGCCTTGCCCGGGCAGCCCAGGGAACAGCATCTCTAGGCCTCCCTAAAGGAGCTATTAGCTGATGGTAAAGGAACTGAAGAGATAACTGTCACCTTAAGAAAATGTATGCATGATTTATTTGCT
>CM051004.1:21488829-21496329 GCA_027704905.1 Muraenolepis orangiensis
GGACAGGCAGTAGATCGGGAACCAGGCAGGGCAGAAGAACCAGGCAGGAACAGGCAGAGACGTAGTCAGGGACAGGCAGCAGATTGGGAACCAGGCAGGGCAGACGAACCAGGCAGGAACAGGCGGAAGCGTAATCGGGGACAGGCAGTGGATCAGGAACATGAATCAGACTTGGTAACCGCTGGAATGTCTGTATGGTCAGGAGAACAATCTGGCAACGTGTGAGTGTGTGGGGGTCGGCTTAAATATGGACGTTAACTGTGATGTGCTGCAGCTGTGGGTGAGAACTAAAAAGGGGGGCGTGGCTATGAGACTGGAATGTGGAATGCAGGAGTGCAAACTGTGACACAGATATTATCTGTCTGCTTTTGGTTTGCAGGGAATTGCTTCTGTCTGCAACTCATTGTTATAAAACTGCCTAAGTTAAACTCTCCGTCGTGGTCAGCAGTATGCAACTTAACAAGATACAAGATACAAGATACAATATATTTATTGGCCATTTGCAACAAGTACATTGGAATGCTTACTCCCCATTCCCTCCCGCGGTAGGCTAACATAGGCTTAAACAGGGCATGCGGCTGGTACAGGCTATGTACGATGAATAAGAGAAGAAAGTACACTCAACAAGCTACATATAGTCACACTCATAACATACAATTACATGTTTATCATTTTAACAAAATGTCTACAGTATATGACTATATATCGCCTCATCTCTATCTCATATATCATCCCCAAAACCAGCAGATATGAAAACAAAAGCACCTAAACAAATTAAACAAATAAATAAATGCAATAAATCCTTCCACTAGGTATTAAGGACCAAAGCTTGCAGATACAAACTGAGATGTATGATGCCAGCACACCACGTACAGTATACTGTGACTAATGTGTCCATTCAACATCCACAGTTAGCTCCACGAACATTCTATTAATAATACTACACAGTATATACTATTGCTACTTCTGCCACTGCTATGACTTGGACTGCAGCTACAACTTATATTGCTGCTACTGTGACTCTTTTGACTACTACATTACTGCGACTACAACAATGATAATATTACTTGCTGACTTCTACTACTATTACTAATATAAATATGACTACTACCACTACTACTACTACAACTACTACTAATACTACTACTATACTCCTACTATACTACTACTACTACTACTACTACTACTACTACTATATTACTACTATACTACTACTACTACTACTACTACTACTACTTCTACTACTACTACTACAGTGCTCTACCCCATGTGAATTACAATTGTTTTAATCTTCATGATCATAATAATAACATTTTAATTGCATACTTTTAGGATAAAATAGCAATAGAACTTGTTCTCTAGTTACTAAAGTGACTGAATGTATGGTTCTGCAAACCCATACGTACATGACAGCAGTAAAAGTATGTTTATATTTTATAACACAGAGCCTGTTGGAATCAGTGACGTGCGGTGAGGTTCGTGGCTGGGGAGGCACTGACTCTTTCTTAGTCAGATTTACAAATATATGAATTCAACAGAGTAGCATAAATTCACCATTCAACTGGCTGCTTGCACATTGACTACTGCTTATGTTTCATGTCCCATATCAGCATTCATTACACACACACAGGTAAGGTACATATTTGGCCAAAGAAGAACGTTACATTTATAGCGGCTCAGAGAGAGCGCTCTGCACCCTCCGTGTGTTCTTAATGTTCCATCACAATTCATACTCATTCAATACAAATGAAAGTACTAACTTCCAGTTTTGATTGAAAGTCAAGTTTTGAGAAATGATTTAGCTTTTATATATAATCTTTATATAATCATTTTTCCAGTCAGGGCAAAAAATAAAAATAAACGGACTGACTGCGGTGCACTTGACTTTCTCTACTTGACTTTCTTAGCTAGCATATTACCCACAATGCCATATGTCTGTAACTCGTAGAGAAGAGCAATAGCAGAACAAGCCTGTGTGCTCACACACGCCCCCTTCAGGGAGGCAGAGGTACTGGCTGCCTCCCTTCCTGCTTTTTCACTGCGGCGTTATGTCAGATCAGCAAGACTAGTATGTTATACACATAGGTGCAATACATGACCTAGACTATGGAATGCGAGGACATATAATAAAAGTGTGTACAGCCATTGGTGACATACAGAGAGATCAATTGGATGATCGTCGCTGCCTCCCTGGACGGGAAAATACGCACATTCAGCGATATTGATTATAACAATGATTGGAATGATTGGAATCATACAAAATTTACATTTCTATCACAGATCAGTGGACAAATATTTATTTATTTGTTTTTAATCATTATTTGTTTTTTTTTCATTTCATGATGGCACTGGTTGGAATCTACTACTACTCTACAGAAGACACTTGAATGTACTGCAGGACTACGGTATCATCACACACCCCCGGGGGGTGTGACTTCATAACACCATCAGTCCCACGCGTTGACACCCCAGACTCACTGCACTCTTCTCAATCCCCACTCAACGCTGTCTGAGGGTGTGCCTGTGAAAAGAAAAAGCAAGGCCCTTCAGAGTGCCACTGTGAGTGAGAGACTGGGTGGGGTGGAGGGGGCGGGGGGTGGAGGCTGGGCAGAGGAGAGGAGAGGGGCTTGGGGCTTGTGGCTGATTATAGAGATTCATGGCCGTCGTTTGTCTTCCGGGCACGGCTGCTCGTCACCAGAGGGAGAGGGGAATATCATTCTGCCGTGCCATGTGTCAGGTGACTCGCGAGATGGTGTGTGTGTCACACGGAGATGGGTTGTTGTGTGTGTGTGTGTTTATGTGGGGAGGGAATGGGGGGCTTGGGTGCGTGTATATGTGTGTGTGTGTGTGTGTGTGTGTGTGTGTGTGTGTGTGTGTGTGTGTGTGTGTGTGTGTGTGTGTGTGTGGAGGGGGGGGGGGTCGGGGGGTGGATGGGGGACTGGGGTGTGTGTATGTGTTTGTGTGTGTGTGTGTGGGGGGGGGGATGGGGGGTCAGGGTGTGTATGTGTGTGTGTGTGTGTGTGTGTGGGGGGGGGGGGCTGGCACTTTTCTGTGGACTGCACTCTCAGCATTGCTGTGTGCATGGATGGATGTGGTATGATTTTCTTTTTATTGCCAGTAGTTAAAAGACTGAAATGCATTTATTGACCCTATTTTACATTGTGTGCAAGTATATCAAATAAATCCACATATAGGCCACAGTCAACTAAACATCCAGTCTAACAAGTTCAGCTTATTGTGGCAATTCAATTTCAACAATTTAATTTATGAACAATTTAAAGTTCCTCACAAATGACCTATAATCAAACCTTGGCTTGTGGACTGGATTGTTTCATAGTTCACTGGTCAATAACTGAATGAGCTGAACTGTATCACCCAATGAGATCCAATAGCATGGATATCATGCTTTCAGTTGACTCTCAGTTCAAATAAAAATGCCACATATTGAGGTTGATACGAGGCTCACTATATTGGCACAACAAGGGGAAAAAGAAAAGCAGTTTTCATGGTTGAAGATTCCATTACATCAGAGCATTACAATCCATAAGGCTGTGTTAGGATTACAACTCGACACATTTTCTAATAAAACTTTCTGGCTCAGAAGATAGTATTTTCAGCAAGCAGGGAGACCCCATAATTTCAGTTATTGATAATAAATAACTGAAATAAATAAAATAATAAAATAATAAAATAATAATGAAATAATAAAAAATAATAATATATATTTTTAAAACATTTCATCTTTGACTATATTGACTATAATGATGTATCCTTGGTTGTTTAGGCAGATGTTTCCAAAGCTATTGTAAACTGCATCTTATTACAACAATTATTTTGGAAAGTCGCACAAGACTTCAGGAAGAGTCCTATTATGATCCAGCTTATATATGAACACGGCAGGGTTTCCGTTAGCCGGTATTTACCGGTTTTTAGCGGGTCAAAATTATAAAAAAACGGTAATTTAAAAACCTGCCGGTCAAAATGTCCGGTAATAATGTTGGGTTTTGGTCATGAAGTGACCAATCAGCTGCCGCCCCTCTCATGACGTCACGCGCGCCGGACGAGATGCAGGTGCAGTGATGGCTGCTGCACGGCTATGGGGCTTTAATGTTAGCGCTCCACGGCTATGGGGCTTTAATGTTAGCGCTCCACGGCTATGGGGCTTTAATGTTAGCGCTCCACGGCTATGGGGCTTTAATGTTAGCGCTCCACGGCTATGGGGCTTTAATGTTAGCGCTCCACGGCTATGGGGCTTTAATGTTAGCGCTCCATGGCTATGGGGCTTTAATGTTAGCGACAGCTTGCCAAGTGCTAATTTGTGAGTTCAGCGAGCTGTACCCCGACTGGGCCACACGGGCTAAAGGGCCTGTGTTGTGCCCGTGTCAAGCGACCAGCAGAGAGGGGCTTCTCCCTGCAGAATGGTTTGAAAACATCACTGCGGAGTCGTCTGGAGGAGGAGAGAGTGATGACTTAGTGATCTTATGCGGATTGCAAGCTGCAAAGACACATTAGACACCTTTGATTTCAGCTCGGCTCAGAGGACTTTGCCGCAGTGAAATTAAGGAGAAAGCAAAAAGTTGCCTGGTAGCCTACAGGGTAAATGTGATGCCATGTAGCCTATGTTAAAACGGACTACAGATGTTACAGGGGTTTTGAAATAGCCTCGATTTTTGCTAACGAGGTTTTGCTCAATCGTTCTTGTTCGTTTTGTTGTTCATTAAATATGTCACGAGTGGGATTGGTCGGTGGGACCCAGAACGCAGACCAAGACAGTGGAGCTATAACATAAAGCTTTATTTAAAGCACAACACAACTCAAACACAACACTAGAGTGATCAGGGACAGTCCAGGGGCAATAGCTGACAGGTGTGTGTGTGTGTGTGGCTTGGCCACGCCCCCTGTCAACCACCGTAACACTTGTTGACAGGAGTGTGTGTGCCGCCAGCGCACGTGGATTGGCCACGCCCCCTGCCAACCACCGTAACCGTGACAAAATAGTCCAATTTATTTGAGGTCTTTGTCATTCTTTCGTCAATCTAGGTGTACATTATAGTTGCGTTATATAGCGTAATATAGATTGTTTTTGAAACATGACCGGTAAGTTTAGAATTTGTCCGGTAAAATAAAATATGTCTGTTATGAAATAAGTTGAATCTGTCACCTGGCTCTCTTTTATCAACACCTGAAAGGCATGCTTAGGACGGACTGACCTCAGTCCGTCAAAGTCAATTGATATACAACGTATTATTTAGTTACATAAGTATAATATAATTTGTAACGCCACATAAGACCGTCATTCTAAAACTCCAGTCCAGACCAAAATACCCTTCAGCATTACCAAGTACAATCCCTGCATTGCCCTGTCACACCTTGATGATTTTTTATAACAATTTCTCTAAAACACTGGATTATTATTTTTAAATTTTGGGCTTATACATATCGTAGTCATAACGTATTAGTAACTTATATAGAACGTTTAGATAACTTATACATAACTTATACCACCGAATGCTTCACGTGTTGCCACACAACTTATGTTCACAACTTATGCCCAACGATAGTCTCGCCCAGAACAACCTCCTCGACCCTCACCAGTCAGGCTTCAAGGCTGCGCACTCCACGGAGACGGCACTGCTCGCAGTGACAGAGTCTCTTCGTGATGCCAGAAGCTCGTCCCTCTCATCGGTACTGATCCTTCTCGACCTGTCTGCGGCGTTCGACACAGTGAACCACCAGATCCTCCTCTCCACTCTCGCCGAGCTTGGAATCGCTGGAACTGCGTTATCCTGGTTCACCTCCTACCTTGCAGATCGGACTTATCAGGTCACATGGAACGGTTCCCTGTCCAAACCCTGCACCCTGGACACCGGAGTCCCTCAAGGCTCAGTATTGGGACCCCTTCTGTTTTCTCTTTACACTAAATCGCTAGGCTCTGTAATCGCATCTCATGGCTTCTCCTATCACTGCTATGCAGATGACACTCAACTGTTTCTCTCCTTTCCCCCCTCAGAAACCCAAATAGCAACACGCATCTCGAAATGCCTGGCCGACATCAGCAGATGGACAGCCGCCAACCACCTGAAGCTCAACCTTGACAAGACTGAGCTCCTCTTCATACCGGGGAAAGACTGCCCTCAGATGGACCTACTGGTCACCATCGAGAACACCCAAGTCTCCCCCTCAACCACAACAAGAGACCTTGGTGTGGTGGTAGATGACCAGCTGTCCTGCAATGCCAACGTCACCGCGGTGGCCCGATCTTGCAGAATTGCCCTCTACAACATCCGCAGGATCCGGCCCTTCCTCACACGTGAAGCGGCGCAGATCCTGGTCCAAGCACTCGTCATCACCCGCCTCGACTACTGCAACTCTCTCCTGGCGGGACTCCCCGCCTCTGCAACCAAGCCCCTCCAACGCATCCAGAACGCAGCAGCACGCCTGGTATTCAACCTACCGAAATTCTCCCACGTGACCCCTCTCTTCCGCGATCTCCACTGGCTTCCGGTAAATGCTCGCATCAAATTCAAGACTCTGGTGCTGACCTTTAGGGCAGTCAATGGAACTGCCCCGGCCTACCTCCAGGCGTTGGTCAAACCCTACATCCCAGCCAGAGCGCTCCGCTCAACTTCTGCCAGGCGACTTGTTCAACCTTCACTAATGTCAACCAAACATCGTTCGTCCAAGACCCAGCTCTTCACGGCTCTGGCTCCACAGTGGTGGAATGAACTCCTGTCTCATGTCAGGACGGCAGAGTCCCTCGCCAGCTTCCGCAAGAGACTCAAGACCCACCTGTTCAGAGTCCACCTGGACTCTCCTTGAACCCTCCTTCTCCTTTGTGAAACCCCTAAACTTGCTTAAGTCCTGACATTAATAGCTCTTAGCATGTTGTATATGTTAGCAAGTGTATGTCCTTAATGTTGTTAACACGCTCTTATCACAGCTACTTAAGCAGGTGACCTAGCAGTACGAAATTGTGTTATTCATCTTGTCAATATGAATACTTGTGAACTGCTGTATTTATATGTTTGCGTACCCCAGTGTTATGCTATTGTCTGCTTCAACTAATGTACACCTTGTAAGTCGCTTTGGATAAAAGCGTCTGCCAAATGCCCTAAATGTAAATGTAAATGTAAATGTAGTCTAACTTATGCATAGCGTGCAGCAGCGTATCGCCGCCGATCACGTGTCGTAGCCTATAAAAAGGCTGCCGCTTGACGATTTAAATCATAACTAGACATCGCAGTCTCAGCATCACCGTCACAGTATCAACATCACCGTATCAACATCACCGTCATGCCGAAGAAAACCTCGAAGAACGCTGCCAATACGCCATTATACGGTAGCTGTCAGTAAGTTCTGTGGTCGTCCGGAACACGTCAAATACGTCTACATACGTCAATATGCGTTGGAGATAAGTTTGATATAAGTCACACATAGGTTCAAAGCACGTTACTCATAGGTTAGAAACATGTTTTGACTACACTAGACATTATCTCAACG
>CM051004.1:21501329-21538829 GCA_027704905.1 Muraenolepis orangiensis
CAGACCAGTTTGTTGTCCAGGTGAACTCCCAGGTATTTATATTCCTGAACAACTTCTGCAGACACACCCTTGATGGAAATGGGTGTGGGGGTAGATTTCCTCCTGCGGATGTCCACCACCATCTCCTTCGTCTTGTCTGTGTTGAGCTGCATGTGGTTCAGCTCACACCACTCAACGAAGGAGTCCACGACGCCCCTGTACTCCTCATCGTTTCCCTCGCTGACACAACCAACAACTGCAGAGTCGTCCGAGAACTTCTGCAGATGGCAGGACTCTGAGTTGTACTGGAAGTCTGAGGTGTAAAGGGTGAACAGGAATGGGGAAAGAACCGTTCCCTGTGGAGCACCAGTGCTGCTGACCACAGTGTCAGACACACAGTCCTGCAGTCTGACAAACTGTGGACGACCCGTCAAATAGTCTGTAATCCAAGAAACCAGGGAAGAGTCCACCTTCATCGCCGTCAGCTTACTCCCCAGCAGGGCAGGCCGGATGGTGTTGAATGCACTGGAGATGTCGAAAAACATGATTCTCACAGTGCTCCCGGGTCTGTCCAAGTGGGTGTAGGCACGATGAAGCAGGAAGATGATGGCGTCCTCCACTCCCAGTTTCGGCTGGTAGGCAAACTGCAGAGGGTCCAGCGATGATCTGACCAGGGGCCGAAGAAGCGACAGAACCAGCCTCTCAAAGGACTTCGACACGTGGGACGTCAGCGCCACCGGTCTGTAGTCGTTAGAGGTGCTGGGACATGCCTTCTTCGGAACCGGCACCAGGCAGGATGTCTTCCACAGCACAGGGACCCTCTCCAGTTTCATGCTCAGGTTGAAGATGTACTGCAGGACTCCACTCAGCTGGGCAGCACATGTTTTAAGGACCCTCGGGCTGACGCCGTCAGGACCAGCAGCCTTGCCTGGATGGAGCCTGCACAGCACTTTCCTCACCTGCTCAGCTGTGAAGGTCTGGGCAGGAAGAGTCACTGTTGTGTTGATGGGGGAGGGGTGAGGTAGTGGTGGTGGGGGAGAGAGAACAGGTATGTTGTCGCTGGAGAGGGACGGTGGGGGGGGGGACAGCAGGGCTGGGGGGCTGGAGGGGAATGGTTGTAGAGGAGCTGGGGGAGCTGGGGGAGGGGGGGTAGACCGGAGCCAACTCATTGAATCTATTGAAAAACCAATTCAACTCGTTGGCCCGGTCAGGACCCCCCCCTATTGTCTGGCTACCAGGTTGTTTGTAGCCAGTGATGCTCCTCATGCCACTCCACACATCCTTCAGGTTGTTCTGCTGAAGTTTGTGCTCCAGCTTCCTCCTGTAGTTGTCTTTGCCCTGCTGGATCCTCTCCTTCAGCTCCTTCTGAACCCGCCTCATCTGCTCCCTGTCCCCGTCTCTGAAGGCCCTCTTCTTCTCATTGAGCAGGACCTTGATGTCTCGGGTGACCCACAGCTTGTTGTTGGGGAAACAGCGTACAGTCTCTGTGGGAACAACACTGTCCACACAGAAGTTGATGTACCCTGTTATGTATTCCGTGAGATCATCAAGGTCCTCTCCATGCAAATCACAGAGGAAATCCCAGTCTGTTGACTCAAAGCAGCCCCGCAAGTCCTCATCGGCCTCCTGTGACCATCTCCTCACAGTCCTTATGGTCACAGGCAGCCGCTGGACTAGAGGCCTATACAGGGGCTGAAGGTGGATGAGGTTGTGGTCTGACCTTCCAAGAGGAGGAAGGGCGGTGGCGCTGTATGCCTCCTTAACATTGGCATACAGCAGGTCCAGTGTCTTGTTTTCCCTGGTGGGACAGTCCACAAACTGCTTGAAGGTGGGCAGTGTTGCAGCCAGAGTCACGTGGTTGAAGTCCCCAGATATCGCGATGAATGCTTCAGGGTGCTGTGTCTGAAGTCTCGCGACGACGGAGTGGATGACGTCAGACACGAGCGCCGCGTTTGCCGACGGTGGAATGTAAACAACAACAAGAAGCACGTGGGAGAACTCTTGCGGCAGATAGTATGGCCGCAGACTCACGGCCAGCAGTTCAATGTCCGGGCTACACACACGTTCCTTCATAGTAACATGTCCAGGGTTACACCACTTGTTGTTAACGAGAATAGCAAGTCCCCCACCTTTCCTCTTGCCACTCTCCCGGTGCGTCCTGTCCGCCCGGACGGTCAGAAAGCCGTCCGCGGTAACATTGGAGTCCGGGGTGTCCTTGTGGAGCCACGTCTCCGTGAAACAAAGCACGCTGCTCTCCCGGTACACCCGCTGGGTCCTCACCAGGCCCGCTAGCTCGTCCATCTTGTTCGCTAGCGACCTCATGTTCCCCATGGTGATGGAAGGGAGATATGATTTATATCTCCGCTTCCTCTCCCGCTGTTTACGTCCAGCCTTGCATCCCCTGTACGTCCTCCTCAGCTCCCTGGGGAGGTCGGGGATGTCGGGCCTCTCCGGTAGCAGCGAGGTGACAACCTCAACGAAAAACTATACTAAAAACAACAATAATATAAGAATAAATAACTAAAAAGTAAGAGGGAATTCTAGAACAATACTTTAAAAATACTATACATATAATTAAAAATTAACATAAAAAGAACGATAAAGTGATTGATGGGTGATATGTATGTGTTATAGTGTGCGAAAAGCATTTAAAGCATATTAAAGTGCCAGTAGTGCAGCAGCCTTATGAAAACATGCAGTACAGTGCAGAACAGTGCAGTAACGTAACTGTAATGAGTAATGTAATAAATATGAGTCCAGAAAGTCCAGCAAAGTATGACAGTGTAATGTTAATGACAATGTTATGATAGTGGCAGCACTCCTAGCAGTTCAGTATGTGCACTGCCTGTAGGTAAAACTTGCTAGTCTTTGTACAGATGCTGCGTAATCAGCGAACCGGACAGTAGGGGGGAGAAGAGATGGTGCCCAGGGTGGTTGCAGTCCTATATGATGGACGTGACCTTCTTCCGACATCTGGTCCTTAAGAATCAAGATTCAAGATTCAAGAGACATTATTTATCCCGAGGGAATTTAAGGTGCAACAGTTGAAACGGGGAATAAATGCACACAAAATATACCAATACCTAAAAACGAAATAACAACAAACTAAACTATACTAAACTAGTATAAACAAAATATAACTCAATTAAATCTAAATTAAATCTAAATGTATAGACAGATGAATTGCAGTATTATTACAGTAATACGTAGGTATATACAATATACAACAATACGAATAGTGCAAATTGGCAGTAATAAATACTAATAAATAATTCAGATGAGTACTGAAAAAGTGACAATAAGATCTCATCAATGCATTGAAATGCACACCCAGTGATCTGTTCTGCCGACCCTCTGGATGGTTTTCTTGTCCTATGCAGTGGTGTTGCCGTACCACACAGTGGTAGTCGTCAGGATGCTCTCTAAAGTGCCATGGTAGAAGTTCACTAGCCACCGTTGGCTTTTCCTGAGGCCTTGATTAACAACGACCCACAGGTGTGCAGCCTCACCAGCCAATCAGTCCAATTCCTGCTAGGTGAGGCTACTTAAACCAGCCACCAACCACACACACACACTCCACAATACACAAGTATCAAAAAGCCTGAAAAGAGGCGTAAGCCCTGCAATGACACACCTTGTTGGTCTATTTGCATAAGCATCCAACTGACAGAGGGCACCTGTATTTAGTCGGCTAACCCTGGACTCGGTCGGACTCCCATGGAAAATTGATTTGCTGTTGCTTGACATTATTTATTTATTTATTATTTATTTATTTTCGCGAATACAAGCGGCCAAAATGAGTTTCCTCAGGTGGGTGGCTGGTATCTCCCTGAGGGATAGGGTGAGAAGCTCAGTCACTCGTGAGAGACTCGGAGTAGAGCCACTGCTCCTTCGCGTAGAAAGGAGCCAGTTGAGGTTGTTCGGGCATCTAGTAAGGATGCTTCCTGGTCGCCTCCCGAGGGAGGTTTTCCAGGCACATCCAACTGGGAAGAGACCACGGGGCAGACCAAGGTACAGGTGGGGTGATTACATCTCCACACTGGCCTGGGAACGCCTCGGGATCCCCCAGTCAGAGCTAGTCGATGTTGCCAGGGAGAGGGACGTTTGGAATCCCTTGCTGAAGCTGCTACCTCTGCGACCCGATTATGGATAAGTGAGAGAAGATGGATGGATGGATGGATCATTTATTTTGTGTGAGAATGAGCGGCAGGCTAGCATTAAACAAAAGCCCAGGTCAGCACAAAGAAAATTATCCAAGCTTAGCGCTTTTTCGGTTTAGCTATTAGAAAAGAAAACTAAAATGTGTTTTAACTGACTCTACAAACACATACTGGCTTTATCTGAAGTAGGAATCTTTTACACAGTGCTCCTTTAACGTGGAACTGGAACACAATTAGAAGAGAAGGTCAATGTAGGTATGTGTGTCCTCTTTACTGTGCTGCGATGCCCCAACTGCGGATGTATTCAATACTGAATGTTTGTAAGAGAGTGTGTGTGTATGTGTGTATGTGTGTATGTGTGTGTGTGTGTGTGTGTGTGTGTGTGTGTGTGTGTGTGTGTGTGTGTGTGTGTGTGTGTGTGGTTGGTGGCTGGTTGAAACAGCCTGATTAGACTCTGGGGCTGCTGGGTGAGGCTGCACACCAGGGGGTCCCCGGGTTCATGCTGACAGTACACAGCCTATACAGCCATACATACGGTACATACATGTACTCGTGTTTCTGTTGCATTATATTAAGCTTCAAACTATTTGTTTTACCCAGTGGTGGAAATTGAATAGCAAGTTACATCAAAACATTGGACAGTCCAAGAGGAGAACATGGAGAACATTGGAGAACATTGGAGATCATTGGAGAACATGCGGTCGCTGTATTAAGACCTCATTACCGAATTTTAATGCTGCGTATTCCAGGCTGTGACCAATCTCTGCATGTTGTCCAGGGCACCTAAAGTTGTGCCTATAGGTCAGCCCATATAGTATTTGATGTTGCCCACCTACCCACAGGGCCTAGCCTGTATCCTGATGCTAACCCTCTGGCAGTCAGCTCTCTCTCTCTCTCTCTCTCTCTCTCTCTCCTCTCTCTCTCTCTCTCTCTCTCTCTCTCTCTCTCTCTCTCTCTCTCTCTCTCTCTCTCTCTCTCTCTCTCTGGCTCTCTGGCCGCCAGCTATGTGAGAGAACATCAAGACCAGATTCCCCATAGGTGTCTTGAATTTCACGCTGGCTCACCCACTAGTCTACTTCCCTGATACCACCACACTGTTACCATACTTGTTTCACTCACTCAGGGCACACACCCCCCAATGCCCTTTTCACTATGGCTCAGAGATTCAATCTCACGACTGACCGTCATTCCACAAGTCATCTCAAGATCACACAACTATATTTCCGACTTATGATTTTTTTTTGATGTTGTTCTTAGTGCTCTGTTCTGATCCATCTGATCGTATCAAATATCAAATCTAACCTACTATCTCCCAAATGTCTCATCTGGGATCATTAAAGTACGGTCTTAACCCTTTCATCTTAATGTCATGATTGATTGGTATTATTCATAACTTTCATTCATTCATTCCGTTTTTTCCAAGGGGGGTTGGGGTTGAGTTCTCAAAAGTAAGTAGTAAAGCAGGTAGTACAGTTATGTACAATGGAACACTAACTCCCCATTTCCTTCCACAGTATGAACTTCCTACAATTTAACACTGTATAGCAGGGATATTCAACTGGCGGCCCGCGGGCCAAATCCGGCCCGCGGGGAGCTTTCTCGTGGCCCCTGGAACGCACTCAAAATTAAAAAATAAAAAATAAAAAAAATATTAAAATGTATAATCATTTAAATAAATGTCAATATATGTTCGCTATTATGTTATCCGAATTAAATGAGTCCAAATTATTTCTCCTTCAATAGTTCTTAAAAGGCAATCTTGCATTGGACTGATCAGCGTGTAATTATCGCGACATTGTGTCAATCTCGTTACTCTCATTATTGATCCGAAATGAGCGGAGAGAAACGGCGGAAAATTGACGGTGAAAACCGACACTTCAACCCCAAATGGACTGATGATTTTGTATTTATTTGACCATCGCACGCCAATCCTAGACCTTTATGTTTAATATGTCAAATAACTGTTTCAGTCTGCAAGGTTGCTAATGTGAGGCGCCACTATGAGACCAAGCATGCTGCTAACTTCAATGCTGCTTACCCGCCTGGTAGCACAGCTAGACGTGGTAAAATATAAATACTTAAATCTTCTTACACTGCATCAACCACTATTCTTACAACTGCTTATGCCAGGACGAGAATCCAGACCCCTGCCAGTTATCATTTGCCCGTTGAGGGATTGTTCTGTTTTAGCCACCTCGGGAACCTTGTGTGAAATAAATATCCGTTTACCCGACTGCGTCTCGCTCTCCCTCCTTATATTCCGCAGCAGACCACAAATCTGCCACAGTAGCCTACATTACTATTTTGGTTGCCTATTTTACTACTACTACTACTACAATAATAATAATAACAATAATAATAATCATTATTATAATTGCATGGTTGGTTGTACAATAACAATGGCATTTGTTCATTTTCGTTGTCAGTCTTGTGGCCCTCGCCTTCAAGACATTTTACAATTGTGGCCCCCTTCCTAATCTAGTTGAATACCCCTGCTGTATAGTATACTATGTACTATACTTATGTTATACACAACTATACTATAACAATACTGTACACAATGAAAATAACTATAAAAATAACAATAAAGTCACTGATGGATGATATATACATGAGTTGAATTGTGCAAAAAGCATTTTAAATTGCCAGTAGGGCAGCAGCATCATGAATGCAGTGCAGTACAGTACAGTGCAGCAACTGTAAAAAGTCCAGAAAGTCCAGCTAAATAATGATAGCCTATGATAGCGTAATGAAATATGGATGACAATGTTATGATAGTGGCAGCACTCGTTGTAATTCAGTAGGCGCGCTACCTGTGGATAAACACCTGTCCTTAGTCCTTGTATGGATGCTGCGGAACCGGCAACAGGACCGTAGAGGGGAGAAGAGATGGTGCCCAGGGTTGTGTTGATCCTTTGTGATGAAGATGGCCTTATTCCGACATCTGGTCCTCCTCAATAAATCTTCTCAATGCACGGAAGTGCACACCTGATGATATTTTCTGCCTTGTGTGATGGCTGGTTAAACCCACAAGGACCCACAGGTGTGGGTCTGATCAGTATGACTCAGGCCAAGTTAGGCTGCCTTAACCAGCCACCAACTACACATACTTAGGGAAGACTTGTACTTAGGGTAAGGGTTAGGGTCAGGGCAAATAAAAACATCTTGAATCTGGAATCTGTTATCTTGAATCTGTTGGACAGTGGCCTTTTTCATCACCAAGTGTTTTTGTGGCAGGATTCTTGCTCTGCAGTCGCATGGTGGCGAGGCTAATGCTAATTACTAGATGCGGATTAGAAGGTAGGCTCATTAGGGTCCCGTGAAGCTCTCCGTAGGGTGTTTGTTGGGTGTTAATCAGGAAACATTTCACAGCCTCTCTTCATTACCGACAGCCTCTGTGTAATTTACACTTTGATCTGAACACGCTTACAATCTAAGACAATGAAGTACACCAATGTTTTATCTGCCAGCCTTAAACAGATTATGGACCCTACAGGGCCCTGTCTAAGCCCTAGGGTGGGAGAACCATTTAGAAGGAATCTAAAAGGCTAGTAAATCTTAAAGGCTACTTGTCTTGTACATCCTTAGTCCATTTTTATATTATCAAATTTGAGTATTTTTCTAGGCTCCGTTAGCGATACATGAACAATGACGAAGGCCTCCTATAGCTCCTGGAATGATCACTCACAATCACTCGGAGGACATTGTAATTGCAAGGAGTCTTTCAGAAGACAAAATTGGATCCTTGAAGATCCAGATGTGCCCGGCAGAGGATTCATTTTTATCAAGAATAAGGCCTTCTCAAGGCCGCATGCTTCTGGGTGTTTTTGGAACATGAGCCACGGGTTCAAATAGGTCCACTGGCTCCTTTTGTGTGCAATGTTCCCTATTGATGAAATTCAGCGAGCCACAATGGAACTCTCGCTCTGAAGCAAGCGTTTGCTGATTCATTCCGTGCTGCGTTGGGCACATTCTGAACCACCAAGTTCCAGACGGTGGAAACAAAGCCGTAATGAAATGGGATTCGTTTTTTTTTGTTCTCCCTCTGTTGACTGTGACTCAGCATTACAATGTCTCTCTATGGGACACTGCTTAGTTTTTATTCTTGCTTCTTCATTTTTCTTCATTCTTCAACAACAGGGGGTAGAGGGGGGAAAATGGTGGCATTTAGCGGTAAAGAGGCGTCGGGCGTGCGTAGGCACAGAGGAACCCGACATCCCGGCGGCTGTCAGTAGCGCCAGAACCAGAGAGAGCGACGGCGACGCCCTCGCACGGAAGCTGAGGCGCCGCGACACAACCGTCGCACGGCGAGGTGCCTGCCAATCAAGATGTCTTCCGAGATTCCGGGAGGAAGAAAGAAAAAAAAAGAAAGAAAAAAGTACGTACATGTGTGTGTGTGTGTGTGTGTGTGTGTGTGTGTGTGTGTGTGTGTGTGTGTGTGTGTGTGTGTGTGTGTGTGTGTGTGTGTGTGTGTGTGTGTGTGTGTGTGTGTGTGTGTGTGTGTGTGAGTGTGTGTGGGGGGGTGTGTGTGTGTGTGTGTGTGTGTTTTTGTGTGTGTGTGTGTGTGCGTGTGTGTTTGTGCGTGTGTGTGTATTTGTGTGTGTGTGTGCTAATGTGTCGAGGCAGAGCTGACAGGCAGCCCTCAGCTCTTTCCCGCCGGCAGTCTCTTGTCTCCATGATGGAGATCAGGGGATGGGGATGGCGTGAGACAGGGGGGTCGGGGAGATGCGGTGTTGGGATGAGGTGTAGGGTGTAGGGGAGGTGTAGGTTAGCATGTCTATCTGATTATACATAAATACACACTGTATTGTTCACAGAACAGTGTGTGTGTGTATATATATACACACACACACATACATACACAGTTTTTCTCAAATTATTATGTATATTCTACACCAGGAATAAACACCCCATTCAAACAGACACAGCCCCCCCCCCCCCCCCACACACACACACACACACACACACACACACACAGATACACACTCTCAATCACACTGGTGTGAGATAAGGCAGCTTCACATCAATGGGATCACTGTTGGACGAAGGCTCAGACCAGTGAAATCCTTTTTCAAAGTTCTCCAGCAGCAGGGGAGTGGTGTGTGAGTGTGTGTGTGTGTGTGTGTGTGTGTGTGTGTGTGTGTGTGTGTGTGTGTGTGTGTGTGTGTGTGTGTGTGTGTGTGGAGTGGAGGGGTCCTGTGAGTGATGCCTAAGGTGTATATCTGTGTGATAGTCGTACAGACAGAGACCGTCACCGGTGATAAGGAGGGGGGGGGGGGGATTGCTTCATCGGCCCATCCACCATCCATACTCAAGCTGATAGGAAAGCACTACGGGGAAACAGTGCTGATATTTCTTTTAGGCGTTCAGGAGTGACACATACACACACACACACACACACACACACACGTGAGGACGGAAGATAAGATCATCGGGTGTGCACTTCCATACATTGAGGAGATCTGTAGGACCAGATGTCGGAAGAAGGCCAAGTTCATCATAAAGGACTACAATCACCCTGGGCACCATCTCTTCTCCCCCCTACCGTCTGGTCGTCCGTTGCGCAGCATCTGTACAAGTACTACCAGGTTTAAGGATAGTTTTAATCCACAGGCAGTGTGCCTACTGAACTGCTAGGAGTGCTGCCACTTTCACTTTCATAACATTGTCATTACCATTACACTTACATACTTTGCTGGACTTTCTGGACTCATCACAGTAACTGCACTATATTCATGATGCTACTGCACTACTAGCACTTTAAATGGTTTTAAAGATTTTTGTACATTCAACACATCATTTAACAGGCAATTTTCTGCTGTTTTTTATTTTTATTGTATATATTATTTTCATTTTTATGGTATTGTTTCGGAGATGTATACTGCAGGAGGGAATGGGGGGTAAGCATTCCAATGTACCTGGTGGCAGCGTCTTCTGCTACAGTGGCACCTGAACAGGGAACTCAACAACAAACAAATCATGAGGATTGAATCCTCTTTATTGGTCACATACATGAAGACATACAGTGAAACGTGTTCTCTGCATTTAACCCATCCTAGTATTAGGAGCAGTGGGCAGCTATTCATACAGCGCCCGGGGAGCAGTTAGGGTTAGGGTCTTCCTCAAGGACACCTCGACAGTTTTTGCTAGGAGGAGCCGGGGATCGAACCAGCAACCTTCCGGTTGTGAGGCGACCGCTCTACCTCCTGAGCTAGACTCGCCGACCAGGACAAGGCACAGCCAGCTCCCATTACCAACCATTTCCCCTCCGACAGCGACGGCCACTGGTGGTGCCCAGCAGAGGAAAGGATGGCGCCGGAGCAACAGCCTGCGGCTAGCCACCCCTGAATCCAGCCCACAATAGCCTAGATCCTGTGGTGTGGTTGGTGGCTGGTTAAAGCAGCCTCACCTGGGCTGAGTTAGACTGACTGGCTGGTGAGGCTGCACAGCTGTGGGTCGTTGTTGATCAAGGCTCACAGGTTAAAACAGCCACCACCAACCAAACACACTGGCTGGTGGCAGCGTTTTCTGCTACAGAACATACGCAAAAATATATACACATACACACACAAACACATGAATGAACCCACAAACTCCCCCCCCCCCCACACACACACACAAATATACTGAAAACACAGACACACATACTGTATACACACAGGGAACACACACACAATAAATAACAAAAACACAAAAAACACACCGAAACACAGACACACACACACACACACACACACGCACGCCTCGGGCGGGTGGCAGGCCACGAATCCTTCTGTTGGTCCACCTGAGTCTCCCCTGAGTCTCCCCTGAATCTCCCCTGAGTCCCCCCCCCACCCCGCAGCCTGGAAATGTCACCAGAAAGAGAGTGAAAAGAAACGGTGCAGTGCTTATCGAGCTGTTGTGTGACAAGATCACACAACAAGATACAAGATACAAGATACAAGATACAAGATTTTGATTGGCCATTTGTAACAAGCACATAGGAATGCTTACTCCCCATTCCCTCCCGCAGTATAAATCTCCAAAACAACACCATAAAAATATAAATAATATATACAATAAAATAAACCAAAAAAAGAGCAGCAAAGTGACTTAAATATGGATGCCCGTTCCCGCCACAAAAAAGAAAGTCACATAGTATCTCATAATTATGACTTAACTATCTCATAATTATGGCTTAACTATCTCATAATTATGACTTAACTATCTCATAATTATGGCTTAACTATCTCATAATTATGAGATAGAATATGACATAATTCACTTCATTTTGGGAAACAAACGCGACATTGTGGTTTGCGCAGACAAAGGCTCAATTCGTCCTCCACGGGATTACGAAAGACCACGTTCGCTATTTCCACGTCGTCTCGTCGCTGGTAAACTCCACTGCGGCCCGGACGGTGGCCGTTATTGCACATCCCCCTGCACTGGATAGATATGAAGCGTTCAAGGCTTACCTCCTCAAGACCTTTGAGCTATCACAGTCGGAACGAGCCCGACAACTGCTCGCTATTCATGGCCTTGGAGACAGCAAGCCTTCCCAACATATGGAAATTATGCTGAGCCTGCTGGGAGAGGAAGAACCAGGTTTTCTTTTTAAAGAACTGTTTCTGAAGAAGCTGACCATTTTTTCTTAGCCACTCAGCGTTCAGCCCCAGAGGTGCTAGCCCCGACACGCAGTTAAGCCCCCCTGGGCAGAGACATGGTTACTAGCAGAGGACTCGCGGCTACAGACAGCAGTGCTAGCACAGGCATGTGCTATTTCCACGCATGTTTCGGCGCAAAGGCAAAGAGGTGCCGCTCTCATTGTAATTACAAGCGGACGGGAAACGCCAAAGCCTGCGCTCAGTAGTGGCTGCGAGCGTGGGCACAACAAACCGGCTGCTGTTCATCAGAGACACTCTCTCCGGGCGCAAATTTCTCTGCGACACCGGTGCTCAGAGGAGCGTCCTGCCGGCTACGGGGAGCGATACCGCTGGCGGAGATCATGGCCCACATTTAATGTCCGCTAACGACACGCCTATCAGAACCTATGGCACAAAGGCTGTGGACCTGTGTTTCGGGGGCCAGCGGTTTACATGGGACTTCGTCATGGCCGACATCTCCTTCCCCCTCCTCGCCACAGACTTCCTGTGCGCTTACGGGCTACTGGTAGACGTTAAGAACAGCCGCCTGGTGGACGCACTGACTTTTTCGTTGTTCGCATGTGTCCGGGCGAGGCGACATATGGCGGGCTCTCCAGCTCACTCTCAGAGGGTCACGAATATCAACTTCTTCTCCGTGAGTTTCCCAGCTTGACGCAGCCCACCTTTTCCGCCGCCACTACCAAACACGGTGTTGAGGCTACATTGACACTAAAGGCCCCCCCGTCTATGCTAGGGCCAGACGACTTAACTCCGACAGGCTGGCGGTCACTAAGTCGGAGTTTGCCAATATGGAGCGCCTTGGTATTATCCGATGCTCGGACAGCCCTTGGCCCTTGCCGCTCCACATCGTCCCTAAAATAGACGGCGGGTGGCGGACGTGTGGGGACTACTACTTTACGACGCTACAACAGCTGACCGCTACCCAATCCCCCACATCCAGGCTTCTCTGCACACCTGGCGGGCAAACTTTTTTTGGTGCGTGGCTACCACCAGGTTCCAGTGCACCCTGCAGACATCATCAAAGCGGTGGTGGTCGCGCCATTCAGGCTGTTTGAGTTCCTGAGGATGCCGTTTGGGCTTAAAAATGCAGCTCAATCTTTCCAGCGGCTGATGGATTCGGCACTTAGAGAGATGTCATTCATCTTTGTCTATTTAGACGACATCCTTGTTGCAAGCTCCTCTGAAGAAGAGCACCAAGTGCATCTCCGAGATCTTTTTACAAGGCTCAACCAACACGGCCTGATTATCAACCCGGCAAGTGTCTGTTTGAAGTGTCCTCCATCCACTTTCTCGACATCTCATCGACAAAGATTGAGCCGCCCCCCTCCCATTGAAAGTGGAGGCTGTTTCCTCCTTTCCCCGCCCACACACAGCTCAGGCACTCTGGGAATTCCTCGGGATGGTGACTTTTTATCACCGGTTCATCCACCGGGCAAGCGACACAATGAAGTTGTTGTTTGCGACTTCTCCAAGGGCCAGCCTCAACCGCTAGTCCCCCCGTTTTTGAGGCGATACACAACCTTTCTCATCCCGGCAGGAAACCATCTGTGAAGTTGGTTTCTCAGAAGTTTGTGTGGCAGGGACTTAAGAAGGACGTGAAAACCTGGGTCGACTCATGCGTGGCCTGTCAACGGGCTAAAATACACTGCCATACAAGAGCCCCTTTCGAACTTTTCGCTGTTCCCGAGAGGAGGTTCAACCATGTGAATGTCGACCTCGTAGGTCCACTCCCCTCCTCTCATGGCTTCACCTACCTCTTCACGATGGTGGACAAGATGACACGCAAGCGTCTTCCGATGTGGCCCGCGCATTCATCGGAACGTGGGTTGCGCGCTTTGGGACCCCGTCCAACCTCTCCTTCGACCGTGGCTCCCAGTTTACCTCAGAGCTCTGGAACGTGGTTGCCGAAGGTTTGGGGGTCAAGCTGCACCGCACTACTGCCTATCACCCCCAAGCTAACGGCTTTTGTGAGCGTTTCCACCGATCCATGAAAGCGGCCCTGCGCGCTGGCCTCACGGACGGTAACTAGGTGGATAAGCTCCCGTGGGTGATGCTCGGTCTCAGGTGTGCCCCCAAGGAGGACCTGCAGTCCTCGTTGGCAGAGCTCGTCTACGGCCAGACTCTACGCGTACCAGGGGATTTCATCCCAGACGCCACTGTGCCCTGGTCTGCAGCCAGGCAGCGCTCATCCCTATTGGAGGCCACCGGGACATTTTCGCTCGTCCCCACGTTGCAGCACGGCACCCCCGCCTTCTGGGTGTCCCCGGGTCTTAGTGGATTTTGAGTTCATTCGCCACGACGCCCACCGAGGACCCCTACTCCCCCCTTACGATGGCCCGTTCAGGGTCATACAACACAGGGACAAGAGCCTGGTGGTGGATGTTGGTGGTAGACATGAGACTGTCTCCGTTGACAGGATTAAACGCATGTGGAAGTTTCCAGGCCATTGGAGTTGGCTCAGCCCCCACGTCGAGGCCGACCTCCCATGTCGCGCCCCCCGCCTCCTGTTGCTCCTTTGACCTTGTTGACACCCTTGCCCTCCGACCTTGTGGATCGATCGATCCATTCTGTTGCTCCACCGACTGCCCCGCCTCCTGCACCGCCCCCCTCGGCCCCTGTTGTCCTCACTCACCATGGTCGGGTCATTGTCCCTCCCCGACAGGGATATTGACTATGGGTGAATTCTGGGGGGGCTTGTGTGACATAATTCACCCACAGAACTACGGGTGGGGTATTGTGTATTATAACTTAACTATCTCATAATTATGAGATAGTTAAGTCAACTCCCCCCTCTTGTCCAGAGGAATGGACCTCTCCCCAACTCTCCCCTGTATATAGTTCAATGGAGCCGCATTTAAGTTTATTTTTGTTTATATTGTCGATCTATTTGCAAGTTGTATTCATGCCATTTCTCTCTTTCAGCAAGAGGTGAGCCTTGCTCAGGTGGTGAGGGCGGGGCTTAAGTTTTAAGTTGGAGGTACAGTGTGTAGTGGGGCGAGAGCAACCAGGCAGCAGCGCCACCGGGATCAACAGCAACCGCAGCCTCAGCCGCAGCCTCACACACACACACAGCGTGGAGAGATTAGTGGAATCTGCTGCCTCAGCTGTACGATTAATGTTCATTTTGTTTTCGGATATTCTTTTTGTTTCATGCAATAAACTTTGAACCTCAAAGTTCACAACGACCATTGGATGTTCTTTTACCTAAACAAACTGCGAGTCAAACACCGCTTCCCAGCCCTAAACTCTCATATTTGGCCAACAAAAGGAACAATGAAATAGGAGTTTCAGAATTCAGAAAGGATTTTGCCCACTACAGTCTTCTGTTTATAAACCTATACTAACTGCCTATTACTGTTTGTTGAATCGTCTGTATTGGCCTACACTGTCTATAGTTCATTTTCCAAACTTTTACAAGCAGGCTGTTGGAGGGCTATAGATACCTGGGTGTTCAGCTTAACAACAGACTTAACTGGAAATGTAACACTGAGTCTATCGACAGGGCAGACTACTTATTGATCAACTATCTAGATAGTTAAGTCATAATTATGAGATAGTTAGTCATAATTATGAGATAGTATCTCATAATTATGAGATAGTTGGGTCATAATTATCAGATACTATCTCATAATTATGAGATAGTGATTTTTATTTATTCAAGTGGCGGAAACGGGCTTCCATAGTTAAATGATATGTATATGTATATGGATTTTTTTTGTTAGTTTTTTTACTAAAATCATGCCAGTAGTGCAGCAGCATCATGAATACAGTGCAGTACAGTGCAGTAACTGTGATGAGTCCAGAAAGTCCAGAAAAGTATGTAAGTGTAATGTTAATGACGTTATATGCTATATATTTGTATCCTGCTTTCAATAATAGCATACCCCTGATCACTACCTGTTATATTGTCACTTACCTGTATATACATATACCTATTATTATGCTCATATCACATTTATACCTAGACTGTCTGTTAACCTGTAAATTTAAACGGTAAATGATATTATATTACCATGCACTTTACTGCAACATTTGCACTCTGGTTAGATGCTAAATTATTTTTGCTGTGCAATGACAATAAATTTGAATCTAATCTAATCTAATGTTATGAAAGTGAAAGTGGCAGCACTCCTAGCAGTTCAGTAGGTGGTAGTACATGTACGGATGCTGCGCAACCGGCGGCCAAACGGCAGGGGGGAGAAGCGATGGTGCCCAGGGTGGTTGCAGTCCTTTATGATGGACATGAGTCCATCATGAGTGTGCCCAAGGTGTCATGTTGAGGTGTGTGTGTGTGTGTGTGTGTGTGTGTGTGTGTGTGTGTGTGTGTGTGTGTGTGTGTGTGTGTGTGTGTGTGTGTGTGTGTGTGTGTGTGTGTGTGTGTGTGTGTGTGTGTGTGTGTAAAATCAAGTCAAGTCAAATTTTATTTGTATAGCCCTTAATCACAGTTACAGTCTCAAAGGGCTTCACAAGGGCTTCACTTGTTTACAACACCCCCCAAAATATAGCCCCCCTAAGGGCAAGAAAAAACTCCCTTAATTACGTAGGAAGAAATCTTGAGAAGAAACGCAGAGTGGAAGTGGATTATATATATATATATATATATATATATATTTTTTTTTTATATATATATAAAAATTATAATAATAATATAAAAAGGATATACACAATATACCAGTGGCGAAGCGTGTCTATCACAACTGGACCTTCTGTAGACCAGGGGTTCCCCAACTTTTCAGCCCGCGACCCCCAACATAACAGACCCCCCCCCCCCCCCACTATCACCGGAGGGACTGGAACATTAAAAACAACGTGTGCACAGATCTTCACCATCGAGAACATCGTGAAGTCCAAGGGGGGGGGGGGGGGGGGTAATAGTGATATTGAAAATTGTGTGGGTCTTTTTTTTCAGCTGCAAATGATACTGTCGTGAATCTGTCGGAAGCAAAATTCCTTTATTCGTCACCCGTACATATATAAAAATATCTATGCACACGTTATTATTAACAATAAAAACCTCATGGTCACATCAAGAGGATTCTGAAATCATCTCGCGACCCCCCACTTTGGGAACCCCTGCTGTAGACCACCACCCCCACCACCATTCGAAAATTCAGTTGTTCTAGTCAGACGGACGTCACGGAGGAGTCACTTTATGCCTTATCTCATTTAGGCAGATAAGATTGTCGCAGCCAATTTCCAAGTGTACCATAGTTGTAAAGCAGTGTCCATGTAGTGACGTAACAGACCAACACAGACCACCACACACAGGCTATCGGTGAAAGGGACGGTCTAACACGCTTCACGTGAAAAGGCTTAACGTAACTTTGGAACTTTAAAATAGCGATCAATAATCACCAAATGTCTCTGGCATATGTCTTGTCATTAGCACTTTCACCTGTCAAAATGAAAGTGCTAATGACAAAACATATGCAAATTAGGTGATTATTGATCGCGTTTTGTAACTCTTAGTTACGTTAAGTCTTTTCACGTTAAGCGATGCAAAGAAAGATCAAGTCCAAACTCTCAATTCAAATGCACAACAATGCTTAACAAACCCAAGTCAGCCATTAACTAATCAGTCAACAAGTGTGTGGAAACAAAATGCAACAACCTGCTCAACGAGATGCAACACTGAGACAAAACCAGCAAAGACAAATGAGTCTCACTCACCAATGATGTTCACTTAAAGACCAAATCCATTCTCCTGTCCTTCTGGATGAATTGTTCGACCACCATCAGGTCATAAAGATGATCGCTTTTCAGATCCAAAATAAGTTCCAATTCCCTGCTCTCTTGTCGGTCCCAAATAGCAAGCACTCCCATCAGTAGAGCCTCTTGTGGCTAGTAGAGCCCGTTAGCCACGGGTATCGTTCCCAGTTGCTACTCTGAAAATGGCGAACATAGCCTGCTTTAACTAAATTGAGTCAGCTCCAGATTGTCAGGTGTTGGACGGCCTTTTTTAATAATGTCCATCTTAACATTAAATGGTCGTCTTGAAAATGGTTCAGACAATAAATCCGCAACGACATCATCTTCACCTGTTGCCATTTTGACGTAAAAAAAACAACGTAGAAAACGTAACACTACGCTAGATCCACTCTCGCGCCAGCCACCACCTTGCACCTTCTAGCTCCATATTGAGCTGCGGGGAAATCTAAAAGAATACGCCCATTGGCTACAAATCACGATATGATTGGTTGATCAAATTGTCAATCCAAACGTACGCTCTCATTCAGTCTAAGGGCCAATGTCAACGGGAATACTTTGGTTGAAGGATATTCTTCCCAGCAACCCAGAAAAATATCTGATTGGTTGCATTGTTTTTCCAACACAAAACCACTCAAATGCGTCGTGCATGGACCGAGAAAGACAAACAAATCAACGTAACACTGTAATATAACACAGATACAATTCTCATTTATTCATTTTATTTAAATTTTATTAAATGTTATTAAATTGTATTACATTTTATTAATACAATTAATTCGATTTTTTGGTTTCATCTGAGAGTTCCAGGGTCTTCTCTGAATACCTTGAAGGCCCTGACGCTTCACCACTGCAATATACAAATATTAAAATGAGAATATAATTTGTGTGTGGTGCTGGCCGGTATCCTTCAGGTGGGGATCACAGCAGCACACTGGAAAACAGAAGCAGATGGGGTAGGATGGACATGGAACCAGGGGTGAAATTCAAAACCAGGGGTTTGAATTTCTTGCAGGTACTATAATGCTACCCCGACCTTCATTGGTTCATATTGTTCTCCTCCCGCCCCCAGCTTCATGCATCCCTGAACACAAACTTCACATTTGTAATGCCTTTATGGGGTAGAAATTAGAAACACTTGACAATATGTATAGTCAAATATTTATTTTCAATTGTGCATACAACTTGTGTCAAAACTTAACAGACCATTAGCAAAGCACGTTGAGGGAGGTAAACTACACACTTTTCCTCTTCTGTGTACCGGCGAGCCATGCAGCTTGTTGAGTGGGCTGCTCTTCTTCCTTTGCCCAGCCAGGTCTTCACATAAGGCAGTGGATCCCACTGTCTGCATGGTGGTCCCACAGAGCTGATGAAGAGGAGATTTGCTGCATTTTTTGTTGTAAGTTTGCTCCTATACTCAGTTATGATGTTGTTCATTGTTCTGAACCCCCGTTGACAGTCAGCATTGCTTGGAGACAGTGTGTCCACTGCCATGAGCAACTTCTTCATTTTGTTGGGAATGTTTCTTCCTCCACTGGCCTTGTATTCTGTGAATCCAAGATGAACTCTTGTTGGTTCACATGTAGGACATCACACAAAGCCCTCACCTCATTATCTCCAAATCGAGGATTGTCATGGTCCCAGTTGTCAGGGTTGAGGACTGCCATTTGATTGATAAGCCTCTTTTCGGTTGGCTGCAACACTGGCCTGTGCTCTGTTTGCTGTGGTTGTGAAGAGTCTTTCTTTCTTATTGTCTGCCACTGCTCGGATGAACTGTGCAGAGTCAATGATGGGAGACCTGCCAACTCTTAACTCTCCCTTGAATTCCATCACTTCCTCTGCCTGACTGGCATCAACTGCATGTTGTCCTGGGTAGCGATTGAAACTTTCTATGCGTTTGACATACGTCGTCATAATGTCATGGGCCTTTGGGAGTGTGGTCTTCCTGTTCTGAAGAATTTCTGACAAGTTCTTAAGTTCAGTCAGAACATCTGCCATCAGTGCAAGACTTTTCAGGAAGTTGATGGAGCACAACTTAGAAAGCAGACCTTTGAATTTGGCCCTCTCTCTGCTGTCCCTTGTATCATCCTCTGATGCCTCACAGAAATGTTGTGCCAAGGCTGGATAAGACTGCCAAACTGCAGAGACTGCCCTCCATGAAGAAGCTACCCAGCCAACACTGAACACTTTTCCAATCCTCCTGAGGGCGATGTCCAGGTTGTGAGCACATTCACTCAGCTGCCGCATGTTTTTTGGTGACTGGCTATATAATGAATATAGGCTGTCCATGAATGCCTGGAAGTCCTTTGTTCCCCCTGTCACATCCAGTGCCTGGTCAACAGCAAGCTCCAGTCTGTGATTAAGGCAGTGCCATAGTATGATGCCTGGGAAGTCATCCTGGAGCAACTTCCCAACACCTGACTTCACTCCCAGCATGACACTGGCCCCATCACTGCAAGCCATTGGAAGCCATTTTTAAGCAAGCAACCCATAATCTGTTCCTTGATATGAGCAGCAGACATACTATCCAGCTCAACCAGGTCCAATGGAAAGGCAATGGGCTCCATGTCTCCATCAACACTAGCCTTCAGGAACACAATTAGTGTTGATTTGTGCCCAACACTGGTTGACTCATCAGCCAATACTGTGATTTTGCTCTTGGTCTCTATTATCTTTTTTAGAAGTTCCTTTTTCATCTGTGATGACACATGCTCAATTATGTCAACACAGACAGTTTTGCTATGCAAAACACGCCCTAAATCAGCAGAATTTGCAATCAGACTCTCAAAGTCTGTGAAAGGCTTGTTGTTCTTGGCCACATAATAGGCTGTCATGAATACCTTGGCAGTAGACTCAAACACAGACTCCTGACTACTCGCGTTCATGTTCAGAAGAATATCTTTATTTGCTGTCTGAAGAATCTTGACTGCTTCATTATGTGCTGCAGAGTTCTTGTGCTCACAGTGATGAAAGCTGGACATCCCTTGATTGACCAGCTGGGATTATCTTTCCATCAGCCCACTGAATAGCAATATTAACACCACGGGATGCCATGACACCCAGATCCTTCACATCATGGCATGGGGTACAGCCTAGCCTTCCATTGTGATTATACATCCATTCATTTTTCATGTTTGAACTGTTCATATTGTTCTTCTTTCCATATAGAAGGGTATGAAGTAGGGCTAGCATCACCTGTGATGGCTTCTGAGGGACCTGCTGCCACTTCTTCTGGCTGAGTCTCCTCTTCTTCCCTCTGGGCCTCAACTGTTATAAATTAGAATAAAAATGTATAAATAAATTCAGCAGACAGTCAAAAATGTACAAGTCTCTGTCTTTCTTTGAATTTTCAGAATAGTGTGTACATAAATTAAAATACAAATAAAATAAAATGTCTCAAAATGTATGCCACAATGTGCAGATTAAAATAGAAGATATCAAAGCAAAATATTTAATGTTAAAATAGTATGCTGTGTACATTGTTGTTGTTGTTGTGTTCTGAGTAAGATAGCCATTGACTATATAGAGATATACAGTTTGCTAGTTAGCTAACTTATTATATTCATCATGGCCAGGTTCATGTCCATTCTCTGGGCTAAATAAGCATCATCACCTGTGTCATCTGTGGGCGTTGTTTTTCAAATTTTAAGCACAGTCTGAGTTTCTTCATCTCTCTCCTTTCTCTTAAACTGAAGAATCGTCGTTTGCATTTTTGCAAACGGTGTCACTGTCAATTCTTCCCGGTCCTCCGGACCGCCTGGATATCTCTTACCGGTACTAAGGACCGGGTAGGACCGGCACACTTTCTACCATGCATGGAACATGTAGAGAACATCTAGTCTAGTACCTATCATCAGCAGGGGTAGGCTTGTGCTGGCTAACGGGTGGATTTAGCTGTAAAGAGAGCTGCTGGGCACTCCAAGGCGCCAAATGACAATGTAAAAAGGTAGGTTTTAAGTTTAGATTTAAATATTTCAACAGAGTCTGCTTCCCTGATTGCAGGTGGCAGACTGTTCCACAAATAGGGCGCACAGTAGGAGAACGCTCTATTCCCTGCTGATTTCTTTATGACTTTTGGGATTGCCAGAAGGCCATCTCCTGAAGAGCGAAGGGGCTGAGAAGGACAATAGGGAACAATAAGGTCCTTCAGGTATGAGGGTGCTAATCCGTGTAGGATTTTCTAAGTAAGTAGTAGCACCTTGAAATCTGACCTTGCATTAACTGGAAGCCAGTGGAGCGAGGACATAATTGGAGTAATGTGGTCAAACTTTCTTGTCCTAGTCAAAAGTCTAGCAGCAGCGTTATGCACAAGCTGGAGGCTTTTCGTAGCAGAGTTCGGTAACCCAGAAAACAGTGCATTTCAGTAATCTAGTCTAGATGATATAAACGTGTGGATGAGTGTCTCTGCATCTGCGACAGACAGCATTGGTTGTATTCTAGCATTTTTCTAAGATTGAAAAATGCAGTTCTAGTTATACCTTTTACATGTTGATTGAAAGATAGCATCGGGTCAAACAGGACACCAATATTTTTAACACAAGAGCTTTGGTGCCACTGTAGAGCCTTCAAACAACAGTGTGACATCTTCAAATAGTGGTCGTTGTTGCTTCAGACCGATGATTATCATCTCTGTTTTTCCTGTGTTAAGCTGCAGGTAGTTTTAGGACATCCATCTTTTAATTGCAGTCAGGCAGGATTCAACGTTATGGATCTGGGAGAAGTCGTTTGACTTGATAGGAATATAGATTTGGGTGTTGTCAGCAGAACAGTGAAAACTTATTCCATAACTGCGAATAATATCACCAAGAGGGAGAATGTAGAGCAGAGGACCAAGGACCGACCCTTGGGGAAGACCAAAGCTTAGGTTACAGTGATTCGATTGTGAATCATCACAAAGAACTAATTGCTTTTTATTTGTGAGGTAAGCCGAACCTTTAATGCCAACCTAGTGTTCGAGACGATCAAGGAGGATGCTGTGGTCGATTGTGTCGAAGGCGGCACTAAGGTCAAGCAGAAGCAGCAAGGAGCTTGCATTGCTGTCCATTGTAAGGAAAATATCATTAACTACTCTTGTCACTGCAGTTTCAGTGGAATAGAAGGTTCTAAACCCAGACTGGAAGGGTTCAAATAAATTGTTCACCATCCGATGATTGATGGTTTGGTCAGCTACAATTCTTTCCAGTACTTTAGAAAGGAAAGGAAGGTTAGAGATGGGCCGATAGTTGCTAAGTACTTCTGGGTCTAAGCCGGGCTTCTTCAGTAGAGGTTTTATCACAGTCAGTCTTGAAAGTAGATGGAGGGTAGATGGAACTCTTCCAGTAGACAGGGATAGTTTCATGATGTTGAGCATAGTCGGCCCAACGACCGGGAAAAGTTCTTTAAGAACCTTGGTGGGGAGAGGGTCGAGCATACAGGTAGTGGGTTTAGAGGCCTGTGTTAGTTTAGCAAGTTCATCCAAGGAGATTGTGCTGAACTGCAGGAGGGTTGCTTCAGGAGGTACACATAGTGCCTCTCTTACATAATTTTCAGGATGATGGGTGGGGAAGGCATCAATGTCTTTTCGATATTGTGGTCAAAGAATTCCGAGAAGTTGCTTGCAGAGAGTGAGGAGCCAACTGTTTGAGGTTGTTTTTGCGTCAGGCTTCTTACAGTGTCAAACAGAAACTTAGAAACTTGTTCTTGTTTAAGTTTATAGCACTTGGAAAGTAGGCGTTCCTGGAAGTAGTTATCAGCTTTATAGCTGAGTAGGCTGTCATGATCTGCAAGATGAAAGTTTAACGCCATTTACGTTCGAGTCTTCTGCAGCTTCGTTTGAGGGTGCGAGTCTCCTCGTTGAACCAAGGTGGCTGTTTTGTGGTTCGCTTTTTAACAGTAAGAGGAGCAGCAGTGTCGATGGCTGCAGATAAGGCAGTGTTGAAGTCTTCAGTAAGACTACCCACAGAGCCACTAAAGTCAGAGAGAGGAGCGAGTGAGAAAGGATACTAGCTGCATGGATACAGTAGTTGCAGGGGTGAAGTGACGGCAGCTATAGGTCGCCTGGCACTCATCGCGGGGGCAAGATACCACCACCTTGAAAGTAAGCAGGAAGAGCTCAGTGGAAGAGTTTACAGGAACATTTTTGCAGATGTGCCTTCGCCTGTGGGTTTTACACCTCAGGACAGTGTGGGGCAGCTCCACAATACTGATAGGTGTAGGTGTACTATAAACCTCCAGTTTGCAGTTGCTGCTGCTGTGACCAGTATAAAAACCTGTCAGCATTACATCATACATCACCCAGGCTAACTAACCTAGTTAACCCACTCAGTATTCTAGACTCTGCAACAAGTATTTTGCTAGCAGGTTTGCTAATTGCCTGCGTCCCAGCGTGCTGTAAGTGCATAAGTCACGCCTGGCTAGGACATCTATCTATATTTTCTGACAAAATGAAGGCGCCGTCTCTCATCAGCATGCCAGGGTGGTCCCACATGGAGGTTATCTGCAAAACCTAAGCCCTGCTCTTCACTATAACGTGCCAGCCAACGATTCAGGAAAACTTGTCCACTGTAACTCTACTGAGTGTTTACTGCGTCATTACTCCTGGTAGTGGTGTGTGTGTGTGTGTGTGTGTGTGTGTGTGTGTGTGTGTGTGTGTGTGTGTGTTCGTGTCCGTGTGTGTTTGTGTGTGCTTGTGTCTGTGTGTGTGTGTGTGTCTTTGTGTGTGTGTGTGTGTCTTTGTGTGTGTGTGTGTGTGTGTCTTTGTGTGTGTGTGTGTGTGTGTGTGTGTGTGTGTGTGTGTGTGGGTATGTTTGTGTGTGTGTGTCCGTGTCTGTATGTGTGTGTCCGTGTGTGTGAGAGTAACTGTTTATGTGTAACTGTTTGAGAGTAACTGTTTATGTGTGAGTGTGTGTGTGCATGCATGTGTGATTGTACCTGTTTCTGTGTGTGTGTGTGTGTGTGTGTGTGTGTGTGTGTGTGTGTGTGTGTGTGTGTGTTTGTGCTTTATCAGCATTTGTGTGTTTTTCCTGCTCCTGAGTGTGTGTGCTTGGGGCATGCGTGTGTGTCTGTGTATGCTGCATCCTGACCTGTGTGTTTCAAAGCCCATTCTCCTCCAGCCCTTTGATGGCCACCGGCGGGGAGAGGAGGTCCGACCACGGGGTGCAGATCAATGAACCGCTCTATGCCGGTCTCAGTCAGAGCAGGATCTGATTTAGAACCCTCTGGGTGGGATCACTGAGAGAGAGAGAGAGAGAGAGAGAGAGAGAGAGAGAGAGAGAGAGAGAGAGAGAGAGAGAGAGAGAGAGAGAGAGAGAGAGAGAGAGAGAGAGAGAGAGAGAGAGAGAGAGAGAGAGAGAGAGAGAGAGGATTGAGAGGAAGAGAGATGGAGAAAGGGACTTAGAGAGAGAGTGTGTGAGTGTGTGCGCGTGATTGAGAAAGAGAGAGGGATTCAAAGAGAGAGGAAGATAGAGAGTGATTGAGAGGAAAAGAGAGAAAGAGTGAGATAGTGAGAGGGAGAGAGAGCGAGAGATATAGATCAAGAATGAGAGAGGGAGGACGATTGAGAGAGAGAAAGAAAGGGAGGGGAAGTGATTGAAAGAGAGAGAGAGAGAGAGAGAGAGAGAGAGAGAGAGAGAGAGAGAGAGAGAGAGAGAGAGAGAGAGAGAGAGAGAGAGAGAGAGAGAGAGAGAGAGAGAGAGAGAGAGAGAGAGAGAGAGAGAAGAGAGAGAGAGAGAGAGAGAGAGAAACAGGGAGACAGAACTCTGCTGTAAAATTATTTATTCACTCATTTGGCAGCCTGCTTCCTTGCCGACTTGGGTTTGTTCGACGGAGGCACAATAGGTAAAATTTTCACTAAGGCTGGTTGAGTGTGTGGCAAGGGGGCCCATGTTGGGGGGGGCGGGGTTTGGAGAGAGGGATAATATTGGGGACATTATTACATTCCTCAGGGCGGGGGAAGGATGAGGAGAGGTATGGGGGAGGGGTGAGGTTAGGTGATGTAAACAGACCGTGCTGCTTCACTGCTGATAACAGATCTCTCTCTCTCTCTCTCTCTCTCTCTCTCTCGACTACTGTCCTCGACTACTTGAGCAGCGCTTGGCAAGGGTGCAACAAAAACTAAAAAAACAAGAAGAAAGCCCTCAAACCAACCCTGGGGCCTGTTTACTTATTCCATTAGAAGAAGGGAGGATTGATGACGGCATCCGAAGCCCACATTTAGAGATTGGATATTATTTTGTCCAGGTGGGATGTGGGACCCGCCCACTGGATATATTTCAATCAATCACAGTTTCAACCAATCACAGTTCTGCTTCTCTGAGTTCAA
This sequence comes from Muraenolepis orangiensis, assembly GCA_027704905.1. Classification (NCBI taxonomy): domain Eukaryota; kingdom Metazoa; phylum Chordata; class Actinopteri; order Gadiformes; family Muraenolepididae; genus Muraenolepis; species Muraenolepis orangiensis. The sequence goes on from CM051004.1 coordinate 21,527,120, forward strand.
ATACATTCTTGGTCCTGTGCTCAGGGACAGGCCCCACCAGGCCCACCAGTTAGAAAGCATGGAATAGCTGTTGTTTTGAATTGATGCACACGTGGATTCTCTCTCTCTCTCTCTCTCTCTCTCTCTCTCTCTCTCTCTCTCTCTCTCTCTCTCTCTCTCTCTCTCTCTCTCTCTCTCTCTCTCTCTCTCTCTCTCTCTCTCTCTCTCTCTCTCTCTCTCTCTCTCTCTCGTAGGTGCACGCACACGCACACACACACAAAATCAATGATGCTCTCTTGAGTGTACTGCGTCTCTAAGACTGGACCTGTGTTAAGCGGTGCAATAACCCCCCCCCCTTGTGTCATCGAAGCAACACGTCCAAGTGTGTTGAGTGCCAGACCCCACCACGGAACACCATGCTAGGATCAACACTGGCATCCTTGTTAATGGCCTCACCGGGCACTATGTGTTCAGATCTCCTTCTCTCACTATGTCAACCACGTCCTGGTATTATTATTATTATTAATTAGTATTTTAACATACCCCAAAGCTAATTGATCTTCCTGCTTATTCAAATTGTACCGTTTTCTTGGTCTAATGAAAATCAGCAGCATTGAAGATTCCTGAGTTGTTTACTAATCAAAACACCTCTAGCTGTTATTAGCACAATAAGACACAAAGTTTGTATCACGATACATTGCTCCATTTACTTTCCCCCCCGGAAGCAAAGAGCAGGGCTTCAACAAACCCTAAACATACTATAATAATACTAATGGTTATTACATGCATTTATCACTTTACCGCAACACGTGGGAGACCTGCATGGAAGCCCACATAGATGCATCTGCAGGCATGTACACACTCTATGTATATACACACACACAAACACACACTTGTATTTAAATCACACATCCCTGTCTTGAAGTGGGCTGTCAAAGCAGGTGATGCTATGCTAATTTATAGCCTGATCATGCCAACCAGTGTGTATGTGCATAAAACAAAAATCCCAGTATCCCAGTATCCACATTTTTCATAACATTACAGTCATTTATCAGATGCTTTTGTCCAAAGCGACTTACAATAGTGCGTTCAACAAAAGGAAGGTAAGAGAAACACTCGTCACCGGAAGTCAAAAGTGCATTTCATTCCTAACAAGTCTCCAATATGTGAGCCAGTGCTCGGGTTAAAAATACAATAAGTTGGCAAACAAGAGAACAATATCAAACTAACTAACAGGCAAACAATCTACTTAGTAAAATGGTAGTTCACTAGAAAAGCAAGCAGAACATGATAAGAGGACGCAGAAGGATCCAGGTAGTGTTCCCAATATGCCAAACCATGGCCATCCAAGGAAGTGTTTGTTCTGGAGAGTTCTGGTGGTGGTTTTGTCTGCAAGGGACAGCAGTACAGTAGCACTCTCCCATACAACATGCATCCTTGTTTGTCTCCATAGCTGTATATGGGAAAGTCAGTTCTAAAGGACGCCACATGTTTATTCTTATTGGAAGAGGAGCAGAGCTCCAGCTCTGTCTTTTCATGGCTGATAACGATTCTAAATAAATATTTTTGTGGCAATGGACTTAAGAAAGCTAAAGAAACCATGTGAGGCTGCAGCATTAGTTGTTAACAGCTCTCCATCTATTTTGCAAGTCTTACCATTCAATCCTGTTCGCATCTGCTTAGCCCATGGCAGCTCAGGTCTCAAATCAATCCGAATCGTTTGAAGTTCTTAACACATTTCTAATGAATTATATTATATTATATGACTTTGCACATAAAGTCATTTTAAATGTGCGGTAGATAATGATGGGCTAATGCCACTCAATATTCAACCGCCCTCACTATGTCAGAAAGAAAGAAAGAAAGAAAGAAAGAAGGAAAGAAAACAGAATGCGTATTATTAAAAGCTTTCTCTCGTGATAATTGCCCGCCCTCCTTCAAAAATTGCATGTCATTAAAATGTTAAGCTTTAATTAAAATAAAGAAATATGTGGAGGTGGGGGAAGTGGCGGCAAAAAAACAGAAGAGAGGCATCCAACCACAGCGCACCCCTGGGGGAGTAAATCCTCCTCCTCCTCCTCCTCCTCCTCCTCCTCCTCCTCCTCCTCCTCCTCCTCCTCCTCCTCCTCCTCCTCCATGGTAGAAGTGAGTACACCCAGCAGCTCAGCACAGAATCCCCGGGACTCAGCCCAGGATGAGAGCAGGCGCGGTGGGGAGGGATGAGAGCGTCTGCATCCTCTCTCGCTGCCAGAGTGGTGATGCTGCTGCTCCTTTCCTCCTCCTCAATGCAAGGCTTTTCGGCTTGTGTGTGTGTGTGTGTGTGTGTGTGTGTGTGTGTGTGTGTGTGTGTGTGTGTGTGTGTGTGTGTGTGTGTGTGTGTGTGTGTGTGTGTGTGTGTGTGTGTGTGTGTGTGTGTGTGTGTGTGTGTGTGTGTGTGTGTGTGTGGTGTGTGTGTGTGTGTCTGTGTGTGTGTGTGTGTGTGTGTGTGTTAGGTGAGTGGGGGTCTCTGTAATCTCCCGCTTATGGAAAAGTGGGAGCAGGGTGGACTAGGGTGGGTTAGGGTTGATTTCATTATACTTATTTCATTGTAACCATAACCGTGTCATCAGCAAAGAGATGGGAGGAATGGAGGGAAAGAGATGGGAGACAGTGAGAGAGATGGGAGACAGTGAGAGAGAGAGAGAGAAATTGAGAGAAAGACAGAGAGAGAGAGAGAGAGAGAGAGAGAGAGAGAGAGAGAGAGAGAGAGAGAGAGAGAGAGAGAGAGAGAGAGAGAGAGAGAGAGAGAGAGAGAGAGAGAGAGAGAGAGAGAGAGAGAGAGAGAAAACCAACTTAAATACATTGAATCATATTGGTGTGGCTTTGAAAGGCAATTGGTGAATTGAGACCTGGTATGTTAGCCAAATGGCTGCCAGGCATTACAAAAACCAAACACATATGTGGATAAGAGATTGTTATGCTGCTTGAGATTGCTTTGACTTCAGTTTGTTGAGCAGAAGGCGTGCCATCTCTTGTCTTTCTGAATCACTTCCACTTTTACACGTTTTGCCAAAAGATATAAAAGCACACACACAATACCCTGCAGCAGTATTATACAAACACAAGTATACATGTATAAATGTAAGAGATACCGACTGCAATGTCAGCCTCGGCACAAAAGGTTGCCTCTGTCACTATTTACAGCTTGTATCTTCAAGGTGGAGCCCGTCTTAACAGGGTGGGAGGGGTAGGTCAGACGGGCCACGGCCATCTTGCTTGACCTCCCTCGACCTTCAGTGGCGGAGGTTGGACCTAACTCTACCTGCTGACAGCAGCCACCCCCCCCCCACCTCCCCCCATTCCCTGAGACGGTCGCACTATACAGCTATACTGACACATATTTACCTGAGCCGATTAGAGAAGTGCTGCTGCTCCCAGACCTGAATGGACTCTAATCCGGCCCTGCTGACGTGTTACAGAACTGGCCCCCCTGTGTTTCCTGCTCCTTCACACTCCATCACCACCACCCAGGAAACCATGCTGCTCAGTGCAGATCAGATTCCACTGTGTATTTGCTTATTCCTTGAGGCAGATCCCACCCCGGAGGAGAGATTATTTAAAAATAGCAGAGGCTGGTGTGCCTTTCCCTTTTTAAAAAGGAAAGTGTGTTTTCAGCATTGGTCTACGAGTCGGCCAAACACGCTCTGTAGTCCTGGAGAGAGAGGCTACGGGTGGTAGCTGCGTGCTAACTCAAGCACATGGATTCACAGAGACACATTTACCAGATTGATTGATTGCATGAAGGTATTCGTGCGTGCGTGTGTGTGTGTGTGTGTGTGTGTGTGTGTGTGTGTGTGTGTGTGTGTGTGTGTGTGTGTGTGTGTGTGTGTGTGTGTGTGTGTCTGTGTGTGGGTCTGTGTGTGTGTGTGTGTGTGTGTGTGTGTGTGTGTGTGTGTGTGTGTGTGTGTGTGTGTGTGTGTGTGTGTGTGTGTGTGTGTGTGTGTGTGTGTGAGTGTTCTGATCCGTTTCGGCAGTGAAGCATGATTACATGTTGTCAAAGAGACACATGTCTCATGTTTTTCACCCTGTATTGTTGGTACATGATGTATTATTGAAGGAACTGCGCTCATTTCTGGTACAACCATATCCCCGGTTCCATGGCAATTACATTTAAATATAGTTTTTCTTTGTTCCCCTCTCTCTGTCTTCTGTCTTCTGCACACAAATGATGTCCTTGGAGGATGTGTTCATTCTGCAGGATATGTTCAGCTCATTACCTCTACAAACTAATCTGCATTTTAATATCTCAGGGTCAATGTTTACAGCAAGCATATTTATTTTTCAAAGCCAACGGTTGATCTCTCCCCCCCCACACATCCACCTCTCCCTCCCGGTCATACAGCCCAATGTGGAACTTACACTGGTTATGGATACAGAGCCAAAAAAACAAGCATTCTACTATCCACTGAGAGATTGTTGGAAATTACATTCACAAACTTGTTGTTGGTATTTTGCTGTGTGGGCGGAGACACGGGAGGGGGGGATGGGGGATGGGGGGTGGAAGGAGGAGAGGGGGTGGGGGCACGGTCGCCATCATACTCAGAAACCAGTGTCTGCACCCCCATTAACAGCCTATTTGCAAATAAACTAAGTGGGGATGTCACCCGATGTTTGAAAAGAAACATAATTGACTCCGGGAGGGGGAGGGGTGTGTGTGTGGGGGGGGGGGGGGGGGGAGGTAGGGGAGAGAGCGCACACGCAGATATTAATTTCTCAGAGGGCAACCCTTGCTACGGGGCATCAGGTGAAATGTAATTAAGGCCGGCATTGTATCGAGCGCTCTGGCTGCTACGCAAACACCGCATCCGCAGAGCTGAAGGATGCCACCGTGATGATAAGGAATATCCGATGCCAAATAATATTGCAATTATGCCTGAAGTCTGCTCTAGCCTTGATTCAGAGTCCCAGACTCCCCAGCAAGCTCCACACTATGCGCTTAATGAGGCCAAGTCTACCAAGTAAGAGAAAGAATGGCTGCGTTCTCAATGGCTCACACAGTGTAAGTAGTTATAGTAGCAGAGCTTAAGAGATTGGCTTGGCTCCTATTACACTTTTGGCCGCCTAATGACTTTAAGCTGAAGCGATGTGGACCATAAACACACAATACAATTGCAATGAAAAGAGTTTGAACGAAGAGATGATGTGCTGTGTTTTGCGAAATAAATCATTTGAGATCCAATAGAACTTGTGTCATGAATACCATTGTGCTTAAGTTATGAGTTGTAAATATTCAACTCATACATGTATTACTTACTCGTTGGTGTACATTATATTGTTGGCAAACAGCCAATCCACTGTCATGACTTTGCAGTGGATTTGTTGTTGTGACCAGAATAAAGTTAACTTCAGCATATGAGCTAATTTGCAGTCTTGACTCTTTTGTCGGAAGCACTAATGAGACACATCTCAAAGTGATCAAGTGCAGGCCTGCCTTTAGATTAGCCTGCCAGGTGAGCACAGCTGCTGGCACCCAGGGACAGGAGGGCTGTTGGTTACCACCAGAGGCCCCCTGCCGTTAAAGCTACAGAAAGGAGCTTTGAGCCAGACAAGCATTACATGGGCAACTACATACAGTACATACATACAGCGCCCTGACGTGTATTCAAGTGCCCCTAGATTACCACCAGGTGTGAGTGTGAGTAGCAGTTACAAGCCGTTTCAAAATTGCCACTTGCTGGTGAAATAGGGGCCATTTAAAGAGGAAGGCAAAGATGAGTCAATGGCGACACCTGCCACTAAATGATCAACTTCTAATGTTGTCCTCAGAGCCACGCCCCCTCCCATCTCCCGCCTTTCAGACGGCACGTGTGCATTGGTTTACATTAGGTGACTCCCTCTATAGGTTACACACATGCGTTTGCATGCATAACCTGATCATGATTGATGATTGGCTGATATGGTGGCCAGGGTGCTGATGAACAGCCCCAGAGTGGACACAACCTGAACGTTTTTTTAAATGCCGGGTCAGAGGGATTGGTTCATCTTTAACCACACGCACACACATGTACACACACACACACACACACACAGAAACATTCAACTCACTACAATTATGAGATTTCCATTTATTTGAGAGTTAGTGGAAGCTAGTAAATAAAATGCATTCAAAGAATACTTATTCCTCCCAAAAGCAGGTATTGTGATTGTACTTACAAACGTATTCCATTTTTTTTATCATCAATCTGAATAAAGGCCACATTGAATAAAGAGCTTATTTGTCAGCAGTGTATAACTAATGTCTGGCACAGTGTCGTGTACAGAGACAAACGAGGGGAATCAGCCCGTAATGCCAGAGTCATACGCACAGCATAATTCCTTGCACATTTGCATTACAGTTAACGTTGCAGTTGCAGATAGCATTTTGTAAAAGCGAGGCGCACGCATTCATCTAAACGCCACCGTCAGACCTCCCTTGACCTTCAGACCCCTCAGATGTGCACACACATGCACACACATGCATGCACGCAGGCCCGCACACACACACACACACACACACACACACACACACACACACACACACACACACACACACACACACACACACACACACACACACATAGCATAGAACATATCCAGCAATGTTTCCAATGCGGGCTCCCCCCAACATCTGCAGAAGCTAAAAAGAGAGAGATGCCGCTGACAGATTGAAACTTGGATCAGAAGTAAAGATTCAAACAATTATTAAAGAAATGAATAATAATACTTCTGAAGAGCAACAAAAAAACTGAACACTTCTGAAAATGTCAGAAAATAGAACTATCCACATCTCAGAATACGCACAAACTAAATACCAATTGTCACCAGAATGATGTACCTGCAAAAAGCATTATGTGTTGGAACTTACTTATTCTTCAAATTAATTGTAGCCCACTTTATCCCACTGAAGGCAAAACATCTTCATATTATAAGGCAGTCATTGTCTTCAATATCTATAAATTATCAATATATATATAATGGGTACATATATCTATTTTATTTATTATTTTTTATTTATACATATTAATACATATGTGTTCATTTAATGAACAGTGACATATAACTTTCTTACTATTAAGACATCATTGGCAGATGATTGTGTTTCTGGCAATACATATGCTATTCCAAAGCTCATATCATAGCTCATAGAATCAACAACCCCCTGTATAACGAGACATCTTTGTTCTTTGACTTTAATGAATGTATTTATTATAAAACACATTCAGTCCAGAGCAAATATTATTATAAAACAAAGAAATAATTTTCCGCAGGATGTGGGCCTTGCTCTCCCCCCCCCTCTCCCCCCCCTTAGAGTAGATAACTCAATCCTGTGTTCAGGTAAAGCAGCCCCTTGTCCGTTGGAGTATGGCGCCATATGAGATGGCTGCCGTGTCGCGAGCTCCCGCACGACAACGCAGTTTTTTGTTATTTATTCTTTTTATTGCAACTATTTTAGTTCAGGAAGTTAGCAGCACGTTCACTTATAACTTTTGCACACTTCGGGAGATCAGATCGACAGTCGCTCGCCGCCTACCGGAGTTTTTTTATTCTTTCGACTCGGACGTCCCGCCCGAAGTCACAGCTGGATTATCTCCAACCATCTTGGGCAAGATTACACGCAAGCGTCGCCCGAGGAAGCGAGGGAAGTGAGCCGGCGTGCTAGTCAGGCTGAGATGTCGATCCGATCGCCCCCCACTACCCACCATTCTACTGGCTAATGTACAGTCTCTGGACAATAAGTTAAGCGAGCTAGTTTCAACCGGGAAACTAAGGACAATTGTATCATCTGCCTTACGGAGACATGGATGTCGGAGGGGGTTACCGACGCAGCTATCGAGCCGACGGGATTTTCCGTCCACCGGGCGGACAGAACAAAGGCTCTCTCCGGTAAAGATCGCGGAGGGGGGGGTATGTCTCATGATAAATAGATCTTGGTGCAACCAAAGTCATGTACATCCCCTGAAGTCTTTCTGTTCCCCGGACCTGGAGTACCTGATGCTTATGTGCCGTCCATACTGGCTACCTCGGGAGTTTACAGCGGTAACCGTGATCGCTGTTTACATTCCCCCACAAGCCATCACGGACACAGCGCTGAAGGAACTGTATGGGGCTATCAGCGAACAGGAGTCGGCACACCCCGAGGCTGCTCTCATCATGGCGGGGGACTTCAACAAGGCGAACCTGAAGAAGTTTCTCCTGAAGTTCTACCAACACATAACGAGCAACACACGGGGCGAGCGGATCCTCCACCACTGCTACACCCCCTTCCCTGATGGCTATAAGGCCCTCCTCCGCCCCCCGTTCGGCATATCAGACCACCACTCTATCCAGCTGCTCCCCGCCTATAGGCAGAGACTGAAGCAGCAACCGATCGCTGTGAGGGAGGTCCAATGCTGGTCGGACCAATCAGACTCTATGCTGCAGGATAGTTTTGATCGCGCTGACTGGCACATGTTCCGCGTTGCCTCGGACAATAACATCAACGAGTACGCGTCGTCGGTCACTGGGTTCATCAAGAAGTGTATAGATGACGTTGTTCCGACCAAGTCGGTTCGGATATATCCCAACCAGAAACTGTGGATTAACGCCGATGTTCGCGCTGCCCAACACGCGCGTAACGCCGCCTTTGGCTCCGGGAATACGGAGGAATATACGAGAGCCCGTTACGACCTCCGTAGACCATCGTCACTGCAAGCGGGAGTATAAGGACAGAGTGGAAGATAAATTCAAGAGCCACAATGCGAGGAGTATGTGGCAGGGGCTGCAGACGATAACGAACTTCAGAGGGAGAACCAGTTGTGTAGAGAACTCCTCTACCTCCCTCCCAGGAGAGCTAAATACTTTTTTTGCTCGGTTCGACGTAAACGGCAGCCCGCCGAAGCCAGCGCCGCCTGAGGAGACCAGCCGGCTGAGCATCTCGGAGGCGGATGTACGCTGCACCTTCAAGCGGCTGAACATCCGTAAGTCGGCAGGCCCCGACGACATCCCGGGCCGCGTCCTCAGAGCATGCGCAGACCAGTTGGCAGGAGTCTTTGCAGACATCTTCAACCTCTCCCTGTCCCAGGCTATTGTCTCCGCGGTCTTCAAGATGTCCACCATCGTGCCTGTCCCTAAACAACCCAAGGTAACATGCCTGAATGACTATAGACCTGTAGCCCTCACCTCGATTGTAAGCAAATGCTTCGAGAGGTTGGTCAAGGACTTTATTTGCTCCGTGTTACCTGCCACGCTGGACCCATGGCAATTTGCATATCGTCAAAATAGATCCACGTACAACGCAATTGCCATGGCCCTCCACACTGCCCTTTCCAACCTGGAGGGAAAGAACTGTTATGTGCGAATGCTGTTTGTGGACTACAGCTCAGCGTCCAACACAATAGTTCCTGCCAAGCTCGACACCAAGCTTAGAGGTCTAGGCGTCCCCCCATCCACGTGCAGCTGGATACTGGACCTCCTGTCGGACCGCCGCCAGGTGGTGAGGATGGGCAGCACCACATCAGAGCCACTGACCCTCAACACGGGAGCCCCCCAGGGATGTGTGCTGAGTCCTCTCCTCTACTCCCTCTATACCCACGACTGCATGGTTATGCACAGCTCCAACGTCATCGTCAAGTTTGCTGACGACACGACAGTGATTCGCCTGACGAGACAGCCTACAGGGAGGAGGTCGGATCACTGGAGCAGTGGTGCCGGGAGAACAGCCTCGCCCTCAATGTCAAGAAGTCCAAGGAGCTGATCGTGGACTTCAGGAAGCAGAGGGGAGAGCACAGCCCTATCTCCATCGACGGTGTTGCAGTAGAGAGGGTCAGCAGCTTCAAGTTCCTCGGCGTGCACATCTCTGAGGACCTCACATGGTCCACGCACACCACTCATGTGGTGAAAAGGGCCCAAGAACGCCTGTATTTCCTCAGGCGTCTGAAGAAATTCAGCATGGGCCCCCGCATCCTGAGAACATTCTATAACGGCACCATCGAGAGTGTTCTTACAGGGTGTATCACCGCCTGGTACGGGAACTGCACAGCACTCGAGCGCAGAGCGCTTCAAAGGGTGGTGCGGACGGCCCAGTATATCGTTGGAGGTGAGCTCCCCTCCCTCCTGGATATATACAATCAGCGGTGCGTGGCCAAGGCCAAACAAATCATAAAAGACATTGCCCACCCCAGCCACAAACTGTACTCACTGTTACTGTCAGGCAGGCGATACCGCAGTATCAAGTGCCGTATAAATAGGCTTAGAGATAGCTTCCACAGTCATGCCATCAGGCTGCTGAACAAGGGCGTATAACATATAACAATGTATATTTAATTACATTGATTTATATATACATATTGCTCTTTTCTGTGCGGATATTTAGCATTTTATAAATTGCATTTTTATTTTTTAACTTTATTCTATTTCTATTTTATTTATTTACTTATTTTTATAACTGCTGTCTGTCGTCGGGTATTGCACATAATATTTTCACTCAATGCTTTATACTTGTGTAAACTGTGAAGTGACAATAACCTTGACTTGACTTGACTTGACTTGTATATTGCATCGATCACATATTAACCAGTGAGCTGTAGTAAGAGAAAAAGAGAAGAAGAGAAAAGGAGAAGAAGTGAGACACGTAGAATAGATGAAAGTTGACCCTAAATACAAAGTATACAGTTACATACCTGATGGCTTTGATCCCACAACACAAACCAGCCTTTATGTAATCACATCGCACTGGACAAGTTAGCACATATGTCACAAATACACTAAAAACTAAATCAAGTCAAGTACATTATATGTGGATGTGTCTTAATCACAGTTACAGTCTCAAAGGGCTTCACTGGCTATTTATTTTTTTACCCAAGACCCCAAAAGGGCAAGGCAAAACTCCCATTAATGATCAAAGAAGAAACCTTGAGAATGAAAGCAGAGTACCAGAGTGCATAGGGTGCCATAAGTGACAAACATAGTAGAATTGCAAGCAAACAGTTTAAATACAGTTTAAAAAGATGGAACAATTAGTATTGTCAATGGTGATGAGGTGCTGGCTGGTGAGCGCGCTGGTAGCCGTCAGGTAGGGTTTCCAGGGTAGGGTGGCCAAGCAACATCTAGGAAACCTCTAGTCTAGTACCAATCAGCAGCAGGGGTAGGCTAGTGTAGGCTAACAGGTCCATTTAGCTGTAATAACAGCTGAGGGACACTCCTAGGAGCAAAACGTGAGAGAGAGGAGGTACATTTGAGTTTTGAATTTTTATTTTTCAGCAGAGTCAGCTTCCCTTATTACAGGTGGCAGACTGTTCCACATATAGTACAGTAAGGGACACTTATGATTCCTGCAGATTATTTTTGAACTTTTGGAATCTTAAGTAGCTCTTGAAGACCGAAGGGACCGGGTCCTTCAGGTAGGATGCTGCCAATCCATGCATGATTTTATAGGTAAGTAGTGGCACCTTAAAACCTGACCTGGCATTAATTGGAAGCCAGTGGAGGAAGGAGTGGAAAAGGAGTAATGTGATCAAATTGTCTGGTTTTAGTTGTTCTCTACTAGTTGTTCTCTAGCAGTGGCGTGCTGCACAAGCTGGAATCCTTTCGTAGTGGAGTTCTGTAAACCAGAGAACACTGCATTACAGTAATCTCGTCCAGATGATGTACATGCTGATATATTATATGTAGCTGAAGCACATCGCCCCCCCTGTTTTTTCACCCTACTTCTCTGAATAACAGAATAAGTTATGTT